>CM060953.1:76063831-76471584 GCA_030765055.1 Mantis religiosa | reverse complement strand
CCCCCTCTCCCCCCTCTCCCCCTCTCCCCCTCTCCCCCTCTCCCCCTCTCTCCCCTCTCTCCCTCTCTCCCTCTCTCCCTCTCCCTCTCCCTCTCCCCTCTCCCTCTCCCTCTCCCTCTCTCTCTCCTTTTAGTGGCCCTAGTGCCTATATAACTAAAACCTCTTAAGTGTATTAACTCATTTTCTAGCCACGTTTCTGCAATTCCAACTATGTCTTGCCCAGCTGTTATATTCTGCAACTCTCCATTAATCATCTTACTTTTCAAACCCTCAGCATTCCAGAACATCAGCTTTAACATTTTTTGCTATTTATTTCTTGAAAAGAAGGAAAGTTTGCCTTCTTTAGCCACTAATTTCTGTTGCCGTGTTACTCGCGTTGTCACCATCTCTCTCCCTCCTATTTCTTGGATGAACACCACTATGATCCACTCTCCCCCCTTCCACCAACTCCCCCTCTTTCCACCATTTTGTTTAACTCACTCACACTCGACAACCTTAACGATTTACTTTGCTCCATTACATGTATACTTGCCACATCCATCGCTATGTTTCCTCTCTCTTCTGTCCTATCGTTCTGTGACCGCACTACGCTGTCTTCTTCCCGTTTGTAAGTCTCTTGTCCTTCCCCTCCATCTCTGGCCTCTTCCCCTCCAATGGTTAACGTCCTTTCCTCCCCTTCTGACATCTGCTCGGTTGTAATCCTATCTGGCACGCTCATTACGGGGTGTTGACCTGCCCATATGTTTCGATTTTGCAGATTCGGCACATTCCTTCCCTGTTCTCTGTTCATTTTCTGCAGTGTAAGGCTCCAACACACAAGAACAAAAGAAAATTAATTAAGAAATAGACTAAGAGGCTCATTACAAAATAAATGTATTGAAAGTAAGGCAAAATATTTATACAATCATTTATCTCACTGGATTAAAGAAATAGGGAAAGAACAAATAAAATCTTATCTGATTAGGAATGCTTTCTATACAATAGAAGAATATAAAAATTGCAAAAACAAATAATGGTTAAAATAATGGTTAAAACTGTAGAGTCAAAATTGTAAATATAGATAGTAGCACCTCTCCATTGTAACTAACTTTATGTATACTTCACATGATGAAACCTTGTAAAACTATTACAATTGTTGAATAAACAATCTCAATCTCAAAGGAATTTGAATGAGAATGTAGCAAATTGTTCATAATTTTAGTAATACCATTAACAACATAGAAGACAGTCACTTCGTGATTATGATGTCATTACATTCACGTATATCCCTAGAATTCCAAAAAGAAATAAGCATAGGGAGGAAGAGTAAGGGGTATTCTTAAAATAAGAGTGGTACGAAAGTGAAGCAGATGTGTAATAAATACGACTCATCTAAAAATTAATAATAAGAGTAAACACATTTTATTATAATAAAAGTGAATCGAGAAGATATTGACACATTGCTTTACTCACACTGTTTTACACAGGACATGTTTCAAGAACAGTTGCTCCCATGATCAGCTGAGTCTCGAGTGCAAATTATAGTTTTTGCACTAGTTGAGACTCAGCTGATGATGGGAGCAACTGTTCTTGAAACGTGTCCTGTGAGAAACAGTGTGAGTGCAAATTATAGTTTTTGCACTAGTTGAGACTCAGCTGATGATGGGAGCAACTGTTCTTGAAACGTGTCCTGTGAAAAACCGTGTGAGTGAAGCAATGTGTCAATATCTTCTCGATTCACTTTTATTTTAACTTGTGCTTCACTGTCTCTACACTTCTTTCAGTTTTTATACTTTGGACATTTTATTATACTTTACTGAATAAATCTTGTGTAATACTAATGTTGCAATTGCCTTTGTTCATAAACAGTAGGTTATATTTTAATATGAATTTGCTTACAAATGTATGATCTTTTTTTTCTTCTTCTGCAGATTCAGCAGCTACATTCAGTCCTAGATGAATACTACAAGAGGCTCAGAAAAGATGTTTATTCTAAGGATTACGTGTATTATGTGATGCTTCCTGAGGTAAGCAATAAATGGCAAAATATAACCTTAAATTAAAGAAAATTATTATTAAAAGAGATACTGTGATTTGGATTTTAGATACATGTATTTGTTCAAAGATACTGTAGAAATATTTTACAGTTATAATAATTTCTGTGTTTTTAAAATTAATGTTTAAACACTAATTCACTCATTTGCAAAACGTTTTTGTAAAATACTTTAATCCAGATATCTACTACTGCTTATCAGACCCAGTAACCATTCTTATATTTAATTTCTGATTGTTACTTAATGTCTTAAACTCTAGAGCTGAGGTCTCCAAATTATGGCGTACCAGTGTGATCAATCCAGCTCATGACAATCTCCCCAGGGGCCTACTGCGGGAGGTACGGGAATTGGCGATCCCGAGGTCCCGAGCCAAACTGACACCGTCGATATGGGTTCCTCTTAGTGGTGAGGGGTCAGACAAAATGCCCACCCACGTATAGGCCGTGCGTGGAGACCTGTGTCGGTGGAAAGGTTTGTCCTGGTGGTTGAGGGATGCGCATCTGAGCTCGTTCCAGTGTTCTTCTGAATTCGGGGAGGGTGCACATTTCCGATACACTACTTTGGTTTCTGCTTCGCCTAAACAGGAGGTTAGGGACTAACCCACCCCTAATCAATCGGCCAGGACTAGGTATTGTACCGAACTCAAGGGTGAGTGGGACAGCGAGCTCGCTATATCCCCTGTGTAGCCCTGTCATCCCAGTGGGATGACCCCTTGTTGGGCTCCGTGGTGGGTGGGAAGCACTGGGGGATGAAATGTATTCCATCTATTATGGTAAACCACAATCCTAACAAAAATTTTATGAAAAGTGGAATAGAATTGTTTAAGAACAATGTAAAAGAAGTAGTTGAGTGTGGTCCTCGCTACTTGGTGATTAAAAGAACAGAGGAAGGCAGGAGTTTTTCGACCGTTAATCCATTTTTGATACAGAAGTGTCTGGCAAACATAGCTGGTGCAGTAAAGTCCTGTACAAAATCTAGGAATGGCACGCAGCTGGTGGAAGCAATTTCAGCATCCCAGGCAGCTAAGATACAGGCAGTTAGCCAGTCAAAGTGGAGTTGCATAGGACCCTGAATTCCTCACACAGAGTTGTAAACACTAGTGCGTTGGATGGCATGTCCAACGAGGATATTTGGGGGAACCTTCAAGAACAAGGCGTAATAGTAGTCTATCGTGTGCAATGGAGAGAGCGAGGGGAAATGGTCCCTACTCCTACCCTGTTCTTGAGCTTTGTTCGGGTAGATCTTCCCCAAAGGATAAAGGCAGGATATGAAGTAATAGAGGTTAGACCATATATTCCTAACCCTCTGAGATGCTACAAATGTCAGCGGTTCGGTCACACTAGTGACTTCTGTAAAGGTGTACCTACATGTGTCAGCTGTGGAGACGTCGTGCATGAAAATGCATGTACATCACTTCCAGCATGTGTTAACTGTAGTGGTGAACATCCATCTAGTTCACGAGAATGCCCCCGTTATATTGAAGAGCGAGCTATTCAGGAGATCCAGGTTAAAGAGAAGGTATCCTTTTCAGAAGCCCGGAAACTTCTTCGTATCCACAAGCCCTCTGTAACCAGTTCCCATACCTACAGCTGTGTGGAGGCTACCCCGTCACTAAAACGGGAAGCTGGTACTCAAACATGTGATATGAATGGGGCAACTATATCAGAGAAAGTTCTAGTGCCTAGATCGCAACCAATAGCATCGCCAATACGTACAGCTCCGTCCACACCACATAAAGCTACTGCAAATAAGAACATCTCAGTTAAATCGCCTGACAAACCATCAACGTCTAGCAAAAAGACCAGATTGCCCGTAACGTATCATGCACCAGAAATAAAGTTCGAGACCCAGTATGATAGAACTGCCTTCCTGAAACAAAGCGCAAAGCCTGATCCCGAAAACACCAAGGGAAAGAGAAGCCCAAGAACATCTCCGAGATCACCTTTGGAGTCAGCATTTGGGGAGTACTCAGACCGGCGACTCTTGAACCGAAAGTTGTAGAAGGAAAACGGTCCTCTTCCATAGAAGATATGGAGCAGGAAATACCTGACCACGCTGCTGCATCTGCAGCAAAGAAGAGGCAGGATAAACCTGCAGAAACTAGCCCTACACCCAATAAAAAGGGCAAATTGATCCAACCACCGCTAAAATCCACGTAATGTGCATATTTATTTGACATATCCCATTACTATCCCCATGGCTATCCTTCAATGGAACATATGAGGTTTAAGATCACATTGACCAGAACTCCAACTTTTGCTCAATAAGCAAGACCCCTTGTTGGTATGCTTACAAGAGACTAAGCCTCGACCACAAGACAATTTTACACACCACTGAGGTGCGATATTGAAACAGAAGAGGGTATTCCTGCTCACAGGGGAACTATGATGCTCCTCAGGGATGACATATTTGTAGATCCGTTACTGCTACAATCTGACATCCAATGTGTAGCTGTAAGGATTAAGCTGCCATCAATCGAGTTTTGCATTTGCAATGTATATCTACCTCCATCAGGTGACTTCTCGTTAACTGACCTTGAATATCTGGTTTCCCAAATATCAACACCATTTCTCATAGTGGGAGACTGTAATGCCCATCACCCACTTTGGGGCTCAAATCGGGCATGTTTGAGAGGCAACCTCATTGCAAAATTCTTGGAGAGCAATAACTTGGTTCTCCTGAACACCGGAGAGCCAACGTTCCTTTCAGACACCTTTAACACCTATTCCCACATCGATTTGGCAGTATGTTCATCCCAGTTAGCAGTTTCATTACAGTGGAATGTCATCTCTGATTTACATTCCAGCGACCACTTCCCATGTCTTCTTAGTCTCTTAGCACAAGATGTGTCTCCCTTGCGTATCCCTAGATGGTGCTTTGATCGTGCCAACTGGAACCTTTACACCCAGTTGGCTGTCTTTGATTACAATGAACACGATTCTGTGAATGATTTAGTTGATCATCTCACAGAGAAAATTCTTTCCACTGCAGAACAGTCTATTCCACGTTCGGCTAGCCACCCCGGTCGATTTCCTGTCCCAAGGTGGACCAACGACTGCCGGAATGCTATTCGTGCTCGTAGACATGCTCTAAGGGTATTCTAACGACACCCTGCCCTAAGTAATCTAATTGAGTACAAGAAAGCGCATGCAAAATCTAGGCAAATAGTTAAGGATAGCAAAAAGACCTCATGGAACAACTTTATATAATCTTTTAACAGACGTACACCTTCCTCTGATGTATGGGATAAGTTAAGGCGCGTGGCCGGAAAATCGACACACTTGCCAATCTCTGGTCTGAAAACAACTGCAGGAGTTGTTGTTGATCCGTTTGTCATGGCTAACACCTTCGGATGTGCTTTCGCTCAGGTGTCTAGCTCAAATAATTATGCTCCTGAGTTCATCTCAATTAAGACTCAAGTAGAATCTCAGTATTTCGTGTTTAGTTCCAGAAACCTTGAAGATTATAACCGCCTCTTCACTTTGGCAGTATTAGAACTCGCTCTTTCATCATCTCGACTGACAACACCAGGACCGGACGGAATCCACATTCAAATGTTACAACATCTCTCACCTGAAGGTAAGGCATTCCTGTTCGAGGTCTATAACCGTGTTTGGGTTGATGCCACGTTTCCTGACAAGTGGTGAGAAGCCACCATTATACCTATTTTGAAAGCTGGTAAGGACCGTCACCTCCCTTCTATCTACTGTCCTATTTCCCTCACCAATTGCGTATGCAAGGTGATGGAACGCATGATAAATGGGCGGTTGGTATGGTGGCTGGAAATGCACAACCTACTGAATAACATCCAGTGCGGTTTTGGCCAACACCGTTCAAGAGTGGATCATCTTTTGTCCATGTCGACACAGATTATGAACGGATTTCTTAAAAACTGTCAAACCCTCAGAATATTTTTTGACCTTGAAAAGGCTTATGATACGTGTTGGCGGGCAGGGTTGCTGTGTACTCTGCATATCTGGAACATACGTGGACTCCTACCACTCTTCCTTCAGGAATTCTTGAAAGACCGCGTATTCCAAGTAAGGGTTGGCTCAGTTTTTTCGAATTCTTTTGTTCAAGAGAACAGTGTACCACAGGGATCGGTACTAAGTGTTACGTTGTTTGCTATTGCGATTAATTCTATCTCGAAATGTGTACCTCTGGGGATCTCGTCATGCCTGTTTGTAGACGACTTTGCCGTCTACTGTACATCTCAGTGCACACCATTTTAAGAGCGCCGTCTACAGACCACCTTAGACAACCTTAAGAATTGAAGTTTAAAAAACGGCTTCCGATTCTCCGCAGAGAAAACAATCTGTGCTAACTTCTGGCATCGTCAGAGTCGACTACCTCCAAGTCTCCATTTAGGCGCTGATCTAATCCCGTTTGCAGATGAGATGAGGTTCCTTGGATTGATATTTGATAGAAAACTTAGTTGGTCGTCACATATAGCCCAACTGAAAGCACAATGTGACCGATCTTTAAATATCTTGCAGGTACTAAGTGGAAAATCATGGGGAGAGGATCGTACAGTATTATTGCGACTTTATCGCGCACTCATCCGTTCCAAATTAGACGTTTATGGCTCAGCACGTCTATCTGTGCTGAAGAGATTAGACACAGTCCATAATTGTGGCATATGTATAGCAGTTGGGGCATTTCCAACGAGCCGTGTTATAAGCATGTATGCTGAATCTGCAGAACCTCCTCTGCAGTACAGGCGCAACATGTTGTTAGCAAATTATGGCTGTGGACGTAATTGCATGCCCACATATCTGTCGTTTACACCGTTCTTTAACACCTTAATGGATGTGCATTATAGAAACACTTCTATTAAACCAAAGCCACCTGGTTTTCGATTCCAGGAGCTCCTTAGACAACTTGCCCAAGATGTATCCTAAGGGGCAGAGGACATACCCTCCTTGGTTGTGCAGGGCATCCCACGTAGATCTGGGCATGACTAAATATGATAAATCTACCATGTCTATGTCTAGTATCCGCACATTTTTTTGAGAATTTTTATCACAATATGAGGACCATTTTATAATTTATACTGATGGCTCCAAGAGCTCAAATGGTGTTGGTTGTGTTTACGTGTGTGGAACCGAACCGTATACATTTGGATTCCACACTAGCAGCACCTCCATTTTTACTGCAGAGCTTTATGCAATATACCGGGTCATTTTACACATACATCGACGAAAATTGGGGACTGCTTAATCCTGAGTGATTCCCTCAGTGCACTTCAAAGCCTATGGCAGCTGTACAACTACCACCCTATTGTGCAGCGTATCCAGGATGCCCTCAACGTTTTACACGCTTCTGGCATTAGCGTGGTGTGTGCATGGATCCCTGGTCACGTAGGCTTGAAATGGCAGGAATGAAATGGCGGATTTAGCAGCCAAGACAGTTACCATGAAGCCCAGGGTTCGAGTACCATCTGTGACATCAGAAGATTTTAGGGCCGTATTGTGGAGAGCTGTACAAACCTGCTGGCAGGAAGAGTGGTCCGCTCTCCGCAATAATAAACTTAGATCTGTGAAAGAATTTCCGATTCCCTGGGTTACCTCCTGTCATACATCTTGTTGCGAGGAGGTGAGTTTGGCTTGGTTGCATATTGGACACTGCTTTTTTACTCATAGTTTTCTTTTTAAAAAGGAGCCTGCTCCACTGTGTCCGTTTTGCAACGAAGCATTATCTGTCCGACACATGCTGCTAGAGTGCTTTTGCCTAGCACACCTTAGGACGTCTCTGCAGCTGCCGGCCAGCTTTGCAGAAATGCTAGCAGATGATAACATATTAGCGGAGAAGGTATTTAGATTCTTTATTAGGTTAAACTTTAGGATTTAATGAAGAGGATTTTTGGCAGTTTAGATTTATATTTCTTTTTGTTTTTGTAGTTTGTTATGTGCATATATTTTTTGAAAGTTTATTTACACTTTTATACATTTTTAGAAACATTTATATGTGGCTTTTGCCATGACTAATTTTTTAAAGGGCACTGATAACCTCTGTAGTTGAGTGCCCTTATACACATCATCATCATCATCACAGCTCATGAAACTAATGGCTTTATTGTTGTTATTATTGCTGTAGTAAGTAAAATGAAAAGCTCAGAATGATAGTAACTTCACTTTATTTTCTTGCTATGTAAAACTTAATGACAAGTAATACACCCAGAACGTTTAACTTAGGCATAATGATTAAAATTAATTAAAATGAATACCACTAACAGTTTATAATATCCACTGTACCCTCTGAGCCATGGTGTTACTGACAAACTGACAGTTTTAAATAAATTTACCTTTTCAGGCCACATTTATTTGGCTACTGGAATTATGCATTCTTCAATCATTTCTCAATCAGTGAATGGTTTTCCATATTCTGCAGTTTCAAGATCCACATAAAAGCTAGCATGATTTAAATCCTCTGGCTCAGTGTTGACTTTTGTTAATAGTAATTACTGCAATTTCAATCTATTCTTTAAATCTTCAAGTTTTGTCTCGCCACAAACTTCCTGTACATATTTAGTAATTTTGAAAATGCTTTGTTTCATAATGACATTTAATGTTATATTCTTTGACAACAGCTGTGGTTCCATTGCAAATCTGGTCTGAGTCATGAAATATTGATGCTCCCATTGGTCTTTGAATGTTTTGCATTCACTGTCTATTTTTCACTTCTTCTCCATTCTAGTAAGTCACACACAAAAACAAAAGTCAATTCAAAATACTGTTATGTATGGACATTTATCGGTTCAAAGATGTCTTTTAAATGGGGTTACCCACTACTTTATTTTATAACAGATGGCTAACTTCCCAAGGCAGAATGACTCATTGTTGCACTGCTAAGTCTTTTTATACTCCAATTACTACCACCACAAAGTGAGTGGAATACAACAGAACTTTCTTGAACCAATGAGCTTATTCATGAATGCTTCTTGTTACTGTGCTTTCAAAAGTATTACTAGTGCCATCTGTTAGCAATAGAGGTTATACCACTATCTATTTTTGCCTTTGCCCACCAGATGTCAAGTGTTATGATTAGGCATCGGACATGGTTGCAGTTTGGTTGCATATGGCTGGAAAACAGTTATGAGCGCACAGGATTTTAGTGATATCATCTCCTTCACCTCCCCTGACGTACACAGCTCAACCTCAATAGCACACTCGACCACTCCCTCTCTCCACTTCGCTGGTTTGTAAACAACATATAATAGAAGCTACCCTAACCTAAAGCCATGTCCGAGGCCTAGTTATGATCATAACAATACACAACAGTAACTGAACTAGTGAATTTAGCCAGTGTATGCTTGCTCAGGACGTGTTTGGCAGCTACTCTAGAAATTATAGATAGTGGTTTTGGCCCTTGGAACCAAAACTGAAGT
Source organism: Mantis religiosa (assembly GCA_030765055.1). Lineage (NCBI taxonomy): Eukaryota > Metazoa > Arthropoda > Insecta > Mantodea > Mantidae > Mantis > Mantis religiosa. The sequence continues at coordinate 76,462,164 of CM060953.1, read as the reverse complement.
AATCAGTTGTGGCCCTAAGGCTGGAAAGTTTGGAGACTGCTGCTCTTAAGATTTCATGCATTTGAAGCTGCAGAAATGTTTCCCTCTTGAGCTCATATTCAATGTCTAAAATTCTCTGCATATGAGTCACAAGTGAAAAACAGTGTCTTTTTTTCTTTTTTTTTAATATAGGCCACACAATGACTGAGAGGTTATACTGCTTGGCTCTCACCAAGGTGGCCAGTGTTCGATCCCAGGCAACCACAAAGTGAGATTTGTGGTGGACAACATGGCACTGGGACGGATTTTCTTCTGGTCCTCTGGTTTCCCCCGTCAGCATTGCACCAATTGCTCTGCCATCATCTTTCCTATCATTCATTTCGCCCTCATATATATCATCCACTTCCTTCACCTTCACACCAGGCATTGGTCTGAATACCTACATTCAGCTCCAAAGCTTCAGTTCCTCAGGCCCAACCTTAAGGGATAGAGGAACAACAATCCCCTAACACCACGATTGCAGTACAACTAGGGAAGCTAAAGAAGGAGAAAAAGTGTTGTCTTTTAATATTCCTATAAGGTGAAATGCCATATCATATAAAATCAACAATTTCAATACCTTATAAATGCTCTTGGGAAGCAGTAAACTTTACACCACAGAACTGTGAAGTGAAATGTTTACTTGTGACTACATGCAAGCATTATTTGACACCATCAGGTAAAATTTCATTTCATTTTATTTCATCCCTATGATCAAAGTACACAAGATACATCACAACTATGCACATGTATAACAAAGTTTAATTAAAAATCTATTGACTGTATAGAGATAATTGACAGTGTCAGATGCTCTTGTAAGAGTCTATTGGCCGCAATAAATTATTATATTAACATCATTAACATCACTAAAAATGGTATATTATGGCTTAATTCATTCACATATCGCATATGGTATTGAAATATGGGGAGCTACCAGCCAGTTAAACTTAAATAAGATCCTAATTTTGCAGAATAAAAGTCTAAGGTGCATCTGCAGCCTGTCAAGTCGCCATTCAGTAAAGGAAATTTTTAGACGACAATGTATACTAACCGTGGTATCATTGTTTGTGTATAAGGTTATCATACTTGTTAGGACTAACAGTAAATTCATATCACTAAATAGGGAACATTATCGTTATAACACTAGAGGAATAAACAACTACCATAGGGAATATAAAGCAAAAACCTCTAACAACAAAGACCCATACATTGCAGGTATAATTTTGTATAATAAACTTCCTTCATATATTAAATCAGCTCAAGGCAATATATTCAAAAATCTCTTGAAAAAATACCTCATAGATAAATGTTTATACAGCCTAAGTGAATTATAATTGTCTTATATTCTTGTTGTAATTATTATACCTATTTCTTATATAAGATAAGATAAGATAAGATGCTTTATTGTCACATACGCTTACAGATAGTGAGTAAAAACTCAGTAAACAGGTGACTCGTCAACAGTAGAAAATTTAAAATAATAATAATAATTACACAAAATAACAATAACACTAATAATATAAATGCTAATAATACAAATAATATAATTACTAATAATATCAATACAACTATATACAAATATTGTTATAATTATGACATGCCCTTGGAATAATATTGTCAGAATATTAGAATTACAAAATGACAAAAAATTTCATTATAATTCAATTTTATCATCCATATATTCAATAATCGAGTAGTAGGCTTTGTCCATTAGTAGGTTATTTATTGCTTTATTAAAGCATTTGAGGTTTTTCATTTCACGGATTCTTACAGGTAATTTATTATATATTTTTATTCCTGCATATTGTGGGCTTTTTTCATACAGTGCTAATCTGTGCATGGGTGGTTTTAGATTATTTTTATTTCTCGTTCCATGATTATGTTGCATTTGTGAATTATAAATTGTATCAAAATTTGAATGGATGTATTTATTTATTTCATACAGGTATTGGGATGGTAAGGTTAATATCTTCAGGTTTTTGAACAGGTTTCTGCATGAGACTTTTGGTCTTGATTGAGTCATTATCCGAATTATCTTTCTTTGACTTTTAAAGATCGTTTCCCATCCCGTAGAGTTCCCCCATAGTATTATTCCGTATGTCATCAAAGAGTGGAAGTAACTGAAGTACACTATTTTTCTTGTTTCAAGGTTTGTTAATTTAGTTATGCAGCTCATATTGAAGGATGCACTGTTTAATCTTTTGGACAAGATTAATCTCTGTAAAGTTTAAGGGAATTAGAATTGTACTATATTATTATTACTCTATACTGATGTAGTTATTATATACTTACTAGTACTAGGAATGTGTAAATATTGTAAGAGATGTGTAAATGTTAGCTAAAATAACTCTGTATGCAATAGTTGTACTAATTATGTAACACAATAATTGTTAAGGTTAATGTAAATGGAAACTCCTCAAACAAAGCTAAATACTCATGTACATACTTTAGAATGTGACAATGTCTAATGCTTGTAACACACAAGTTTACAGACAATAAAGATTATCATTTAATAATAATCATAATCCTTTATTCACCATTAAGCTTACAAGAAGCAATAGGTTTCATCAGTTATAAAAAGTATTTACAATGTATTTACAAGTACAGAAGGTTTACAAATTAATGCATATAAAATTCTAGGTGAAATTAGATTATTTCCATGGCTTAATATTCCTATTCAACTTCACACACCTATAAACTAAATTTACACTTATTATACACATTTATATAGTATTTATATTCTTTGATTGTATTTAGTGTTGCACTTAAATTCTTCAACATTGTTGAAAGCATTTTCTATCAAATATTTTTAATGGATTTTATTTGTATCTCTCTTTGTTTTAAGTTTTTTGCTTCCTTAAGTAAAGCACTATAATTTTATTTCCTTATACTTTTTAATGAACATTTATTTAATGTTCCCTTGACTGTAGTTCTATAATCCTGTTTATTTCTAACATTATAACTATGCATGTGACTGTTTTTAGCAATTTTTTCATTTAGTAGAACATGCTCAATGCTTTCATAAATGTAAATGCATGAAACAGTAAGGATTGTATATTTTTTGTATGTGTCCCTACAAATATGTCTTTTTCTATTTTCCAAATTATTCTAATTGCCCCTTTTTTGAAATATAAATATTTTTAATAGTTCCTTAGCTGTAGTATTCCCCATAGTGTTATTCCATTTTTTATATATAAATAAAGGAGAGCTAATGGCTTCATTGCCAAAGCCTAGCATTTGAAAACAACAACATATATAAATAAAGGAATCGTATTACACCTGCTTCAGTGTTTTGTTATCCATAATATTCTTAACCTGTTTCATAACATATAAGCCCTTATTTATCTTTTTTGTTATGTACATTATATGTGGTTGCCGATTTAGATTATTATCTATAAGCACCCCTAGAAAATTTACTGTTTGCCTTGTTTTCTACATCTTTGGTAGTGGGATCTGTAACAATTATTATTGCATCATCTGCATAGCCAATTGATTGTTGTGCCTTCATTCTTTGATACTTTTTCAGAAAGATCATTTATATAAACTAAAAACAGAAAAGGACCTAATTTTGAGCTTTGCAGAATTACTTGTTTAATTGTTTCAAATTGTGATCTTACTTTGTTTACCATACCCTTTTCATTTTTGTAGTTTATTTCCATACACTGCTGTTTATTTTCTAAATATGATGCAATACATTAGAAATGTATTAATACCAAATACATTAACCATTCCATATAACTGAGATTTTCTGTATGCTTCTACTGTCATAACAATATCTGTAATCCTGTATTTTTTTACTTCTAAAGTAGTTTTGTTTATTAATTATTAATAACATTTTCCAGTCAAAATAGTTATTTTCCCGGAAGTAAACAACATAATGTGTCCTTCTTCTTTTAGCTCCCCAGGAGCTTACTATGATAGGTACAGGATTGGCGATCCCAAGTTCTCGAGCCAAATCTCTTGATTGGGTGCCTCTGAGTGGTGAGAGAGCTATTGCCAAATGCCCAAAACTTTGGTCCACATCCGTGTTTGACCCTAACCTCCCTGAACACAAGTCTAATAGATACCTAATGCAGCAAGCAGAGGGTTGACTGGGTTATGCATAACTCCCAGCCCCTGGTTAGCATGTAGGACTGTGTTCATATCTACTGATAAAGGTGAATCCCGGGGAGGTGCCATTGTATGAGCTGTTACACTCCTGAAGGCAATTGGGTCCCTCTGTCCATACATTGGGAGGTGAGACATGAGGTGAACAAGGTCCAGGCCAGGACTCTCACCAAGGCCGGAGTGGCACCCAGGATGTGAGCATGCCATTGGAGATGTTTGCAATGGTGGAGGACATAATCACTATGGGAACTGATAAAATAAAATAAAATGCTAAGAAAAGTGGAAAGGAAGTAGCTGAGTCTTGTGATCCAAGCTATTGGGTTGTTATTAGAAATGAGGAAGGCCGAAAATTTACTACCATGAACCCATTTATTATTCAGAAGGGTATAGTAATATTGCTGGTCCTGTGAAATCATGTATTCGATCTCGCAATGGTGTGCTCCTGGTCGAAGCAGTTTCACTGATGCAGGCTGCAAAACTTTAGAAAGAATTATCTGGTGCGCGTTGAATTGCAGAGGACTCTGAACTCCTTGTGTGGTGTTGTAAACACCTGTGCATTTGACGGAATGTCCAATGAGGAGATTCAGGAAAACTTGGCAGAACAAGGTGTGACAAATATATCTCGAGTCCACTGCAAAGCACGAGGTGAACTGGAGCCCACTCGTACCCTGTTTCTTACCTTTGATTGGTAAGGGTATGAAGCTATTGAAGTGAGCCAGTATATATCCAATCCATTGAGTTGTTACAAGTGCCTGCGCTTTGGCCACACGAGTGATTCTTGTAATGTAGTTGCTACCTGCATTGACCATCGGGAAGTTAAGCATGTTGATGCATGTACTTCACCTGCAACATGTGTCAACTGCAGAGGTAATCATTCATTAAACTCCAGAGAATGTTAAATTAACTTTAAAGAGAGTCGATTAAGGCACTAGACAACACTTACTTTTAAATTTTTCCGGAACATGTTTCTGAGGCTTTGCCTCTATCATCGGCCGGCTCTCGACTGGTTCTCATTGGTGTAGCTGACGATATTTTGTCACAGGTCTCCTCTAGTGGCGGTTCAAGGAACTTGCTGAACAAATCTTTCTGGGGGATGTCGAAATTGAATACTTTGTTCCTATTTTTTGAAATGAAGATTTGTTCCCATGTGGATAGTTCTTGTTTTCCTGATGTATGTTTTAGTAGTTTTGGTTCTGGATTTATGTTGTGGTTTTTTTCCCAAAAATGTGTGGCAACTGCTGATTTTTCTAATTGTTTATATTTTATGTTTCTAAAGTGTTCCTTTGCTCTTGTTTCTAATTTTTGTTTTTCCAATATAAATTTGACTACAGTCATTGCATTCAATTTGATATATACCAGATTTTTTGTTAGATGGAATGGCATCTTTGATGTTTGAGCAAATTAGGATTTTTAAGGAGAAATGGTTGACTGGTGCTAGTTGAATATTTTGTTTTTTGAAGACTTTTTTGAATTTATCATAGGCCCATGGATGGTAAGTGAATTTTTTGAAAATCATATTAGTTTCTGTAGCTGAGAGAGTTGTGGTTTCCTTTAGTAGCTTCTTCTTTTTTGCTAAGCTCACTTTTTTGTCCACTAATGATTTGGGAAAGTTATTTTTTTGTGCTATTTCAATTATTTTGTTGTATTCTGTTTTGTATTCTTCTGCTGTGAGAGGGATGTTTACCAGTCTGTGTGCTAAACTATTGAAGATTGCCTGTCCATCAAAAGAAGAGGACACACTAGTCTCATTTGATGTTAAATCACTGTTTCCCAGCATACCAGTTAATCAACTCCCACCGTTGATAGAAAAATGGCTCAAATCACTTGGAATGGCATCAGCTGAAATTTCAGACTACATTGAACTAACCAAATTATGCATAGAACAAAATTTCTTCCAGTTTCAAACAAAATATTATCACCAAACTTCAGGGTTAGCAATGGGCAACCCCCTATCACCCTTCCTGGCCGATCTGTACATGAGTGCATTAGAAATAAGGATCAACAAAGGTTTCCCTTGGATGTTCAAACTCTGGCAACGATATGTAGATGACATCTTTGCAATAGTACCAAAAAAACACATCAGTGATGCACTAAAACTTTTAAATATCCAAGAAAAAAGCATCAAATTCACTGTAGAAATAGAAAAAGATGAGCATTTACCATTTTTGGATCTAAAAATAATGAGGAATAAAAACAGACTAAACTTTGGCATTTACAGAAAACCAACACAGACAGACAACTACATAAAAGCTAATGGCTACAACCCAAGATCCCACAAACATCCCTCTCACAGCAGAAGAATACAAAACAGAATACAACAAAATAATTGAAATAGCACAAAAAAATAACTTTCCCAAATCATTAGTGGACAAAAAAGTGAGCTTAGCAAAAAAGAAGAAGCTACTAAAGGAAACCACAACTCTCTCAGCTACAGAAACTAATATGATTTTCAAAAAATTCACTTACCATCCATGGGCCTATGATAAATTCAAAAAAGTCTTCAAAAAACAAAATATTCAACTAGCACCAGTCAACCATTTCTCCTTAAAAATCCTAATTTGCTCAAACATCAAAGATGCCATTCCATCTAACAAAAAATCTGGTATATATCAAATTGAATGCAATGACTGTAGTCAAATTTATATTGGAAAAACAAAAATTAGAAACAAGAGCAAAGGAACACTTTAGAAACATAAAATATAAACAATTAGAAAAATCAGCAGTTGCCACACATTTTTGGGAAAAAAACCACAACATAAATCCAGAACCAAAACTACTAAAACATACATCAGGAAAACAAGAACTATCCACATGGGAACAAATCTTCATTTCAAAAAATAGGAACAAAGTATTCAATTTCGACATCCCCCAGAAAGATTTGTTCAGCAAGTTCCTTGAACCGCCACCAGAGGAGACCTGTGACAAAATATCGTCAGCTACACCAACAAGAACCAGTCGAGAGCCGGCCGATGATAGAGGCAAAGCCTCAGAAACATGTTCCGAAAAAATTTAAAAGTAAGTGTTGTCTAGTGTCTTTAATCGACTCTCTTTAAAGTTAATTTTACATAACAACACTGTTTTCAACACTTCCAAGAAAGGAATTCCAGAGAATGTCCCCGTTTTAAGGAGGAAAAGGCAATCCAGGAGACCCGGGTAAGAAAAAAGGTGTCTTCCTTGGAAGCCCGGGAGCTTTTGCTTAGTCAGCAGCTTTCTGTCCCTAGGACCATCACTTATAGTGCAGTTGCAGCTAAGCCAGTACCTAGACATGAAATTGCAACACAAACTAGCAACTTAAATGAGGCAGTAATTGCAGAAAGAACAATCGTGCCAAGATCACAGCCAAAGCAACAAACACCAGCATGAACAACAGTGAGCACGCCTACCAATTCCAGTCCTAAGAAGAACGTTTCAGCCAGCTCACTGCTGAAAGCATCTACTTCAACAATGACATATGAACCAGTAATATATAATGTATCGCCAAAGAAATTTAACACCTCATTTGAAAGAGTGGACTTCCTCAGGGAGAATAAGAAGGCTAACACTAAGAAAAACCAGCATAAAGGTCCACGACCATCTCCTCATAGATCATCTTTTGAGGAATCATCTGGAGGGCACTCAAATCGGCGACTATCATCATCGTTGATTGCAGTTTCCGATCAGTTCGAGAGCCAGAATGACAGTGAAAAAAGGCAGAATACCTTGAAAAAATGGAACAAATTGATTCAACCACCGTTGGGCAGGTAGTTTGTATTGTCATGCCAAGTTAATATGTTGTTGTTGTTTCTGTTTTCAAATGCTAGGCTTTGGCAATGAAACCATTAGCTCTCTTGCTCTTCAATATTTCTGTGTAGTGGATCCGGCAGGTAGTGCTTCACAGATTAGAAAATGTTCTACGGTCATTTCCTCTTCTCTGTTGCACAGAGGACAATTTGGACTTGTATAAATTCCTATTCTGCGTAAATGTTTGGCCAAATAAACATGTTCCGTAAGTAATCTAAATTTTGCTACTGCAGCTTTTCGTGGGATTTTTGAAATAATTTCTGGGTTTTTAATTAAAATGTTCAATTTTTTATCTTTGGCTTTGTTAGATATTGATTGGTTTTGTTTGTTTTTATGTTTGTTTTTAATTAGTCTTTTTATGGATGTAAAGGATAAGTTTTTAGTTTTGTTCTGAATTAAATTTACACGTTTTTTGGCAAGAAAATGAGCAGATTCATTTTCAGCAACTCCACAATGTGCAGGTATCCATTGTAATCTAATTCTTTTCTGTAGTTTTTGAAGTTGTTGGATCATTTTATGACATACGTTAATGTGGATTGACCTCATTTTTATGAACTTATTGCATATAATGCTGCTTTAGAATCAGAAAGTATGACAGCATTCTTAAATTGATCTATTCTGTATAGAAGGTGTTGGAGTGAAATATGAATAGCCGTTACTTCTGCATCAAAATTTGTTGTGTGGTATCCTGCTGGTTGATAGAATGAGAATAGTGCACACGTAATTCCTGCTCCTGAGTTGTTGTCCAAGTTTAGATCCATCTTTGTAGATAAGTAGCCATTCTTTAGGTGGGTCTCTGTTGTTCACAGTTTCTAATGCTAGTGCTTTTAGTACAGGTTTGGGATTAATAGAGTCAACATGAAAAATTCAATGCCATGGCCGGGAGCCATGGGTAAGAGCGACTGGATGGAAACCAGGAGAACTGTGGTTCAAATCCTGGCCATGTCATTGACTTTTTCATGTTGACTCTATCAAAAACCTTAGCCTATATATGGCTAGTGTGAAGAAATTAATTTCCATCAGTTAACTAAAATAACAGGTTTGGGAGTTTTAGATTTTGTAGCTAATTCTTCTAAATCTAATTGAATATTAATTGGTTCAAAAGTCAGGGGGTTTTCTTTGATTAAAATGTTTTCTTTAGAATTAGGAAGATTCAGATCTGATTTTAATTCCGTAACTTTGTGCAGGAAACTTGTTTGTGTTTTCATCTTGATTGTTTCTAGTAATCTTTTCTCCCATTTTGTTTTTGGACTGCAACATTTTTTCATGTTGTATTAGTGTTACGAAAGGAAAAGAAATGTGTTTAGGTTGGCAGGACAGTTAAAGCTATAATGTCAAGGACGTTTGTGTTTTGTTCTTTGGAAAAAAGAAACATGTAAATTTGGCTTGTAAGAAAATAAATGTTTTGTTAGTTTTTGCAGTGGAAGTTTAATTTGGTTAATACTAGATCAGTGATTTAGTCCCTTAACGTAACAATTTGGTGACCCCGACGTGATAGTGATACGTTTTATAAGGTAAGCAACAACAAAAATGGATAAACTGCAAAAACAGCATACGCTGATACGTGCATCATTTACGAAAACATATAATGAATTGACTGAGAATTTGGCAAGCGAGCAAGCAGAAAGTGAAGCTACATGCCTGATGCACACAAAGTTAGAGAGATTAACTGCTGAGTTATCTTCTTTGGACGAGAAAATCCTTGATTTGTGGTTAGAAGGTGACGCTGATGATGATGCATATAACCATGATTACAATTCCATTGAGAATTATAGAGATAAGATGGACGAGATTAGATTAAAAATGTCAAGCATTTCTAATGGTAGACAAACAGTTGCAGATCATATCTCTATAGCTTCCTCGAGTTCGCAAAATAAGAATCTGAAATTACCGAAGTTAGAGCTACACCAATATGGCGGCGAAGTCAAGGATTGGTTAGGATTCTGGAGCATGTTTAAAAGAATCCACGAAGTTAACGAAATTGAACCAGAAGACAAATTTCAATATTTAGTACAAAGTACAAAACCAAATAGTAGAGCTAGAGAGCTGGTCAACAGTTTGCCGGCCACTGCAGAGAATTACCCTAAAGTGATAGAAACTCTGACGAACAGGTTTGGACGTGAAGATCTGCTGATTGAGCATTATACTAGGGAGCTTATTAATTTAGTGATACAAAATACAACTCGCAAGAATGACAAATTGGGAATTGCTGCATTGTATGATAAGTTAGAATGTCAATTGAGAGCTTTAGAATCCATTGGTGTAATTAGAGATAAACATGCATCAATGTTATTTCCGCTGGTAGAATTGTGCTTGCCAGAAGAGGTTTTAAGGGCACGGCTTAGGAACCAATCACTGACGAATCCTGATACAGACAATGTACAAAATTACCGATTGGAAGCTCTTCTTGATTTCCTCTGGAAAGAAGTAGAAGGTGAAGAAAGAATAAAGCTGGCTTTGATTTATTCGAAAAGAAAAAGCAGGAAAGAACTAAAAGAAGAGAATTTGAAGATGAAAATGTGCCCACTGCCAATTCACTGTTTGTTGGCAAATCTGGTGAGAAAAGAAAATGATGCATTTTTTGCAGTAAACTACACGACAGCAAGGAGTGTCATGTCGCCCAGCAGATGAGCTTAGAAAAAAAACGTAACAAGGTAGCAAAAGAAAAGTGCTGCTTCTCATGTTTGAGGTTAGGTCATCGAGCCAAAAATTGTAAAGCAAACCTGAAGTGCCATTTATGAAAACGGCAGCATACTGTTATCATGTGTCCACAGTTAAATGCACAAGCAGTATCTGAACTCGAGACCCAAGAGAAAACAGAGAGCAATATATCCATGAACATTCACAGTACTACAAAAGAAGTGTTGTTACAAACCTTAAGTGTAAAATTGAAACACAAAGGTAAAGAAAAGATAGTCCGAGCACTGATAGATAGTGAGTCACAAAGATCATACATTTTGCAGAAAACTGCTAATGAAATGGGGTATCATCCTCTAAAAACAGAAACAATGGTACATAGATTGTTTGGAGGCACCGAAACCTGTGAAGAAGAGCATAATTTGTATTCAACTAGCACCAGTCAACCATTTCTCCTTAAAAATCCTAATTTGCTCAAACATCAAAGATGCCATTCCATCTAACAAAAAATCTGGTATATATCAAATTGAATGCAATGACTGTAGTCAAATTTATATTGGAAAAACAAAAATTAGAAACAAGAGCAAAGGAACACTTTAGAAACATAAAATATAAACAATTAGAAAAATCAGCAGTTGCCACACATTTTTGGGAAAAAAACCACAACATAAATCCAGAACCAAAACTACTAAAACATACATCAGGAAAACAAGAACTATCCACATGGGAACAAATCTTCATTTCAAAAAATAGGAACAAAGTATTCAATTTCGACATCCCCCAGAAAGATTTGTTCAGCAAGTTCCTTGAACCGCCACCAGAGGAGACCTGTGACAAAATATCGTCAGCTACACCAACAAGAACCAGTCGAGAGCCGGCCGATGATAGAGGCAAAGCCTCAGAAACATGTTCCGAAAAAATTTAAAAGTAAGTGTTGTCTAGTGTCTTTAATCGACTCTCTTTAAAGTTAATTTTACATAACAACACTGTTTTCAACACTTCCAAGAAAGGAATTCCAGAGAATGTCCCCGTTTTAAGGAGGAAAAGGCAATCCAGGAGACCCGGGTAAGAAAAAAGGTGTCTTCCTTGGAAGCCCGGGAGCTTTTGCTTAGTCAGCAGCTTTCTGTCCCTAGGACCATCACTTATAGTGCAGTTGCAGCTAAGCCAGTACCTAGACATGAAATTGCAACACAAACTAGCAACTTAAATGAGGCAGTAATTGCAGAAAGAACAATCGTGCCAAGATCACAGCCAAAGCAACAAACACCAGCATGAACAACAGTGAGCACGCCTACCAATTCCAGTCCTAAGAAGAACGTTTCAGCCAGCTCACTGCTGAAAGCATCTACTTCAACAATGACATATGAACCAGTAATATATAATGTATCGCCAAAGAAATTTAACACCTCATTTGAAAGAGTGGACTTCCTCAGGGAGAATAAGAAGGCTAACACTAAGAAAAACCAGCATAAAGGTCCACGACCATCTCCTCATAGATCATCTTTTGAGGAATCATCTGGAGGGCACTCAAATCGGCGACTATCATCATCGTTGATTGCAGTTTCCGATCAGTTCGAGAGCCAGAATGACAGTGAAAAAAGGCAGAATACCTTGAAAAAATGGAACAAATTGATTCAACCACCGTTGGGCAGGTAGTTTGTATTGTCATGCCAAGTTAATATGTTGTTGTTGTTTCTGTTTTCAAATGCTAGGCTTTGGCAATGAAACCATTAGCTCTCTTGCTCTTCAATATTTCTGTGTAGTGGATCCGGCAGGTAGTGCTTCACAGATTAGAAAATGTTCTACGGTCATTTCCTCTTCTCTGTTGCACAGAGGACAATTTGGACTTGTATAAATTCCTATTCTGCGTAAATGTTTGGCCAAATAAACATGTTCCGTAAGTAATCTAAATTTTGCTACTGCAGCTTTTCGTGGGATTTTTGAAATAATTTCTGGGTTTTTAATTAAAATGTTCAATTTTTTATCTTTGGCTTTGTTAGATATTGATTGGTTTTGTTTGTTTTTATGTTTGTTTTTAATTAGTCTTTTTATGGATGTAAAGGATAAGTTTTTAGTTTTGTTCTGAATTAAATTTACACGTTTTTTGGCAAGAAAATGAGCAGATTCATTTTCAGCAACTCCACAATGTGCAGGTATCCATTGTAATCTAATTCTTTTCTGTAGTTTTTGAAGTTGTTGGATCATTTTATGACATACGTTAATGTGGATTGACCTCATTTTTATGAACTTATTGCATATAATGCTGCTTTAGAATCAGAAAGTATGACAGCATTCTTAAATTGATCTATTCTGTATAGAAGGTGTTGGAGTGAAATATGAATAGCCGTTACTTCTGCATCAAAATTTGTTGTGTGGTATCCTGCTGGTTGATAGAATGAGAATAGTGCACACGTAATTCCTGCTCCTGAGTTGTTGTCCAAGTTTAGATCCATCTTTGTAGATAAGTAGCCATTCTTTAGGTGGGTCTCTGTTGTTCACAGTTTCTAATGCTAGTGCTTTTAGTACAGGTTTGGGATTAATAGAGTCAACATGAAAAATTCAATGCCATGGCCGGGAGCCATGGGTAAGAGCGACTGGATGGAAACCAGGAGAACTGTGGTTCAAATCCTGGCCATGTCATTGACTTTTTCATGTTGACTCTATCAAAAACCTTAGCCTATATATGGCTAGTGTGAAGAAATTAATTTCCATCAGTTAACTAAAATAACAGGTTTGGGAGTTTTAGATTTTGTAGCTAATTCTTCTAAATCTAATTGAATATTAATTGGTTCAAAAGTCAGGGGGTTTTCTTTGATTAAAATGTTTTCTTTAGAATTAGGAAGATTCAGATCTGATTTTAATTCCGTAACTTTGTGCAGGAAACTTGTTTGTGTTTTCATCTTGATTGTTTCTAGTAATCTTTTCTCCCATTTTGTTTTTGGACTGCAACATTTTTTCATGTTGTATTAGTGTTACGAAAGGAAAAGAAATGTGTTTAGGTTGGCAGGACAGTTAAAGCTATAATGTCAAGGACGTTTGTGTTTTGTTCTTTGGAAAAAAGAAACATGTAAATTTGGCTTGTAAGAAAATAAATGTTTTGTTAGTTTTTGCAGTGGAAGTTTAATTTGGTTAATACTAGATCAGTGATTTAGTCCCTTAACGTAACAATTTGGTGACCCCGACGTGATAGTGATACGTTTTATAAGGTAAGCAACAACAAAAATGGATAAACTGCAAAAACAGCATACGCTGATACGTGCATCATTTACGAAAACATATAATGAATTGACTGAGAATTTGGCAAGCGAGCAAGCAGAAAGTGAAGCTACATGCCTGATGCACACAAAGTTAGAGAGATTAACTGCTGAGTTATCTTCTTTGGACGAGAAAATCCTTGATTTGTGGTTAGAAGGTGACGCTGATGATGATGCATATAACCATGATTACAATGCCATTGAGAATTATAGAGATAAGATGGACGAGATTAGATTAAAAATGTCAAGCATTTCTAATGGTAGACAAACAGTTGCAGATCATATCTCTATAGCTTCCTCGAGTTCGCAAAATAAGAATCTGAAATTACCGAAGTTAGAGCTACACCAATATGGCGGCGAAGTCAAGGATTGGTTAGGATTCTGGAGCATGTTTAAAAGAATCCACGAAGTTAACGAAATTGAACCAGAAGACAAATTTCAATATTTAGTACAAAGTACAAAACCAAATAGTAGAGCTAGAGAGCTGGTCAACAGTTTGCCGGCCACTGCAGAGAATTACCCTAAAGTGATAGAAACTCTGACGAACAGGTTTGGACGTGAAGATCTGCTGATTGAGCATTATACTAGGGAGCTTATTAATTTAGTGATACAAAATACAACTCGCAAGAATGACAAATTGGGAATTGCTGCATTGTATGATAAGTTAGAATGTCAATTGAGAGCTTTAGAATCCATTGGTGTAATTAGAGATAAACATGCATCAATGTTATTTCCGCTGGTAGAATTGTGCTTGCCAGAAGAGGTTTTAAGGGCACGGCTTAGGAACCAATCACTGACGAATCCTGATACAGACAATGTACAAAATTACCGATTGGAAGCTCTTCTTGATTTCCTCTGGAAAGAAGTAGAAGGTGAAGAAAGAATAAAGCTGGCTTTGATTTATTCGAAAAGAAAAAGCAGGAAAGAACTAAAAGAAGAGAATTTGAAGATGAAAATGTGCCCACTGCCAATTCACTGTTTGTTGGCAAATCTGGTGAGAAAAGAAAATGATGCATTTTTTGCAGTAAACTACACGACAGCAAGGAGTGTCATGTCGCCCAGCAGATGAGCTTAGAAAAAAAACGTAACAAGGTAGCAAAAGAAAAGTGCTGCTTCTCATGTTTGAGGTTAGGTCATCGAGCCAAAAATTGTAAAGCAAACCTGAAGTGCCATTTATGAAAACGGCAGCATACTGTTATCATGTGTCCACAGTTAAATGCACAAGCAGTATCTGAACTCGAGACCCAAGAGAAAACAGAGAGCAATATATCCATGAACATTCACAGTACTACAAAAGAAGTGTTGTTACAAACCTTAAGTGTAAAATTGAAACACAAAGGTAAAGAAAAGATAGTCCGAGCACTGATAGATAGTGAGTCACAAAGATCATACATTTTGCAGAAAACTGCTAATGAAATGGGGTATCATCCTCTAAAAACAGAAACAATGGTACATAGATTGTTTGGAGGCACCGAAACCTGTGAAGAAGAGCATAATTTGTATGAAGTATATGTTGGCAGTTGTGAAGGGTCGCACACGGCTACTCTGCAATTGATAGGACAGAAAACTATTTGTGGGAAGATCCCCAGGTTAAACTTTGGACCATGGATGAAAGAATTAAAGGTGAAGAAGATATGGCTTTCGGACGTGGGATCGGATCCACCTGAAGTGGAGATGCTGTTGGGAGCTGATGTGGATTAATTGCTGTGAAGACGGAGTTTGGATGGATGGTGACAGGAAAAATGGATGTGAAGAAGAATGACTCGTTAGCAAGAGAAACTACTTCTCTGTTCATTCAATCTGCTTCCATACCTGATCTATGGAACTTAGAAGCTATAGGTATATCTGATCCATCAGAGCTGAAATCCAGAGAAGAGTTGGAGGAAACAGCACTTCGCTACTTCTTACAGTAATGGTTACTGATAATGACAGGTATGAAGTTGTATTACCATGGCTGGAAAGTCGACAGTTTTTACAAAATAATAAGGAGATTGCTGAAAGAAGATTAGTATCCATCACCAACCGACTGATGAAAGAGAAAAAATATGAAGAATATGAAAATGTTTTCAAGGAATGGGAACATGAAGGTGTAATTGAAGAAACTTTAAAGGATGTTCAGCGACTACACTTCTGTCATCGAAATGGTGCGAGGGACCACCATGGCTGAAGCTCCAAGATAACGAGTGATCACTAGCAAATCTGGAAGGAAGATCAGACTACCCTCCCGCTTAAATTTGTAATAAGTTTATAGTTAAAGGTAAATTGTAATGTTTCAATTATATGTATAAAATTGAAAGGTGGGAGGATGTTACGAAAGGAAAAGAAATGTGTTTAGGTTGGCAGGACAGTTAAAGCTATAATGTCAAGGACGTTTGTGTTTTGTTCTTTGGAAAAAAGAAACATGTAAGTTTGGCTTGTAAGAAAATAAATGTTTTGTTAGTTTTTGCAATGAAAGTTTAATTTGGTTAATACTAGATCAATGATTTAGTCCCTTAACGTAACAATTAGTGCCTACTCCTCTAAAGTTAGACATATTGGAGAGTTCTGAGTTAAAGCTTTCATTGCCGTGATTGGAGTTGATTTTGCTGCACCAGTTATTAGTTGCAGGGCCAGATTTTGGCATACTTCTAGGTGATTTATGTTACAACTGTTTGCTGTAATTATTACCTCTGCAATGTAAAGAAGAGTCGAGAGCCGGCCGATGATAGAGGCAAAGCCTCTGAAACATGTTCCGGAAAAATTTAAAAGTAAGTGTTGTCTAGTGTCTTTAATCGACTCTCTTTAAAGTTAAAGTATTGGCTTGATGAATATTTTGTATATGGTGTTCAGTGTCTCCAGCTAATCCTTTTAAAATTGAAAATTTTGTTGTTGATTTGTTTGCTACTTCTTCAATATGATGTCTCCAAGATAATTTGAATCAAAAATTGTTCCTAAATATTGTGTTTCATACGTTTGTCTCAGGTTTGCTTTCTTGAACTACAGATTTAATTTAGGAATTTTCTTTTTTAAGCTAAATAATTGGAATGTTGTTTTATCAGTATTTATTTTCATCAAATTGTTGTCAGTCCACTTTTCCAATAGTATCAGAGCCTTTTCCATTGAAGCTTTTTCAGAAATTCAGCATGTATTTTATCTGGTCGAGGAGACTTTTTATCTTTCAACTCATGGATGGCATAATTTAGTTCCTTATGGTGAATTCTTTGCTGAATACATCATTTGTTTGTTCTGGACACTTTTAAATTTTTTTAAGATCTTTTTTAATCTACCTTTTTGCTTCAGAAGAAAGTTTATGCTGAGAGCTGTAATAAGTACTAAAGGCTTCAGAAATAGAATAATTTGAAGTAAGTGTTTTCCCACTTAGTTTGGGAGGTTCTTTCCTTGTTTCTTTCTGGCATTTAATTTTACTTATATATCTGTATACTTTTTTTGCATATTTTCTATAGTCAACTTTTTCAATAAATTCACTGAAAGCTTTTTTTCCCCCAGTATGAATTTCTTTTTTACATTTAGCTGCATTTCTTCGCCCTTCTTGTGTATCTGTTGGATTATTGGACAATTCTGCTTTTTTTTATTGCTATGTCCCTTTCTTCTTTTAACTTTGATAGTTCTGTATTCCAAAAGGCTTTGTAATTTTTAGTTTTTCCTCTAGGGATCCACTTTTTTGCTGCTTCAAGAATTATGTTTGTGGTTGTTGTATTGAGTTTATCTGCAGATGCTTCATGTTCAGTGGAGTAAAGATTTTGTTCGGTTTCCTCAGTAAATTTTGTCCATTAACTTTAAAGAGAGTCGATTAAAGACACTAGACAACACTTACTTTTAAATTTTTCCGGAACATGTTTCTGAGGCTTTGCCTCTATCATCGGCCGGCTCTCGACTGGTTCTCGTTGGTGTAGTTGACGATATTTTGTCATAGGTCTCCTCTGGTGGCGGTTCAAGGAACTTGCTGAACAAATCTTTCTGGGGGATGTCGAAATTGAATACTTTGTTCCTATTTTTTGAAATGAAGATTTGTTCCCATGTGGATAGTTCTTGTTTTCCTGATGTATGTTTTAGTAGTTTTGGTTCTGGATTTATGTGGTGGTTTTTTTCCCAAAAATGTGTGGCAACTGCTGATTTTTCTAATTGTTTATATTTTATGTTTCTAAAGTGTTTCTTTGCTCTTGTTTCTAAATTTCTTTTTGTTTTTCCAATATAAATTTGACTACAGTCATTGCATTCAATTTGATATATACCAGATTTTTTGTTAGATGGAATGGCATCTTTGATGTTTGAGCAAATTAGGTTTTTTAAGTAGAAATGGTTGACTGGTGCTAGTTGAATATTTTGTTTTTTGAAGACTTTTTTGAATTTATCATAGGCCCATGGATGGTAAGTGAATTTTTTGAAAATCATAAAAGGAATTGAAATTTTGTCCAATTTGCTTTTCTAAAATTACAAGAGTATTTCAATTTTGGCCTGCTAATATTTTGTTTGTCATGAAGTATTATAGATGCAATAACTTTTCTATGATCAGATCCTATGTCTTCAATGATTTCACGTGTCGTCTTATCTTTTAAATCTGAAGATACTAATATCAGGTCTGGATTAGTGCACTGGCCATTATAGTGTAGGTATGTGGGACAATCCCCATTCTTGTAGATAAGATCTAAAGTGTTTGAGTTTAATACATCTTCAGTAGTTTTGCCATAGGAGTCTTTGTACCCCCATTTTGGTGAATGACCATTGAAATCACCAATCAAAATTGTTGTATGGTGTATATTTATTATATTCAAATAAGGGTTGTTATTTGTTGGGTTTTATATTCCATATATGGTGTAACGTGAATTTCCTTTCCATATTTCAATTTGGATAGTTTCTATTTTATCTTCTTGCTGCATTTCTTATATAATTTTAAACCTTTATAAGATGTTTGTTCTGATACCTGTAAGTATTTCACTAGCTATTTGGCAGGATTTTGAGAGAATGTATATATTAAATCCAGAAATGTGAAAATATTTTAGTAGATCATTTACTACATTAGCTTCTTGAATGATGAATATGTCTATTTCTTTTTCTTCTATCTGTAGGAGTTGTTATGTTTTAAGTAGCATAAATGTAACTGTTTTTTAAGTGGACACCAATTTTTTGCTTGTAATGGTGGTTACATCATCCACTCACTTAAACCCCCAGTATGTCTGGAGGGCCACACCTGTCTTTGGTTAATGGGTCCATTGAACATGGCCAGGAGAAGTTTTCTCACAAGCACCACTTGTGGACATTTGTACACCATGTCAGGCCAGTGTAAGAGCTGAAATAGCATTTCCTCTATTTCGATATTGTAGTTATACTGCTAATGCACGGTCCCCAGAGCCTCATTGGTAAAAGCAGGTTGCACCATGGGCAGGTTGAAGATGGTATTTGGATAGGAGAGGTTATGGAATGCACATCGCTATCCCTTGCAACCCTGCCAAGTTAATATTGAAAATAGTTTTTTTAAAGCCTTTTGGTGTTTTATTGTTATTTATAGCTTTTCATTCCTTTTTTCCCCAATTGTGCATATTTATTTTATTGCCATTTTGTTTTGATTTTTTTTTAGTTTTTAGATAAGTATCTCTGGCTATTGCCATGATTAGTTTTTGAAAGGACACTGATGACCAAGTGCCCTTATATATAAAATCATGATCATTTCTTCTTTTATTATGTATCAGGATATGCACTGTTTACATTTGTAAATGAGACACTGATATAATACTCTTATATACACACACAATTGCCAAGAGTTATTATTTCAAACAAACAAGCTTTCTCTTTGGATTCTGAGGTACACATTGTGGTGATGAGTAACAGCACTACTTACAAAGCAGTTAATAATGGTTATGAAGACGAAAGTAAGTTAGGTTAAAGTCAGTCAGAAATTTTTATTTGCATTTCAGATTTGAAGCATTTTTTACTAATTTCTATTTAATCGCACAGTAGTGTGTAATATCAATTAATAGGTGGAATGAGTGTTAAAACTTGGTATACATTGGGGTGAATAAAAAATTGCAATTCTCACCTTACACATGTAAGGCAAATTTTTGCTCAGTGTATATGATGTCATCATTCTATTGCCTTTTCGTATTAGAAGGAATGAAAAGTATGTTATTAAAGGATTTTGAATGCTGCAGCTCAAATGTGATTAAGTTTTATGTCATTGTTTCTAAGAAACCTTTGTAGCATAAAGAGTTTCTTATGCAGAAGATCGACCGGCATAGCAATCTATGTTGTATGGAAAGGCTTGCATAAAATACAAAGTATGTCCTGCCTAAAATATTAATAAAAGAAATTATATCACATTTAAATGAATACCCAATCTGTATAATCTTTGTAAATTATGTACCTGTGTGTATTTTATATTTTGCAAACTCATCTACCCATGTGAGAATTTTATGGCTTTTCGTGATTCCTCTATGCTTTACTTTTAAGAGTAGCATATTATATCTTAGGTGGTGCCTAGGCACTGCTGAAATATCTGAACACTCAATTCATCACAATAAATTTAAGAATACAAAGCACAATAATAATTATGGTAAACAAAATAGTACATGAATGAGATTAGAACTAAATGACCTACCTGGACTTATGCGTATCAATAGCTCATAACCTAATTGAGTACTGTGACATTAGAGCCTCTTCATACTGGGGGTATGAAATCCACCACTATAGCACCCCTCATACTTGAGAGAAAACACTTTCCTAAAAGGATACTACCCACAACCAATAAAGTTGCGACCATTTTGAAAATGCCTTGTGTGCCGCAAAATAGAAGTTTGCAAGGAAATCAGTGTTATTTGCTGTGAATGTGAAGATGTGCTCTTGTGTGCTTATCCAGGTTTTGAGGTGTACCATTTAAAAAAACAAAAAAACAAACAAACACCCTTCAAGGGTAAGTTTTCATCTCTAATAGAACTAATTTAAAGTTATTGTAAAGTAGAAAGATTAAAATAATTGATGTTAAATAAGCATTAAATGCATGTATGCACAGGATGTCTATACACATGCATCTCAGTTTGCAGCATTTTAACTTGGATGTCATATGACATCCATATTGGTGAAAGGGTTAAAGATTAGACAGGAAGATAAAAATTTACGATGTGACATGATGTGTTTTTTGTGTCCCTCATTTAGTTCTATCATTGTTTTGATCTAGTTCAACATTCAATGGGACTTCATTTAGTTTACATTTTCACTTTGCTGATGTTAACAGCAGGTTTATAATATGAAATCTATAAATGTTATAAACATGAAAATGCTGGCTATTCAGGAATGTTTAGAATAAACATTTGTAACACCTCCCTCCCCATTTCTCCTTCCTCTTCTTTATTTTGGTATTTGTGCTATCTCTAAATGTATTTGTCTTTTCAGGCCTTAATCTTTGCCATACAAAAAGTGGACAAGGTCAACAAAGAAGTGGCCGTTAAGGTATATATTGAAACCAGTGGAGAATTTTAAGCTAAAGTCAAGTATGACATAAATATATACTCAATAGCATTAGTGTATATTTTTTACCTTGTGTTTGTATAAAAATGTCTTATATGTTCAATGTATTCTAGTTGTTATGGTAATTTAGACACTTCTAAATTTGTTATAAAATGTAAATACTTGGAAAGATAGAAATGTTAAGGAAATAATGTGCTGTTTAAAGTCAATTATGTGTGATAAGCTTTTTTTGTATAAATATTTACTATATGTACCAAAGTGATTAGTTAGTGAAGCAGTGTTTTTAAATTAGTTTAAATTGTTGTAATGCAGGAATGACAATTATTTGCATTGACATTAGGACTTCTTCCATTGCTTCCCCTCAGAACTAGTTACATGAACACATTAAGCACCAGAGCAGTCCCTGGGGCTTGACATATCAATTCTTGCCAGACTGTAGTAGCTACATGATGACTATGTTTCTGGACTACTTCAAGATACCTTATGCCAGCAGTCTACCAAAACATTGAGCCTTACCTATTTACCTAGATCTTTCTGTCCATTAATAAATATTATTACCACTGGGTTTGGAGTTGGTACATTATATAGCTCTAAATTTCGCAATCATAAGTACGGTAAACAAAATAAAAAAAATATTTTTAACTGAAAAACAAATTAAATTTTCCCATAGACCATGTGATTATTTCCCCTAAATTGATAAACAGCACCTAAAATATTGACTTACTGAACATTAGTTTTGAGGAAGAGTTTATACCACAAAAATATTTAATGTGTTAACCAAACTCCACAGTAACTTGCTAATTATTAATTCTAAAGAACAAAAATTTGCAGCTAATTAGTATTAGATATTTGGCCCATTTTCAGGACTGGGGGAAGGCAGAGATATTCAAGAGTGTTATTCAAGATATTCAGGTTCAGAGATGCACTTTCTGAACTGGATAATGGTTGAAATTTTAAGTTATTTTTTTATAAAAACTGAAAGAAAAAATAAAGTATTACTAAGAAATATTTTTAATACATTCCTCATACATCCGGTATGAACTGCTGGATAAATTTACTTTAAATGTTGACGCTCAAAATCAGATTTTCTATATTGCCTTGAGATCCATTTTATGAACAATTTATAGCAGTCACCCCTAGTATACAGTTCTTGACAATATTTAATTTTTGTATTTTCTTGTATTGTAACATAATCTTTAGTCATGTCATTTTGTCAAAATGTGTGATTGGGGGTTTAATCGAAACAAAAAAAATGAAGCTATTGGCAGTGAAGCAACACAAATAAATGATTTATTATGAATATTCATTACTGATTTGTATTATCATTTTTTCACAGTTTTAATTACTTGGCACATGAGAAATATACTC
The DNA here is from genome assembly GCA_030765055.1 of Mantis religiosa. Classification (NCBI taxonomy): domain Eukaryota; kingdom Metazoa; phylum Arthropoda; class Insecta; order Mantodea; family Mantidae; genus Mantis; species Mantis religiosa. The sequence goes on along the minus strand of CM060953.1, from coordinate 76,439,542 downwards.
ATTCTTGTGCATACTGTGCTATTTTGTGTTGCACTTTTAATACAGAAAGTAAACAGTCTGTTGATTTCAAAATTTATGAAAATCTGGGGTGAATTTTTGTTTATCCATTCAAATGTTATATGCTCGTAAATAAGCAGATGCCAATGTGGTTTTATTTATATACAATAGCACACATTGTTAGTCCACATGCATAGGAGTATATCAAACTTAGAAGGGAGAGAGAACTTAGGTGTGTTTGGATGAATTTAGTAACAGTGACGTCAAAATTAATCTCAAAAACTATTTGTAGTTGGAAAGAGATTGAAAATGGAGGCAAATGCCTTTGAAACTAGTCTCTCATTAATATATACAAGTAAATGATGAGTATCAATAAACCAACTACAAATAGTTTTTGAGATAGAACTTGTTTCAGATCAAATCAAGTTCCTTTATTCACCATTGAAACTGATACATTTTTGGTTATATCATGACATTATATTATGTGCAAGAATAAACTTTTAAGTAATACATTCAAATATTATATAGAATCAGTTTAACAATGTACCAGTTCATATGCAAAGATTATTTGTATAAAAACAGCAATAGAGTTAAATGTTAAGTTGAGCTCATTGGTTTAAGAGTACATTGTATTAATTATTGTTTTAAGATGTCAGTTCATTAAGAATTGCCTTCCAGTACCTCATTTATAAAGTAACATTTATGTTTCATTAAAATATGTTTGATATTCTTTCTAAATGTATATGCATTAGGATCCATTAATGCTCAATCAATTTGTGCATAATTGATGGTCAGTGGATTTTATGTTGTTCGAAGTTTTTTGATAAGAGAAATGGATGTATTTAGTTGTTCTTGTGAAGTAAGCATGATATTCATTATTTATTTTAAAATCACTTATGTCATTATGTTTATACTCAAAGTATTGATACTGTTGAGCAATGTCAACTACTGTCCATCCCAAACCATAGTTCCCACTGAAGTCAACAAAAACTTGTGCTTACTCTTGAACATAAGAAAACACACATTAATGCAAATAGTTTCTTAATAAGTCATTGTATTATGAAATGTTGGAGTAGGAAAGAGACAGAAGTACTCATTTTTCATTTGTTATCATAAGAACTCGTTGCTAAAGGTAACAGGTTTACTCTGACTGTCAAGATATGCAGCAAAACATAATTTCATTAATGCTTTCTCTGATTGCACTAAAGCTGAAAGAATTTTGCTTGTGAATTTCCAACAGTGTACATGACCACTGCTCCCTTGCATATAAGAGATACGCAGCAGTGAATTTCCTTTTTATATCACAGAAATTATGATAAGCAGTCATTCACAATATGCTAGCATGAGTATGCTAAGCTCAGATTCAAACCTTGTGATTTGGTCAGTTAATGTTCAAGTTCTAATGGTCATGAGAGATACATGTCAACTTTTAAAACATAAAAGTGGGGAACAATTTAAAAAATGGCAGAAAATGAATAATAATGTATCGAGATTCAACTGTATTGGAACACCACAGTGAAGCGAAAAATTATTAAATTTTAGATGAGTCGCATTTTTTACACATCTGCTTCACTTTCGTACCTACCCACACCGCTGGATCTAGCGTCAGTCGCACAAGAGCCGTAGATGCAAACGAAGATTTGCGAAACATGTCCTCAAAATAGGTACGAAAGTGAAGCAGATGTGTAAAAAATGCGACTCATCTAAAATTTAAGAATAATAATGTGTTCAACTCATTATTAGAAAAATGTCAATCTCTTGCAGCAGAGCATATTGTCACCTGAACGTCGGAACTACCTATAGAACTGGCCAGCAATAGGGTCACACGTGAAGCATTCTGACCACGCCCACCCATTTGTCTTATAGCGGTAACGAGGGGTGGCTGGAAAAACATCACTGTGCCGTCTCTTTCTCCCTCCCCTTGAGTTCTCGAACATACAGGATATTTCATCTAATCCGGAACCTTCTAGATTGGCCAGTTGGTCCTATATAAGCAATGCATCAGGCTGCTCGTAAAGCTGTGATCCACTTGACGCGGATTTACAACGCATGCCTCTCCCTGCGCCACTTCCCAACCTGCTGGAAAGAGGCAAGGGTGGTATGCATGTTGAAGCCGCGCAAGAATCCAGTCTTCCCGGAAAGTTACCAATCCATCAGCTTGTTCCCAATCATCTCAAAGATCTTTGAATGATTGCTCCTCCCCCGTCTAACTCCTCTCTTTGAGGAGAGGCTCCTACCCTCGGATCACCAATGCGGTTTCCGTCGGGGCCATTCCACCACCTTGCAGCTATTGCGCTTGGCGGAGAAAGCTGCCCTGGGATTCCAGGACAGCCCCAAAACCATCGCTGTGCTCTTGGACGTGGAGAAGGCCTCCGCCACCACGTGGCACCAGGGGTTATTGTTCAAACTCAAAGAAGCACAACTCCCCCCTGCCTACCGGCAATACTCAGCAGCTTCCTCAAGGACCGTACCTTCAGAGTGCGGTTCAAGGGAAACTATCCTCTGTCAGACCCATAGCGGCTGGTCCCGGAAGGCAGCTTTCTGTCCCCGCTACTCTTCGCCGCCTACATGTCTGACCTACCCACGGAACCACGCACTGTCCTGTGTCAGTATGCCGACGATGTCTTCATACTGGCGCAGAACAAGAACGTCCGCTACTGTCTCCCCCCTCTACAGCGTCAGCTCCATGCCATTGGCAGGTGGAGTTAGAAGTGGAGGATGGCCATTAGCCCGCAGAAGAGCTCCGCTCTTATGCTGGCTAAGACCCGTAGCTGGCGCCCAGATGGAAACCTGCGGTTACGGCGGAGAAGAATCCCCTGGGTTCGAACCGCCAAATACCTGGGAATCCAACTGGACTGCGGCCTCACTTTCACTCCGCATGTCAGGGTAAAGGCCAGCCTCGGCCACGCTGCACTCAGGCAACTCTACCCTATCTTTAGATCAACCATGCCCATCCGCCTCAAACTACGGACGTACCGTGCAATCATCCCGCCTCTGATCCTGTATGGATGCGAGGTCTGGGGATCGGTGGCTTATACCACCCCCCGCAGACTGCAAGCCGTGCAGAATAGAGCCTTAAGGATGATCTACATTACCGACCGCAGATTCCCATCTCATTTCCTACACACCCAGTCTGGCATACCATACGTCGAAGACGTCGTGCGTGAACGAACACGCACGCTGTATGCCAAGATCACTCCCCACCCCAAACAGCAGATAAATACACTGGGTCAATACGACCACCGTCTCCCCAGGAGACGGAGGAGCTATCGCCTACCCAAGGACGCCCTTGGGTGGTAAAGTCTGCCTCTCTTCCTGCCCCTACCAATCACCGCCAGGTCACCTCGCGTCCTGGCCGCGGCTGGCAGGTTAACACCTGCAGTCGTGCCCTAGGGCGCGCGCACGACCTGGACTTATTAAACCTCTACACCCTAATTTCCATCTGGTCTCTCGCTACTGGTTCCACCACTGCTTGACGGATCGCTAGCGACCGCACAAAGCAAGGAGGAACGGGCACTGTCCCCCCAAGGGGGAATATCCCGGTACCGGAAGCATCAGTAGAGCCCAACTGCGACGTCTTACTAAATGACACGCAAGCTTGCGCAGAAACATATATCTATCATATATGGTAGGCAAGTATCTAATCCATTAATGGTAGCTCATGAATTTAACCAATATTTTTCGACCATTGCAGAACTCATTAGAAAGAGGAAAAACGTAGCTATCAATTCCACTGTTTAAAAAGGGTTCTAAATCTGATTGTGAAAATTATAGGCCAATATCTATTTTATCAATTTTTTCTAAAGTAATTGAAAAGGTGGTGTACAATAGAGTCTTAGTATTTCTAAATAAATATGATATTATATCGAAAGTGCAGTACGGGTTCCAGCAAGGGAAATCAACAAGCTCAGCACTACGGAACGTTATTGAAGATATACTAAAAAATCTAGACAGCGGGAATCAATGCATGGGACTATTTCTTGATCAGTCAAAGGCCTTTGATCTAGTCGACCGTGATATATTATTACACAAGTTGTATAATTATGGTATCAGAGGAGTTCCATTTGAATGGTTTAAATCGTACCTAATAAATAGAAAGCAGTTAACCGAAATTGAATATGTAGTAAATGGTTCGAAGGAGATTAAAGCTGCTCGCTCTAGTGTAAAAAACATTAAATATGGAGTTCCGCAGGGCTCGGTATTGGGTCCCTTATTGTTCCTATTGTATATTAATGACCTGGCCAAAAACAACCAATGCATTAATACTAAATTTACTCTGTTTGCTGATGATACCAGTGTTCTCATTTCTGGGAAAAACAAACAAGAACTCAAAGCAAACGTTGATGGGGTAACAGACTATGTTTCAAATTGGTTTAAAGACAATAAACTTATTATTAATAAGAGCAAAACCATTGCTGTAGGTTTCCATCATAAAGTCAACAAAAATGTAAGTTTCCCTAATATATGCTTAGAGAATGAATCAGCAACTACTACAGATAAAATTAAATTTCTTGGAGTTTGGGTAGATAGTAATCTAGATTGGGGAACTCATATTGATGCTTTATCCAAAAAACTATGTCAAACTTGTTTTGCACTATATACTTTAAGATCATCAGTCAATCTTGATGTGCTTAAAATAGCCTATTTTGCCTACTTTCACTCGCAGTTATCCTATGGCATAATATTCTGGGGAAAGACGAGCTATACGAAAAGAATGTTTATAATACAAAAGAGGGCCATACGTTTAATGATGAATCTTTCCAGTACCACAAGTTGTAGACCTTATTTCAGATCATTGAATATTCTGTCAGTTCCATCTATATATCTCTATGAGGTGCTGGTGATCGCTCATAAACAGTTAAATATTTTTGTCACAAACGCTGAAATACATAGTCACAACACTAGAGGTAAATCACATCTTCATGTTACAGGGCATAAGAGAACCCTATATGAAAAAAGTATACACTATAACTGTATTAAATTGTACAACAAACTTCCTCAATATTTCAAAGAATTACCAAATTTAACAATATTTAAAAGGAAATTAAAGAAGTATCTAATACAAAGATGTTTTTATTCAGTAAATGAATACCTTGATGAACAGTGAATCAATTTTGTTAGACATATGTATTATATATATTGCAATCTTTAATCTTTTTAGTAACTGCAAAATGTTGATATTGTTTCTTTAAATATTGAACAAATTAGTTTAAGTTTCTAAAATAAAATAGAAAGTAAAAAATGTTCTATAAGGAAACATACTTAAGTATTGTTTATCCGATCATGTGTTTACTGTTAATCTGTAATGTAAAATTGTATTGACGAAGCCGATATTTCTGTAATTGGAAATCTTATGGTGAATAAATTTGATTTGATTTGATACCGCACGGGTAAATCCGCACAGCGGATAGGTACCGTGGCGTGTAACCCTCCGCCCGGGAGAACCCGGGCGATCTGCATCTGTTCTCGGGAGGAAAGTCAGTTCTTGGTGAGCAGCTGTGAGGAGCGCCAAGTGAGGGGACGGACTGCGTACGTGCGTCAGAGGAGTGTACGTAATTGCGAGTGCAAGTGGAACTGTAACGGACGAACTGGTGAATTGTAACTGTGTGCATTACGTAATTCTGTGTAATCGGCAAGTGTTCAACTGTAATTCGGTGGAAATAAAGAACATTTTTGAGTGGTGCAATCGGACTTTTAATTTCACGAGCCCACAAAGTCACATTGGTGTCAGGAAGTGGGACCACAACATCACCGAACATTACAGCCATGGACGCGGCATTGGAAACGATTTTGGAGATGATGATGGAAATGAAGATGATGATGTGTATAGGGGCGCTCAACTACGGCGGTCATCAGCGTGATGGAAATGAAGGCCGAACTGACCTCGGAAATGAAAGCGGCAAATAATAGCCTGGCCGTGGAACTGACAGAAATGAATACGGCGAATGACAACCTCGCTGCAAAAACAGAAGCGGCAAATAACAACCTGGCCGCAGAGTTGAAACAAATGAAGACGGCCAACGACATCACCGAGAAGATGGAAGAGATGAAGGCCGAATTAACAGCGAGGACGGAAGAAATGAAGGCCGAATTAACAGCGAAGACGGAAACGGCAAACAACAACTTGGCCACGACAATGACCGCAAAGATGGCCGAACTGACCACGGAAATGAAGGTGGCGAACAAGGCTCTCGCCGCCAAATTTGAAGAACAGTTGGCCGGCGTGAGGGATGACGTGACGGAGCTGGGCAAGCGGATGGGCCAAGTGGACGAGCGCGTCGAGGACCTGGCGAACCGCTTCAATGACCTAGAGGAAAAGGCCGACAGTAACGCCAAGTCCCTGAACGCCATGGCGGAAGACGTCGAAGATCTTGCTAACCGCGCTAACAACCTGGAAGGAAAGGCCGACAGCAGCGTCAAGTCCCTGAACGCCATGGTGGAGGACGTCGTCGGCAGGAGGCTGAAGGATTTGAAGGCTGGTGCGCCGGGACGCAACACAACATCTGCGCGCTTTAAACCTCGCAAGTATGACGGCGCGTCAACGTTTGAAGTCTTCCGCCGCCAGTTCGACACAGTGGCCGAGCACAACAAATGGTCACTAGAAGAGGAGGCCACACAGTTAATAGCCAGCCTCCAGGGACGGGCCGCGGAAGTCCTGAACGTGGTACAGACAACGGCGGCAACCAAGGACATCTGGGAGGCCCTGGAGAATCGTTTTGGAAACCACCGCTTAGCCGCAGCGTACCGCAGCCAGCTAAAGGCAAGGTCATAGCAGCCAGGGGAGACGCTGCAGGAGTTCGCCCTGGCAGTTGAACAACTGGCTAGCAAGGCCCTAGTCGACCTCCCACCAGAGTTCGTATCCGGGGAAGCTGCCTACACATTCGCTGATGGGGTACAAGATACGGAGATTCGTCAGCGCCTAATGCTCGGCGATTATAAAAACCATTCACAAGGCGCTGACAGCAGCATTAAGGATGGAGGCGGCCAAGGTAACAGCTATCCCGACGTCGAGGACGAGGAGTGTCCGCTACACCGGAGACAGAAGACCAGCCGAGGGACGCCGGCGAACACCTAGTGGCCTGTGTTGGGTGTGTGGACAGCCCGGACTCCTGCAAAGAAACTGCCCACACCAGGAAGAGCAGCCGGAAAACGAGTAAGGGCCGTCGTGGAGAGGGGCACGTCGGTGCCATCACCACCAACCCTCGAGTGACACTTCGCGCCGTCAGCCAGCGTATGGATGACAGCCTCGTCGCGGATGGTTGGGTAAGAGGAAAGCCGTGCCGCGTGCTGGTGGACACCGGGGCGGCCGTGACCATCATCAGACCTGACGTAGCGAAGGGTTTGCTGACAAGGAAGCCGACCCGACCCTACCAGCTTGTCACGGCATCGGGCGACACCTTGCCTGTGGAGAAGGAGGCCCTGCTGAAGCTGACCTTCGGAAGGAGCACCGTACGCCTGTGGGTATTCGTCGCGAAAGTGGCTGAGGAGGTGATACTGGGATTGGATGCCCTCCAGAGCCATGAGGCGACGGTCGACGTCGGCAAGAAGGTCCTGCGGGTCAACGGAGAAGAGGTTATACTCCGTCAACCAGAAGAGCGCCTTGGAATTTGCAGGGTCGTCTTGAACGAAGACATGGTTGTCCCCGCGAGGAGCGAGGTGGTGGTGACGGCGCGACTGGAAGGCCAGAGAACCAGGAACATGATGCTGGAACAGAAGACGCCTGTACACGGACTATGTGCAACCAGGGCCTTGCTGCCGTGTCGAGAGGAGGTGCCAGTGAGACTGCTAAATCCAACGGACACCGATCACGACGTCCAGGCCGGGACGGAGTTGGGAACGTGCGAGCCCGTGGTAAGCTTGACAGCAATCGACAAGACACAGGATCTGGTGCCGACGCAACACCTGGGGCCCCGGCTAGAAGGCTTACTGGAGAGGGCGGCCGACCACCTGACCACAGAACAACTGGAGAAAGTTGGACAACTGCAGAGGCGATACCAGCGCGTCTTCAGCCAAGACGACAGCGACGACGGCCGCACGGACAAAGTGCTTCACCGCATCGACACCGGGGACGCCCGGCCCATTCGGCAACCACCTAGACGCGTTCCGCTGGCTTAGCAAGGGGCGGTACGAGACATGCTGGAGGACATGAGATCCAGGGAAGTGACTGAAGAGTCTGACAGCCGTTGGTGTTCCCCTGTAGTCTTGGTGACGAAGAAGAACGGCGAGCTACGCTTCTGCATGGACTACAGGAAGCTGAACGCGGTCACCCGGAAGGACTGTTTCCCCTTACCTCGGATTGACGACACCCTGGACACGCTAGTTGGTGCACAGTGGTTCTCGAGCCTGGACCTGAAGTCGGGCTCCTGGCAGGTAGCTCTAGACCCGAGAGACAAGGAGAAGGCCGCATTCTCGACAGGCCAAGGGCTTTGGCAGTTCACAGTTATGCCCTTTGGCCTCTGCAACGCACCAGCTACCTTCCAACGCCTCATGGAGTCAGTGATGAGAGGACTGACTTACGACGCCTGCCTGCTATACCTGGACGATATCATCATTGTCGGTAAGACTTTTGAAGACCATCTCGAGAATCTGAATAAGGTGCTACAGAGATTGCAGGCGACCAACTTGAAGCTGAAAGCGAATAAGTGCCAGCTCTTCCGCAAGGAAGTGAACTACTTGGGCCACATAGTCTCAGCAACTGGCGTGGCCACAGACCCGGAGAAGACACAGGCTGTGAGAGATTGGCGTCGCCCAAAGGATAGGAAAGAGTTGCGCAGTTTCCTGGGGCTGTGCAGTTATTACCAACACTTCATAAAGGGGCTCTCCAACATCGCCAAACCCCTCACCCGCCTGACAGAGGAACACCGGCCTTATGTGTGGACGGAGGATGCCGAAGACGCTTTCCAGCACCTGAAGAAAACCCTGTGCAGTGCTCCAATTTTGGGATTTCCACAACCGGGTGGCGCCTTCATTGTGGACATCGACGTCAGCGACCATTGCATTGGAGGTGTCCTATCGCAGATCCAGCGGGTGATAGCCTACTACAGCAAGACACTACCCAAGGCATAGAAGAACTACTGCGTCACCCGACGAGAGTTACTGGCGGTAGTAAAGACCTTGGAGCACTTCCACAAGTACCTGTACGGTCAGCCATTTCACCTGAGGACTGACCCTTCGGCCCTAACCTGGCTATTGAGCTTTAAGAACCTGGAAGGCCAGACAGCACGTTGGGTCCAGAGGCTGCAGGAGTACAACTTCACCTCGGAACATCGCAGAGGGAAGAGCCACGGTAACGCAGACGCTATGTCCCGAAGACCCTGTCCAGAAGATTGCGGCCAGTGCACAAAAGTGGAAGAGAAGGGGCGTGCCGCAGGAGTCCGAGTAGTCACGGCAGTGCCTGCGGATGGCTGGGATAGCGCAGGCCTAAGGAGGGAACAGCTGGCGGACGCAGACTTGGGGCCACTCTTGAGGGAAGTGGAGGCAGGGACAAGACCAACCTGGCAGGATATCGCACCAAGGAGCGCCACCTACAAGTCGTACTGGGCCCAATGGGACTCGTTGAAGATCAGAGAGGGCGTGCTGTTCCGGATATGGGAATCACCCGGTGGGAAGACGCAGAGAGAACAGTTGGTACTTCCCCGGAGTAAGGTCCTGGAAGTCCTGGAGGTAGTGCACGCCGGTACTTCAGGAGGACACCTGGGAGCGAACCGAACGATTGACAAACTACGGCAGCGCCACTACTGACTGAGACTCCGAGCAGATGCTGAGAGATGGTGCCGTCAGTGTCACGTGTGCGCGGCGAGTCGCGGCCCCCAGACTAGGAGCCGGGGTCGCATGCAGCAGTATAACGTCGGAGCGCCATTCGAACGGATCGCTGTCGACATTGCTGGACCATTTCCGATGACCGACCGAGGCAACAAGTACCTGATGGTGGTCGTGGACTACTTCACTAAGTGGCCTGAGGTGTATGCCATCCCGAACCAAGAGGCAAAGACAATCACAGACTGCCTCGTGGAGCAAATGTTCTACCAATTTGGGGTGCCGATAGAGCTCCACAGCACCAGGGCACCAATTTTAAGTCCAACGTGATGAATGAGGCGCTGCAAAGGCTTGGGGTGAACAAGACCCGCACGACGCCTCTACATCCCCAGTCGGATGACATGGTCGAAAGATACATCAAGACCTGAGAGGAGCACCTGAGGAAGGTCGTGGCCAGCCATCAGCGAAGACTGGGACGTCAAGGTACCACTGTTCTTGCTGGCCTACCGCTCGTCAACACACGACACCATGGGGATGACGCCAGCCAGCTTAATGTTCGGCCGAGAGTTACGCCTCCCTTGTGACCTGGCTTTTGGGAGTCCTCCGGAAGCGAAACAGCCAGCGACCGAGTATGTGGAGAACCTGTTGGACCATCTCCATGACATGTACGAGATGGCTCGCCTGAACATCCAAAAGGCGAGCGACCGCATGAAGACCCGGTATGATAGGCAAGCCAACAACCAAAGCTTCCAGCAAGGTGACCTGGTCTGGTTGTACCGCACTACCTGGACCAAGGGACACTGCCCGAAGCTCCAGCAGCCATGGCATGGACTGTACTGGGTAGTGAAGAGGATTAACGACGTGGGAAGATGTTGTTGGTACACCTGGATCGCCTGGCATGCTACGATGGTGCTGTTCGGGACGACCAGCTTTGAGGAGGCAGCAGTGTCACCCTAACGTCGGAACTCCCTATAGAACTGGCCGGCAATAGGGTCAGACATGAAGCATTTTGGCCATGCCCACCCATTTGTCTTATAGCGGTAAGGAGGGGTGGCTGGAAAAACATCACTGTGCCGTCTCTTTCTCCCTCCCCTTGAGTTCTCGAACATACAGGATATTTCATCTAATCCGGAACCTTCTAGATTGGCCAGTTGGTCCTATATAAGCAACGTGTCGGGTTGGAGGAAAGTCAGTTCTTGGTGAGCAGCTGTGAGGAGCGCCCAGTGAGGGGACGGACTGCATACGTGCATCGGAGGAGTGTACGTAATTGCGAGTGCAAGTGGAACTGTAACGGACGAAGTGGTGAATTGTAATTGTGTGCATTACGTAATTCTGTGTAATCGGCAGTGTTCAACTGTAATTCGGTGGAAATAAAGAACATTTTTGAGTGGTGCAATCAGACTGTTAATTTCACGAACCCACAAAGTCACAATATTAAGAAATTAACATCCAGTTATACATATATATCAATGAAAAGTAAAACCAAAATGCACAGGGAGTATAGCAGACTGATTCAGTGTAGCGGCTGAATCATCTTTATTGAATTTAGATTCGGGTGTTATGCCTTTGTTTGATGTTTGTATTAATGTAAGTAAAATGTTCATTTCTACAGACTTTGATAATATTGATTGTGCTCTGAACTATGATTTTTATGCAGGGCACCTTTTTGTTGATGACACAATGTTCAACTCTAGGTGATATTTAGCAAGCATTTGGTGCAGCTGTTAGGAGAGGATTTGCAAACTTCTTTTGTGCAGATAATATAAATACTTTATTTACAATAAAAGACATTCTGGTTTGGAATGGACAGTAGTTTGCAGTCATTCAGAACTCTAAAACTTTGAAAAGGTCTTAAAAGGTCTTTGGTAGTCATTTTGGAAATTAAAAGGAAAAACATAACCATTTATGAAAAATGTATTTAAAAAGTATTAACTGCAAGTTATTAACAGTTAATTCAAATGGTAAAGAGAAATATGAATTTAAATATATTGTTTCAGGTCATCTGTTATGTGTTTCAAATGGGAAGAGTTCTCACCTGTAGCAAATCAGATGCGTTAGTGCATTCAGCATTGCCAGCTCTTTATCCCCACTCTTTTTATATTTTCCTCTCTCTCGCACACTTGCGAGTCTTCTTGGCACTAAACGTAAGGGAATACAAACTGAATCTTCCAAAGTTTTATAATAATGCAGTTATTGAAATCACATTTGCAACATGAATATTCGTAAATTATGCAAATGGTTTAAATATGTAGTTTAAAATTAATTATAGTTTATGAATTACTTATTTTTCTAATCCAACGAAAATACCAGCGGTACATCTGTATAGTTGTGAATGTTACTTAAGTTAAAAGATAATTCATCATTGTCATTGTCTTCATTGTCTGAGTACTGCAAATTTATGATGATAGGTTTCAAAATCTTGTTACGTGCTATTTCTTTCCAAAAGTCATTTTCTCGTATTTTATCTGATGTCTTACGAAGTTTTTCCAGCCTTGTTGAGTTCTTTGTCAATTTCTTTGTGAATAAGTCGTTCAACATCAGTCAGTTTAAAAATGTTATTTCTGTTATGCAACATAATTTGAGCCCATATTAACTCAATTAGATTGTTCTGGCAGTAGTAAGGGGGGAGGTGGATCATGTCTCATTGATCCTGCTGATACACTTTTTCGTGGAAGAGTAACTGAATAGTACTGCTTTGAACTGTCTAGAGTAAACAGAGATTACGAACTGTTCATAAACAAAGATATAATGTGACCAGACATGTTCAGCCAGGTCAGCAGGAAGAGTATTGTTTCCTCTCATTGAATTTAACAAACACCTTGGTTTATTCAAAGTACTTATTTCTTTCACCACGTCATGTCAAATGTCTATGTTTCAGTTCTGAGTAATTTCAAATATACGTTCACTCATACATGCCAACCAATAATGATATTCATTACAGTGCTTACGTCACAATGCATTGTTATTATATAATGGTATCTACTTTGTTTATTTGTATTAGGAAAACTATTTGAGCTAAAAATATGGGTTTTTACGATTATGTTAAATACATTACCCTCTTCTTCCTCATGGATCAGTTTCTGCAAAATCTGAATTTTTGTCTTAGCGCAAATAGTATTTATTAGAGATTGATTAGTTTGGCGCTCATCACACACCACATAGGGGGAATGCAATACAACACCGCAGGACTCCGATTGGTTGCTCACTTAGTAGCGCTCAAGGACAAACGCCTTCCCATTTGAAACACATAAGTAGGTTTCTCTTGTATTAAATTTACAACAATATCAGTCATAATAGATGGTTTTGAAGCATTTGTTTAAACATAAAACTGTAAAAGAATGATGCATTTAATTGGAGAGTGCTTTTGAAATTCTTGTATAACTTTCAACTCATCTTTGATATTCCTAAATTTGCATACAATCTTTAAATTTTTATTTATGACCTACGCATAGTGTAAAAAGTGTTCGTACGCATACGTTATTACATTAAAATTCTTGAAGAAACAGGAATGGGATGTTTGGCAAATTTGTAAATAAATTAATCATGTCAGTAAAGCATTTCTGTTGTATTTGGTAATATTTTAGATAACAAAACATATAAATAAAGTAATTATTTCTTCTTAAAATAAAAAATATGCTATTATTTCAAACAAAAAATGATTATACACCTATGATTTCAATAACATTTTTATAATGTTTACCATCATTCAATATTTGGTGGGCTTTCCTTTTACTTTTATAACTGCTTCCGGTCTCTGCAGCATTGATTCCACTAGCTCTCTTGTTTTCTTTGGTTCAATTAGGTCCCATTCTATTTGAAGTGCCTGTTTTAATCCTTCTTTATTGGAATTCTGATTTTCCTCTCCAAAATAGACCACAGGTGTTCTATAGGGTTGATATCTGGTGACTGGAAAGGTGTATGAAGTGGTTTTAGCATGTTAAAAAGCAGCCACAAGCGAGTATTTCCAGCTGTATGTTTGGAGTCGTCCTGCTGAAACATAAAATTGTTCTCAAGACCTAGTTTCTGGGCACTAGCATGGAGATTTTCCTTTAAAATGTCCATATAGATTTTATGGTCCATAGTTCCATCAATAAAGCGCAGTCGACCCACACCTGAAGTGCTCATACACCCCCAGACCATCACAGAGCAACCTCTGTGTTTTACTGTAGGCATTAGATGTTTGGGATGCAGCTCTGTATTTTTCTTGCGCCATACCATAAGCCCTCCATCAGACCCAAAAATATTGAACTTACTCTCATTGGAAAATATTACCCTATTTCAGAAGTCTGTTCCTTTATTTCGGCGCTCTTTTACACAATTCATTTTCTTTATTTGATTTTTTTTTTATTCACCCAGGGTACTTGACCATGATATCCAGCTTCTCGATGAATATTGCGAATGGTGCTGGTCGAAACGTTTATGCCACTTCATCCCAGATCTGCAGCCAACTTCATAGCACTGATTTTTGGATCCTTCCTTATTTCACACAGGATAACTCTTTTATCTTAATCTGTTAACAACTTTGGTCTTCCGGTTCTTGGCCTGTTTTGCACCGTTTTTAAAACACAAAACCTATCTATTATTGTCTGCATGGTGGAGTGAGGTCTGTCAACAAGTTGAGATATTTGCATTGTAGCGATTTGCATTGATTATGGGGTTTAATAATCAATTTTCTTATTTCTTCGCTGGTTTCCCTGTGCTTGCTGCCCATTTTTGACATTCCTGTGTGTTTTTTCGCTGTTGACTGACGTCTGACCCTGCTCTGTTTCTTATCACTGCTATCCACAGGTAAGCTACCAAGTGAATGTTGGCTTGTTATGCCTTTGAGCTTATGTTCTCAAAGCACTACCGCAGGTGTACAATAACTTTTTGTGCCTATTTTAGACGTCTTTTTGTGCATTTCATTTAATTTTTATGATCATACACATCGCATTGCGGTTTTGTTTGTGTACTTGTGCAAATAAGCATTTTGTATTGATGTCTTGTATGTTACATATTTCTTAAAACCTGTACTTCTTGTTTGATGCACATTCTAATCCACAACAATATAGGTGTACGAACACCTTTTACGCTCACTGTATATGCACTCTTTTGTAACATGTTTGACCCTCCTTATTCTCCTTCCCCCTCCCTTTCTCTCCAGAATAGTAAAGAATTGTTGTAGGTATGCAGCTCAAGAATTGAACTGTTGTAAGATTGAGACTGATTTTAAATATTAATAAATACAAAATCATATGTGAAAGTTACAATTAAAGTTAAACTAAGGTTACTATTAAAAGCATTTTGTGCTTTGACTTCACAGGGTGCATACAGTTTACGCTTTCTAAAATATAGCTGTTTAATGTTGTGTGTATATGTATGTGTATGTTTTTTGTGCACACAGTCACTTATTTATTTATTTATTCATTCATTCATTCATTCATTCATTCATTTATTTATTTATTTTATTATTTATTTGTTTATTCATTCATATTTATTAATTAATTTATTTATTTGTTTATTTACTTTTGGGGAATATTCTGTTAAGTTTCTTTCTTTTTCTTTTTTTTTCTTTCCTTTCTTTCTTTTTTCCCCAATATTTGCTATATTTCTCAAATTATACTTTCAGACTTTTAAGTACTGAAAACAAAGGACAGTATTATTGTAATTGTATATGCCAACTGTATGTGAAACATTATACAAATATATTCCCACCTTTGATTAGCTGTCTTAAAAACATCAGTAATCTCTTATAAAAATGCAGTTTATTCAGTATCTCAGTACAGTACTGATAAACATTATTTTTCAGCAAGTTTGCTGTAGATCATAATCTACAAGACTTTGCAGTGCTTTAACCACTTCCTTTTAAAGGCTATAAATTTCCTTGCTTGTACTGTACAGCCACCTATAACTCTTCCAGAGCTGATAAGTTTAATTTATTAAATAATTTTAAGGTAATAACAAACTAGGTAACAACATGGGTTCTTTTCAACCGTGCAGCACTGAAGAAAGTATATCAACTCCTGCATCCCATACATTGTATCTTACATCACACAGACATAGTAGTTCAAGAAAAATAAACAAAATTCTCCATATAAGTGGCTAGTGTAGAGCTGACTATTCATATTATGATGATATCTAAAAATGAGAAGATGGAGGAATAGTGGTTGGCCATATAAAAGAACAAAGGGTAAGACAGAATAAGTAAAAAAAAGAGCTGCATGTTATAAAGAATATGTTTTTTTCCCTCCTTATCTGAAGAAAACATATTAAATAGTTCTAAATCATTTTTAATGATTAACTTCACTTTTTGTTTTACCAAGAACATGTTTTAAATATCACTGTTTCCATCTTCATTCTAGGATCACTCCTGTGCTTCTTCCTGTGGCATGAAAATAGCATTTTGTGGTTGGAAGCACTGTGTGATGGATCTTTATCATATGCAGTAACACATGCACATGAGTTAAGCTCATTTAAATTATTAAATAGTTATTGTTGGTGAAACCACTATCAGTAATCTTTCAGTTAATTAAACATACATAGTGATGAACAATTGACTGTGAAAATGTAACTATATTATAGTGAAACATCAGATAAATACATAGAAAGTATATATCATGGAGGAATAAACTTGAGACATTGTTTTACCTAGCATACTAATTAGAAGGGAATGAAACAAAGATCATAGTGATACCTAAATGAAAGAGATGTCCTGTAAACTGGAGTGGTAAAATTATTTCTAAATACAGTCACACTATTGTCTCTGCATAATCAAAAGAAAATCTCCACCATATGTTCTTGGTACATGCGATGCATGGGAGGCAGCTTTGAGATAAGACAGTCACTGCTTTACATGCAATAATATGTTGTAATAATTGTATTTGCTATCTTTTCAAGTTTAAGAATATTTTATAGGACTAATGTGAAAAGTAAAACACACAGGGGGAACTCAAGTTTACATAAAAGAGATAGGATTTGGCTAGAAGTTTTGCAAGAGAAAAAAATTTTCATCTGCTCAAGAAAGAAAAAAAGAAACTTTGATTCATTAGAAGGTAATGTTAAAACTATTGCTTGACAGGAGCTCTTTAATATGGCTACTCAAGATTTACAGCTAAATATTTAGTATGCTGTGTCAGGGTTTAAATTCTCAAAAAAAATTTGTTCAAAAAGATATGGTGAAAGGTGATGTGAAAAGGCTCAGCATAAAAGTATGCCATACTTGTTAAAATCTCATTATGTAGAAATTGAACATGAACTTGAGTAGAATTTGAGTATATCATTTGTTTAAAGTCTAACGAAAAAAAATTAAAACTATATATACCAGGTGAGTCACCTGCCCCTATTTATTTTTGAATTTATGCAACATGTTTAGCAACATATGTGACTTATGCCTTTCTTGAATACCTTCTAGTGGGTGATTTGCGGAACAGTTTATAGAGAAGAGGTAGATAACTCAGTGCATAAGTGTTGTATGGGACAGAAAGCAATCACTATGTATGTCGATTCCAAAAAGATCATACCCAGATACAGAAAGCTGCAGTAATAATTTTAGAGAGTTTACAAATGTTTTTTCATTAGCATACATTCATACACACCTTTAAACATGCTCCTGAAGAAACAACCTATCACATGCATCAATTGACAATAACATTAGAATAGAAAATGGCAGATCTATTGGATTTAAATCTTCAGCCAACACGTGATTTTGTTATACAGCCATGTGAAAAAATGCTAAGAATTGGGTAGATAGTTTTCGCTTCTGTCAGAAATTATGGCAGTTTTTAACTTGTATAGTAATTGTAATAGCAGATGCAGTTTTTTATTTGTGTTAAAACTACCAAACTGAGCTCCAAAACAGTGTATAATGCTGTAAAAAGCATGCAAAAATTTGAGGTGGGTGATGAGGTCTGCAGTTACTTATTCATATAGGAAACTTCCCTTGCAAGGTAGCATTAACTAAATAATATCATACAGGTTACTTCACCACTCTGCCTCTGCAAGTTGGGTTTAAATCCTTTGTGATTAGCTCAAAAATTTTATTACCCTTTGTTTTATCTCTTGGAGCATATAATTTGATATTATAATACAAATAACATTTTTATAACGTTATAGGTGTTTACAAAATACAATAATTGCTATGTTTTCCACAGGCAGATAATTATAAATGTAAGGTTCGTAGTAGATATTTTATTATGGTTGGTATAGTGCTTGACCCATTCAGGCAAGTTTCAAACATTTCATAAATGCAAAGTGAAACATAAGTTATAAGCATGAAACAAAAACTATTAGATTTAATGGCATCGACATTCTCCTTTAAAAAAAAAAAAAAAGAAAAAAAAAAGAAAGAAAGAAAGCCAACTACATAACATGGTTTACAACACCAGAGGCAGTACAGATTGTAAGGGTCACAAAGTTAAACATGATCCCTAATAACCAATAAAGATAACCCGTAATTACCCATTAAAGGTCAAGAGCCTTAACTACCTGCCATTAGGGTGAGCTTAGCGCAACTTATATGGTGAGCAAATCCCTGTAGATCCCTAATTATTGGATTGTAATTCTTGTATCTTTGACACACAAATAAACCAATATCAACAACAATAAAGATTGGGAGAAAGAAAAAAAAAAGAGGACAATGTGAGGTCTTTTCGAACCTAGCCTTCGTATCACCACATTCCACCAAGCTAATCCACTCCGCCAGCTGCCACATACTCTCTGTTGCTCTTTGGTAAAGCATTCGTCTATCACCTTGCTAGTATTATTGCATGAAAAGACGTTGTTTATTTAAGGTTTTCACAACTTCTTAGTGCTCATTCAGGGCTGTAAGTATTAATGCTGGGTGCATAGATGTGAGAGAAGGACAGAGCTGCAATAAAAGGGTCAATGTTTTCACATTAGACTATAAGCTGTAGGTTGCATAGATAAGAATAAATAGGGGGCAGCTGAATCACCTGGTATATACCTAGAAGTGATATTATAGAAAACCAATATTACCAACCGTTTGTGGTGGGCTACACAGAACTTTAATAAGAATGGTATTGAGTGGTGGCAGTAAACAGTAGGGCATTCAGGGAGTCAAGTCTCTCGCATCACAGCCCTCTGGCTTCCTGTGCAGCCCCAGAACCTCTTATAGGTGTTCTAGCTCTGAAATAAGCTCCAGAGCCTACGTGACCATAAGGGGATATTCTTTGATGCTTAGTGGTGATGCCTCAAAGACTTAGAACCTCGTTCTCGCCAGAGCATCACAGTGCAGCAATAGTGTTTTGCAGTTTCATATTCCTGTGTACAAAGTCTGCAGATAGTTTCCTATGGAAAAGTTCCATTTTCTGTGGACATTTCCTAAATTGTCTGTGTCCAATAAGTAAACCACCACTTGTCTTAATTCCCTTCTGTTTAATTTTAGAAGGATTTTTGTAACAATTGTATTTGGTCTGCTGACAAAAAGTTTGCCAGGGTCTGGCCAGGATATTCCAACCACCTTTTCTGTTGCTCATTCCTGGTCCATTATTGTACTCTGGTTTTTGCAGGTGATTTGCTGACCCGCATACTGGTTTTAGTTCAATAAAGTTGCAGTTTGCTCCTTCCTTGGCCAGTTTATCTGCTGCTTCATTTCAGTTATGCCCTGATAACCTGGTACCCATCTCAGTTTTAAAAGTTGTGTTGTAACAATCTGTAGTGCATTCAGACAGTCCCATAGAATTAAATTGGCATGACTCAAGTGCTTTATGTGCCACTTGACTGTCTAAGAGGATGAGACTGTGCTTATCGTGTAGCCCTTCTCAATACCTCTTTGGGCACAGGTCAACATTGCAAATATCTCCACAGTTTTTTTAATCTGTGTAGTATTTTCCCAGATTAATATTTATATTTATCCTGGGTGATATACTGCATATATCTGCTCAATATTGTGTTCCCATTTGAGACCCATGTGTAAACCAAATTAAATAGTTATAAATCTTTCTGGAATTTCTCTGCTAAGCCAATTCTCCTGAATACCAACGTTAGCTTTGATTGTTTGATTAAAGCAGTACCTTAAAATAAAAGTGAATCAAGAAGATATTGGCATATTGTTTCACTCACACTTTTTCACAGGACATGTTTCAAAAGCTGTTGCTAAAATATTGACATCAGAACTAAAGAACATTTGCACAACATTAGAAACATGAAATAGAAAAATCAGCAATTGCTTTTCATTTTTTAAATATCAGACATGATATTAACTTGGAGACAGCTTTAATAAAACAGGTTAGTCATCCCATAGATCTTTCCCTATGGGAGAAAAGCTTCATTAATAAAAATCGTCATAGAATCATGAATTTCGAAACTCCACCACCGGACATCTTTGACAAATACACCATGCCATCTACCGACAACATGGAGAAGGAGGAAAACACTACAATTTGCATTAGTCGAGACTCAGTTGATGATGGGAACAACAGCTCTTGAAACATGTCCTGTGAAAAACAGTGTGAGTGAAGCAATGTGTCAATATTTTCTCAATTCACTTTTATTTTAAATTGTGCTCACTGTCTGTACGCTTATGTCAATTTTTATATTTTGAAAGCAGTACTTTATTTTCATGAGATTATCTCATTATTAACAGTTCATCCTCAATTGCAATTCTATCAGAGTATGGCCAGGGTAAATAACTCCTCCTTTAAGTATCTGTACAAGTTATTCTATAAGCTGCCAGGCTTACCTCTGCCTTGAGAAATATCTCGAATGGTGGCAATCTTAGCAGGGTATCCAGTGCAAATGTGGGAGTTTTTTTAAAAACTCCTGTGATGAAGCAAGGCAAGTCTTTACAGTGTAGTTTCCACAGTATTTTGCAATGCTTTCCACTACCAGACCAGGAGCCATAGGCTATCTGTGGTCTGATGATAGTAACATATGGCCATGGTTTATTTAGGGTTTTAAGTCCCAAGACGTTCCAATCAGTCTTCTAGATGTCACATGTGTCCATCCTGCCTTCCTTACTAGATTATCAATATAGTATTTCAAGTAGATTCCCTATCTAGTGTGATAACTAGATATTTGGCTGGCATGGAAAGTTTTATCTGTTCACCAGAAATGCTAGCAAGGGAGATAAAACTCCTCCCTGCTGACATCCCCTGGTTGCAATGTTCTCCAGCATCTCATCAAGAAGGTTTAATTGTATATGCCTGTGATGCAGCATGGAGCCGATCCACCCACATCCATCCTCCTCACAATTTGTATCATGGATTGATAAGTGGTGTTGTCAAATGCACCTTCTATATCCATGAATGCAGTTAATGCTATTTCTTTCCTGCCTCTGAATCCTGGACTCTCCCTACTAGATTGTCGAGAGCTGTATCACAGGATTTTCTGGATTGGTAGGCATGTTGATTTTTATGAAGAGATTCTTTAGAGAGCACTCTTCATCAAATACAGTCGCACTTGTTTAATTCATACTTTTTTTCATTTGGAATTGTGAATAATTCCAACTTTTAGCATAGTCCCTTGACATTCATATACAATGCAATGTTAAAAAGTCTTCTGTAAATGGATATATTTTTTGGATAATTTGATATAATATTCAATGAAAGTGAGTGAAAAAATTATACGTTAGTCAAATTTGCTGGATAACTTCCAGAAATTGTGCCGTACTGTGGTCCCATTTCCTTCACTTGCTAAAATTCCAGGAATTGCATCTTATTGTTGTTCCAATTCCCTCTCCTGCTGGTAAGGAATGTGCGTTACTTTGTGCAATTCTAGGAACTTGTTGCCAGCCAAGGCACTTGTCATTGAGAACACTGCACACTTTTCCATTCTGTCTACTGTCTGCCCAACACAAGAAGGCAAGCTAGAGGAATGTGTAATGTAATCACTTTTGCTGTCCACACAGTGTTTATGCTCACCTTCCGAGTATGACAAAGATGCTAGGTTCGTTTAAAATTCGCAAGTGTTCTCACATAATTCACCCATACATAATGCCTATCACTGCAGTTACTGCAACAAGCATTATATCTAGCAACATGAGTGACTCATATGCACTCCCATACACTTATTTAGTAGTAAACAGATCCACTACCAGAGCAGATAAACAGTTCAAAGCCCTCTCCCCTTCATTCCTCTCTTGCCTTCTTCTGATGGGTAGACAGTACCTGTGGTCACATCAGTTGGTCTACATTTGCAGCAGATTGTAACTTCCCATGCAGTAAAGTGAGCATTTATAAACAGTGTACACAGTTAGGTACATACTTCAAAATCATTAGTGTGTTTTAGTTAATTGATGGAAATTAATCATTTCTCCACACTAACCGTTTATAGGTTAAGGTTTTTGATGGATAGAGTCAACATGAAAAATCCAATGCCATGGCCGGGATTTGAACCACGGATCTCCTGGTTTCTGTTCAGTCATTGAATTTTTCATGTTGACTCTATCCATCAAAAACCTTAGCCTATAAACAGCTAGTGTGGAGAAATGATTAATTTCCATCAATTATCTAAAATAATAAGAGTTAAATGATGAAGCCTGGGACTCAGTAAATCTCCACAAACGGTGTATCTCAGATGCAAGAGCCCCTAGTGGTTTACTGAGGAAATATACGAGTCAAATGGAGAATTTAATGTCAGTACGGCACTTTGGCCATGGTAGCTCAATGGGTTAGAGTGATTGGATGGAAACCAGGAGATCCGTGGTTCAAATCCCAGCCATGGCATTGAATTTTTCATGTTGACTCTATCCATCAAGAACCTTAGCTTCTAAACGTCTTGTGTGGAGAAATGATTAATTTTCATCAATTAACTAAATGATAAATGATGAAGCCTGGGACTCAGGTACTTACGATAGTAAGTCGCCACAAATGGTGTATCTCGGATGCAAGAGCCCCTAGTGGTTTACCAGGGAAATATACGAGTCAAATGGAGAATTTAATGTCAGGACGGCACGTTGGCCATGGTACCTCAATGGGTTAGAGCGACTGGACGGAAACCAGGAGATCCATGGTTCAAATCCCGGCCATGGCATTGAATTTTTCATGTTGACTCTATCCATCATCAGTGTGTGTTTAAGGATAAATTTCTGAACAGTGTACAAGTTACAAACAGTGATGAAATTATAAAAAAAAAAAGAGCAAAAGGGCCTGAAAACCCTGACGTCAATGAGTGCATAAAAAGTGGTTCAAGCTTCAAGGAATAAACAAATTCCAGTAAGTGGACCCCTTATCACAGTGGAAGCAGCGGAATTTGCACAGCAATTGGGAAAAGCTAATTTTAAGGCAAGCAGTGGATGGGTGGATGGTTTTAAAAAGTGAAATGACATTTCTTTTAAAACTGTGAAACAATATTCCAATCACTCGATAAACTAGAGGTGTTTTGTGTAAACCAAAAGTTAAATGCTAAAAAGCAAACAAAGATATCAAGTTTCAAGTTTCTTTAAAACATTTGAATCAGGACAGAACCTGAGTTTTAACATTGCAGAACTTTAAGTACACACTCTAATGCTGTCCTTCCTATAATTTCATTTAATTTAGACTTGTTTTATTTAAAAATATTTTTTAAAAAATTCAAACTTTTGTAATTAGAAATCTTGAATAATTTGATTTTTTCCTTGGTCCCTTCAGCTTCGAATTAGCCAAGTTTGACTGTATATATTCCCACCAATTTTTCCATTGTTTTAAGAAGGAATGAGGATAGACTGTAGGGTCTAAAGCCCTTCACATTGGTATTATTAGATTTACCATGCTTTGGAATAAAGATTACACTGCTAGATCTCCAGGGCTCTGGAACATAACCAAAAGCCAGTTTGGCGCTGAAGAGAAGGCAGAACATAGTATAGAGAGATTCAGGGCTCCTTTGCAGCAAAGCAGGGCATTTCCACCTCTCCCAGGGGATTCAAATGTGTTTTCTTTGTCATTTCTGTAACTACCACTGGTTTTGTCTACGAATTTGCATACAGGAAAATGCATCTCAAAAGCATTTTGAGTGTCTCTTTCCTTGGGTTTAATCAAAGTAGCCATAGGGTGTAAAGCTCCTTGTGTCATTACCTTTTGAATACCAAATCCCAACTGGTTTATGAACTTACCAGGGAGACTTTCTTCTTGGAAGATATATATCTGACATATCTGCTGCCATCTACCAGTCCATATGAGGAAGTGTTAAAAGAGAGAAGAATGAGAGGAGGGAGATACAGGGGACTTCTACACCTTTAATTCAATGCTGGAGAGATCCTGAACCACGGAAAATCAATCCCAGAGACATATCATAATAAAACTAGCAACCCATGCCTTTCATCATGAACTATGTAAAAACAAAAAATATCATGAGCCGTGTGAAAGCTGCTGTTCTAAACTGTGCAGAAATCAGTGCAAAAGATATTGCATCCTGTAATGTGTCAACAGAGAACAATCTATATCTGAGTAGAGCAGAAACAAAAAATGAAACTTTGTGAACTTAATACCCATTCAGGTGCATTTTCTTCTTTATATAATATATTTTTTGAATTCTGGTTGCTTCTCTCAGACTATTAATTTTCTGAAAGAAGTTCTAAGAAATTCTTTTAGCTTGGCAGATTGCTTTATTGTAATCTGAGTATAAAATAATAGCCCTTCCAGTTGGAGTTCCTCTTTGCTTTATTAAAGAGTCTTCTGACTCTGCTTTTCTATTTCTCAAGTTCTTTGGATCACCATATTAGTTTTTGTGGATGAGAATTTGCTACTAGAGGACAGTTTTCACAATAGCTATCTAGGATTGCATCCTGTAATTCACATGCTGCCTTGCCTATATTGCTAAGAGATCTTACACTTTCAACCTGTCTAAGCATAACTGTCAGATTGTCTTTATATGAGATCCAGTAGATTTTCCTTGGATTCTTTAAATAAACTTCTTCCTTATTTTCTTGCAGTTTGAGCTTTATATACTTGTGATCAGAAAGTGATGATTCATCTAAGACTTGCCATTCTAATACCAGATCACTAATGTATTCTGTTCTGTACCAGAAATTACATCAATTAATATTACTGAAGAGCAAGAAGCTTACCTCTTTATTGTTATCTGTACTGCCCCAAATTGCAAGGTGAGAGTTTGCATCAGATCTAACAAGTCGTTGCTCGTTCCTCTCTCTGTATTTTTCAAATAAGAGCTCTAGTTCTCTTGATGGTGTGTTTCCACTATCGCAGGCAGGATAAAGAGAGCCCACAATTAGGCCTCCATTTTTCTCTCCTGCACATTGATTTCTCATCATCGTAATGTCTCTACAATAACATTTCAGCAGTGGGTAGCAATTGTATTCCCCTTTTAATCAGAATACATGTTCTCTGATTCTTTAGTATTTAATGTGGTGTTCTGATTTTGAAGTATTTGTAGGATCTTGGGGAATCTGTCTTGGAGTATATTTTAGGTGTTTTAAATAGCACCTTTGACATCTCAGAATATCTGCCCTCCACCTTACAATTAGCTTGATAACATAGCAAGATGTTAACTTTATTGAATTCCTTTCGCCCAAGTTTTGGTCTGTTGATTGACACAGGAGAAGATAAATATTTTTCTCTCCATGTCAAACCAGTGAATTCTGGCAAGTTGCCATTTTCAAGCTTTTTGAAGAATTGTGGTCTCTTGAAGCTTTTCAGTTTGTTCTTTATTAAATTTGATCATTGGTACACCATGACAATAAATGCCCCAATAATGGTGGTGACTCTTTGGAAAAACAGCCAGTGAATCTATGTAATTCAATTCAATTCAATTTATTCATTCCTTATATTTCATACAGAGGATACATCATTTTATAAGAAAACATAAAAAATATACCTAAAAGTCTACTGTATACATTACTTAGAAACTAAAACGTACATTGTTTATTTTCCATTTTTTGCTTTGTACTCTTCCACACTATAAAAAGCTTGTTCTGACAAATACCTTTTTATATTCTTAATATTACATAGTTTAGTATTCTTTATTTTTCCTGGCAATATACATTTACATACATATACATCTATTATACATGTCTTTTCTGATACTTTCTAATGATCTGTTATTTAGTGTTCCCCTTAGTGTTGTCCTAAAATAGTCAGCTTTATTTCTTACATTATATGAGTGTACATTACAGTTCTTTTTACATGTATCCCTTTCTATTACATATTTAATGCTTTCATATATGTATATGCATGGAACAGTTAAAATATTATGCTTCTTAAATATCTGCCTACAGCTAGATCTTCTCTCCACATTTTCAATTATTCGGATAGCTTTCTTTTGTAATCTGAAAATTTTTAACACCTCCTTTGCATTTATATTACCCCATAAAGATATCCCATATTTTATATGTGAATAGATAAATGCATAATACACTTGTTTTAAGGTTTTATTATCCATAGTTCGTCTAACTTGTTTCATTATGTATATATCTTTATTTAGTTTTTTTATTATATGTTCTATGTGTTGCTTCCACCCTAGGTGTTTATCAATTACTACCCCCAAAAATTCTGTTTGGCATGTTTCTGGAATACTGTCACCATCAACAGTAATTTTTATATTCGTTGAACACTTCTTGAGATCGAACTTTATCCAGCATGTCTTATTTAAATTTATCATTAGGTCTAAGTTTAAGAAATATTGTTTTACTATTTTTAGGATTTCCTTTGCTTTATCTTCCACTTCTCTTTCTGTAGATTCATTTATTACTATGGTTATATCATCTGCATATCCTATTACAGTACCACCATGCTTCCTTATCAACTCAAAAAGGTCATTTATATAAAGTAAAAATAAAAATGGTCCCAATTTTGAACCTTGAGGTATACCTGATGTTACATATCCCCAGTCTGACTTAATATTTTCACTTTCTCCCTTTGTGTTCTGAAAATTTACTTCCACCCATTGCATTCGCTTTTTTAGATAACATTTAACCCAATCTTGTGCAATTCCTCGTACCCCATATCTGTTTAGTTTTTCTATTAGTAGTTCTAAGTTAACACAATCAAAAGCTTTACTTAGATCTATGAACACTGCAATAACTATTTCTCTTTTATTTAAGGCATTTATTATTGTGCTATTCACTTTATCTATCGCTTGTGTTGTGGATTTGTGTTTTTGAAATCCATATTGTTCCTCCGCTATAATGTTCAGTTTTTTATTTATTTATAAAGACTAAAATTGAGTCATACCTTTTAAAACTTGTAACTTCACTCACATCCTTTTACAAAATCAGGAACGTTTTTGAAACTGTTGCAGTTTCATCCTCAGCTGATTAGCGACTCATCACAGTTGGTTGTTGTCTGGATCTCTTGTAATTGGCTCCCTCTCTCGGAAGATTCTTTATATAAGTTCAGTAGACCACTCACTGATGGCACATCAAAATTTAGTATGTGGAATGCTTTTTATAATAAAAAAATTTTCCCATGTTGTAAGTTCAAGTTTTGTTGACAATGGTTTTAGTAGTTTGATCTCCTCTCCGATGTGGTGATTATCATTCCAAGTTTTTCTTTTGTTGTCTTTATTGGTTATCAGGACTTACTTTCTGGGTGCACCTCATATCTTTAGTTCCTGAATAACACATCTAATTTTTGTGATACCAGAATGAATACCAAGTGTCATTTAGATTTATTGAACAATTTAATTTTTATTTATGCCTTTTCTTAACTGATATATAAATGTTATAGCAGAAAGCATTAGTTAAAATTAATGAAATCATTAGAAAAATATCATTACTTGGAGCATTAGTGCAATTGACGTATTAAACCTTTATGAATGAAAGTGTTACATATGTAGCGAATCTAAAAGCATACATTTAACTAGTTTTATACACATTGTTTTGATGTACTCCTTCTAATGGTGGCAGCAGCAGACTACCAGCTAAAAAGTGGTTTCCTAGTATAGCTGCAAACATTCTTTATTGTTAAATTTAAATTTATTAAATTTAAAGGAAGTCGATTAATGACACTAAACAACACTTACTTTTAAATTTTTCCGGAACATGTTTCAGAGACTTTGCCTCCATCCTCAACCGGCCATTCTTTAAGATAAGATAAGATAAGATGCTTTATTGTCACATACGCTTACAGATAGTGAGTAAAAACTCAGTAAACAGGTGACTCGTCAACAGTAGAAAATTTAAAATAATAATAATAATTACACAAAATAACAATAACACTAATAATATAAATACTAATAATACAATATAATTACTAATAATATCAATACAACTATATACAAATATTGTTATAATTATGACATGCCCTTGGAATAATATTGTTAGAATATTAGAATTACAAAATGACAAAAAATTTCATTATAATTCAATTTTATCATCCATATATTCAATAATCGAGTAGTAGGCTTTGTCCATTAGTAGGTTATTTATTGCTTTATTAAAGCATTTGAGGTTTTTCATTTCACGGATTCTTACAGGTAATTTATTATATATTTTTATTCCTGCATATTGTGGGCTTTTTTCATACAGTGCTAATCTGTGCATGGGTGGTTTTAGATTATTTTTATTTCTCGTTCCATGTGATGGATTCTCCTGCAGTCATTACTTGCGGATCTCTTAGGTCTGGGATGCTACAAAATTGTTACATATGTACTTTTGCACTATAAAATATTGTAATTATAATTTTTGCATTTGGAAAAAAAAATTATTTTTATTTTTAAATATTTTAAATTGAGGTGAACATTATGACGTTTTAAGTTTTTAATTGTGGCTGAATATTCAAGAACATCAAGTAAAATTTAATTGCATTATAAATTTACTGTTATATATAAAGTCTTATGTGTTACATGTATGTGAAGTTCTCTTTCCACTCTTCAATAAGTTTTCTTACAAAAGCTTATTTTTCTTATCTGCTTTCTGATAAATAATCATTTGCAGAAATGGCGTGTTTATACCTTTAGTTGTGAAATCTTCTAAAAGCAGGTAGCTTTGATATTCTATTCTTAGTACAGCCATTGGTGTGGGTGGGGAGAGGAACTAACTGTAAAAAGCATGGTTTTTGACATTTCTTACCAATAATAAGAAATACCTTGAAAATATTTTGGCATAACTTGTTTTAATGAGATCTACATGTTTTGTGTAGTAAATTTGTATTTGTCCTTTATGGTCACATAAAATGTTAGAATGAATAGAATTTCTTAAAATTTCTTCATAAAATTTAAGATTAAATTTCATTGTTCATGCAAATATGTGAAGCATATAATATATTAATTAAACTGATTAGAGCTAATATAATTTTGAGTCAAACTAGTACTTGATGCTCTATAAATTGCTAATGTTTACCTAGAATGCATTTTGTGTGGACCTTCCTAACATCCTCAGCTAATTAAGTAGAGCTTCTCGAGTTACCAGCCGTGCAATATTTATAATTCTGCTGCAACTTCCAGCCATGTTTACTTAATAATCATCACCATGAAAGCTTCAAATCTTACATTCTCAGCTAATGTCGACAGTTGAATTTTGATTTGGTGAACTCATTGGAAGCAATAAGGGCATCTCTGTTGGTATCTTGACGAACTTGAAGTTTGGGTTCTCTTCAAATGTGGTGTCGAAATTGAACAGTTTTCTTTCATATTCGTTTATGAATATGTTTTGCCAAGTGGTTAATGCATTTGGATCCTGAACACTTTTTAATAAATGGATTTCTTGTTCTATACCTTGAATAGAGCTATTCTAGAGAAAATAAAAACCAGAAAATTTTTTTCCATGCAAAGTGTAATATGGGAGGAGGAAATTTTCTTCAAAAGGTTTGTATTACATTCTTAGCAGACTCCAAATTTAAATACCAAACTTGATATTTAATCAACTTTACAGTTTTCATTAATATGTTGTTCAGTGAAACACACAGCCTAAAAGCGCTTTTCTGGTACGGGGTGTGAAGGGATTCAGGGAGGCACTAAATGTGTACTTATGGTGAATCTTTCTTATCAAACTTCTGGGTTGAATGTAATTATTCATTTATTTACTGTGGGTAAGTAGTAGAGAAAGTTATTTCTTATTGATACTAATGTATTTTAACCATTTGTATTCCACATTAGTAGTCATAGTAGATAATGAATAATTAAGTTTCATTTTGAAAAACATAAAAATATACTGTGTACTTATCCCCCAATTCAACCAAATATTTTTTGAAAAAGATGTATAGCATCAAATTCATTGGTGAACACTTTGCTGAAATATGAACACAGTTGTACATTCCTATGAGTAAGGACTATGATGCACTGAAGCAAAGAATTAATAATTTTTGAGTCAAACTAGTCTCATACTCCATATATGCTAGTGTTTCCTAGAACGCATTTTGTTAGGACCTTTCTAGCATCCTCAGCTAATGTTGACCACTGAATTTTGATTTGGTGAACTTGTAGGCGATAGGAGCGTCTATTGGTATCTTGATGAACTTGAAGTTTGGGTTCTCTTCAAAGGTGATGTCAAAATTGAACAGTTTTCCTTCATATTTCTTTATGAATACCTTTTCCCACTTGGTTAATGCAGTTGCACCCTGAACTATTTTTAATAAGCGAATTTCTTGTTCTATAATTTCTATAATTCCAAAAGTGGTAGACTACCAGCGATTTGCCTATTTCTTTGTTTCTGATGTTATTAAAATGCTCTTTAAGCCTAATGTTGAAATTCCTTTTAGTTTTTCCAATGTAAAAGTTGTCACAGCCTTTGCAGTGTATCTGGTACACACCTGATATTTTGTCTGTGGGTTTCTCCTTTGTATTATGTGATTTCAAAAGGTGGTGTATGCTGAATTTATTCTGTGGGGCCAAAGTAATGTTGAGTTCTTGGAAGACTTTCTTGGAAAAGGTATGTAGCTCTGCGATGGTATGTAAATTTTCTATATGAAGTTCTATTACTGATTGGGTAAAGGTAGTTTAGTTATTTGTCTGCATCTCTCTTGTCTTTTGAATTTATCAATGCCTCTTGGAAGCATATTGTACATGTATCACTGTTGCATTTATACTCTTCCTTAACTTCAATGGTCTTATCAGTAGTGTTTTAGCTTTGGAATATGCTCCTATAGGCAGTGATGTTAACTCCTATACAGTAGGTTTTTGGGACTTTAGATTTTGCAACGTGTGAATCAAAAGCCTCCGAACTGACTGCATGTGATTCCCCTGTCCACATCCTCGGTGCTCATTGCCAACTGCTGCTATCAGAAAGGCACAGATGAAACCATACAACATTTTTAGTACTACTTTTAAAGGTTTTACTTACCAGCTTTATGAAAGGAGATACGGAAACCGGCCACCATCGTTGTCCAACATTTTTTAACCTTTTTAGGAAACATCAATCACTTGCCATAGTTCAAATTGTGAAATGCTGGCCATTTTATGGCGAATATTTTTTTTTTTTTAATTCTTCCAGAGTGTGTGGATTTGTCTTTTATACTTTATGTATTGTTACCCCAGAGATGGAAACCACAGGATATTAGGTCAGGGGATTGAGGGTGCCACAACCTTCTATACTAATAATTCTGTCCTGTAATACACTTTCAATTGTTCTCATTGAAATATAGGCCTATAAGCTGTTGCGGAGTCTTGTTGGAAAAGGGCAAAATAATGCTCCTGTCTGTTAATTTTCTAAAAAAAAAGGAGCAGGCAAAATTGTGTTCATGTAACTTTCTCTGCTAATGGCACACCACACACCAATTTTTTTTATCATGAAAGAATATTAGATCTCTCGAGATCCAATAATTATAATTTTGTGTACACACCTATCCATGGAGGTGATATCAAGTCTTGTCTATGAAAAATATCTCTGGGGTAATTTAAAACAAGGGTACAAGACAAACCCACACATATTGAAAGAATTAAAACAATATTCTCCAGGAAATTACACACATTTCACAACATGCACTACAGTGAGTGATGGATAATTTCCTAATGAGGTTCCAAAAATGTATGGATAATGATGATGGCTAGTTTCAGCATCTCCTTTCATAAAGCTGACAAGTAAAACTTTTAAAAGTAATTTTATAAATGTTGTACGGTTTCATCTGCACCTTTCTATGATCACGGCAGTTGGCAAAGAGTGCTGAGGATGCTGACAGGCAAAACTCTGCACAATTAGCTCCAAGATTTTTATCTCTCCTATTGCATTTGCTAAGACATTCACATTCTCTGAGACAAGAATCAAACCTGGGACCCCCCCGCATAACATGCCTTGGCTCTTTTATTTTAGCTATGAGACCAGCATATGTTATTTTGACTCTAGAATAATGGTAGTTAATTTTGAAAAAAGCATCATAACCTTGAAAATTGAAAAAAGAGACCAAAGGACTCCTACAGACTTTCCAATTTGATTTAATTCAGGCTTATATGACCATTATTTTAAAATTGTGGTCCCTTTAATATAAAATGAACTTTAATAGCTAATAGAGGTTTTAATAATAGTCACTTGAAATGGTAGTTTCCTTGCAAGAATTTTGGTAAAAAAATTCT
The DNA here is from genome assembly GCA_030765055.1 of Mantis religiosa. Classification (NCBI taxonomy): domain Eukaryota; kingdom Metazoa; phylum Arthropoda; class Insecta; order Mantodea; family Mantidae; genus Mantis; species Mantis religiosa. The sequence goes on along the minus strand of CM060953.1, from coordinate 76,407,415 downwards.
TTCTAGAAGAGAAATGAGATGCTTTATAAAAAGGCAAATTTCATTTTCAGCACTTTTAACTTTAACAGTGTTTGAGATACTCATCACAGCCTCAGAAGCACTATTTGTGTTTTTAACTTTATGTGCCAAACATTCAATTTCTGTGAATTCCTTCAGTATTAAACCACCTTGTTTACAGAAACTGCGAGCAAAACTACTCTGAATTTTAATGTTATAACTTGATGCATGAATTATTATGCAAAGTTATTTATATTTATTAATTTTGATATTTAATTTTTATGTTCATATTATATTATTTATAAAACATGGCTCTTAAATAAATAAATACCTGACAATCTCTGTTAATTTCTTCATAGCTATATTTTTTTTTTTGTAAGGAAGTATGATAAAATTTCAAATATAGACCCATATGAAATCAGCATATATTACAAATGTGTTTATAGATTTGAATGTATGTAATTATGAGTAACTTCGAGATTAGCAGTGGAGCTAGCATTAAGGTAAGATACTTTGGATTTACTTATATCTCATTTTTCTTGTAAATATGGTGATAAACAGCAAAACTGGTTGTTTATATTATTAATAAACTTGGCTAATCTGAAAAGGGCTAACAGATTTTAGACACAAAACATACACAAATTTACATGGGAGATTAAAAAAACCAGGACCACCAACTGATTGTCTTCATCAATAATAAACATAGTTCACATGTAAGGGATCTCAATATACAGACAGAATGTGCAAAGCAATTTACGAATCACAGTTCAATTTATAAAATATAGGAAACATAAACAACATGCAGTAGCAAAAAGTAAATGTAACAATTTGAAACATGTTTTAGAAAATGAAGGCATCAGAAGTTTTAACCAATATAGCTTAAAAGATAAATTTAAACAAACTACACACATTGCTGAGATCGGTTGGTGTAATATCAAATTGGCAATATTTCAAACAGCATTTAAGTTAATTGAATGGAAATTAATTATTTCTTCACACTAGCCGTATATAGGCTAAGGTTTTTGGATAGATAGAGTCAACTTTAAAAATTCAATGCCATGGCTGGGATTTGAACCACAGATTTCCTGGTTTCCATCCAGTCGCTCTAAACCTTTGAGCTACCATGGCCAACTTGCCGTCATGACATTAAATTCTCCAATTAACTCATATATTTTCCCGGAAAACCCCTAAGGGCTCTCACATCTGAAATACACCATTTGTGGCGACTTACTATTGTAAGTACTTGAGTCCCAAGCTTCATCATTTAACTCTTATTATTTAAGTTAATTGATGGAAATTAATCATTTCCTCACACTAGCCGCATATAGGCTAAGGTTTTGGATAGATAAGAGTCAACGTGAAAAATTCAATAATTCAATACCATGGCCGGGATTTGAACCTCAGATATCCTGGATCACGGAGATCCATGGTTCAGATCCCAGCCATGGCAATGAATTTTTCAAGTTGAATCTATCCATCGTAAACCTTAGCCTATATATGGCTAGTGTGAAGAAATTATCAATTTCCATCAATTAACTTAAATAATAAGAGTTAAATGATGAAGCCTGGGACTCAAGTACTTACAATAGTAAGTTGCCACAAATGGTGTATCTCATATGCGAGAGCCCTTTGTGGTTTACCGGGAAAATATATGAGTCAATTGGAGAATTTAATTTCATGACAGCAAGTTGGCCATGGTAGCTCAAAGGGTAAGAGTGATTGGATGGAAACCAGGAGATCCGTGGTTCAAATCCCGTCCATGGCATTGAATTTTTTGAGTTGACTCTATTTCAAACAGTAATTTAAATCTAGGAAATTTAAAAAAATAAATAATAATATATGTAAAATTGGCTACTTGCTCAATTGCTATGCTTTTTCATTCAGTCTTAACCGACATTAAATTTTTCTCCTGCTTAGATTTAGTTTCCTCATTGTTGATGTTCATGGAGTACTGTTTAGCAATATTGTTTAAATTATAAACTGCTCCCTGTAATTCTTCTTCTGATGTAGCATCATTTGACTATCTATAAAATAGTTTGTAATGTTTTTTGTTCCAGAATATTAATTAATTATGCAAAGTAAATTTCAGAAATGTAATTGAACAAATGGAATAATTAAATGAAACTTAGGTATACAGATGTGAATAAGTACAAATTCAAAATCCAAAACATTATATCAAAAGCTGCTCTTGGAAATGGAAGTTGAAGCTGATATTGCATACATGGACATATTAGGTAAACATGGCCATCTGTAATTCAACTTAAGTTAATAACCAAGCAGGCCATATAAATGATGCAACAAATGCTTAGGTTTATTGAAATCCCAAATTGTGACGTAAGACCAATCAGAATTAAGTATTGCGGTGCTTAGCAACAAAAACAGAAAAAAGAACCAATGATTTTATTCTTAAGTTTTTTCTTCTGGCTTTAACTCTCGAAGAGGGTAGACACGTTCCCAGTAAAAGACTTCTTGAAACTAATAGAAGTTAAATTAAATTTATTGGGAGTAATTAATGACACTAAACAACACTTACTTTTAAATTTTCCCGGAACTAGTTTCAGAGGCCTTCCCTCTATCATCAACCGGACATCGACTCAGTCGATGAGTTCCGGGAAAATTTAAAAGTAAGTGTTGTTTAGTGTCATTAATCGACTCCCAATAAATTTAATTTATACAACAACACTGTTTTCAACACTTCCATGAAAGGATTTATTAATAGAAGTTATTGGAGTTAATCATTTATGAACATTTAATAAATGTTTAAAATATACATTGAATACGCGATGCTACGATAAATAATTTAAGTGAAAAATCGTTGCATCATTTACAAATAAAAGGAGAAAATTAAAATATAGTAAAGGGCTATATACATCAGTGTAAAAAGTCGCATGTAAAGAAGAAAATGATGTCGAGAAATATAATTCCAAGTAAATTGTAACGGTATTAATTATTTTATTCCATAGTTGCCCAAAAATGAAATCCCTTTTGTATGGATACCACGCCTGAGAAGTTTCACATCTCCTCGCTTGCCGCAGCTGCTGGAGAGAGGATTTATAGAAATCTTCGAAAACTTCATCTTCACGGCTTTTAGACGAAAGGTTCATCGCTTCTACATCAAGGTAAGGTTTGGCTTCTACACGTGTCGCCACACCGAGGGAGCGCGAAACTTTTGTGCGTGTGGGGCGTAGACCTCACGATGGGGCGAACTACTAAAACATACATCAGGAAAACAAAAACTATCCACATGGGAACAAATCTTCATTTCAAAAAATAGGAACAAAGTATTCAATTTCGACATCCCCCAGAAAGATTTGTTCAGCAAGTTCCTTGAACCGCCACCAGAGGAGACCTGTGACAAAATATCGTCAGCTACACCAACGAGAACCAGTCGAGAGCCGGCCGATGATAGAGGCAAAGCCTCAGAAACATGTTCCGGAAAAATTTAAAAGTAAGTGTTGTCTAGTGTCTTTAATCGACTCTCTTTAAAGTTAATTTATCATAACAACACTGTTTTCAACACTTCCAAGAAAGGAATTGCAATACTTAATGTATTTCTAGTGTAACATAAATATTTGCATTATTTACAATAATATCCTGGCGGAAACACTTATCCCACCACTAAATTTCAAGAACTCTATAGAGCTGTCATGCTTAGTGGAACATCTATAGGGCAAAGCCCAGCTATGGTATTGAATTTTTCAATTCTAATTCTAACCTTCTAAGTTTACCTATACACAGTTTGTGTGTATTAGAATAATCATTTATAACTGGAATTGCTTAAATGGAAAAGCATAATCCAACAGCTCTAACGGTATAGCTAATTTAATGCTGTAGTAGTATTTGTTTACTGAACTACTATGTGCTCACATTTGCACACCAGAATCAAATAATATTATAACTTTGTGGGTTCGTAGAATTAAAAGGCCAAGTTGCATAAATTAAAAATCTCCTTTATTTCCGTAGCAATACACTGTCCAATTCTCACGTAACAACATTACATCACACAATCTTCCAAGGTCGAGAACAACAATGAACACTTGCAGCTGATTACATTAGCTCTTGTTACAACAACACTGACTGTTACACAACAACTACTCTCTGCGAGCTATCACGTCTTTAAATACCTATTTCGTAAATTTGAGATGTATCTGGACCAAAAAGGAATTGAATGTTCTATCAGCTTCCAGAAGCGTAACCCTATCGGTCTTTTATCTCGCGCTATCATTATTTCTTCTGGCATACTCCTTATCTCCAGGCTTTTTGTGTACACAAGCTGTGCTATTGCAATCAGGTTTGCAACAATATGGTGGCTTCTACTTCCAGAGGGGGTTTCAGTTTGATACTGGCAGATTGAATGGGAGTTCCATTGGGTGATCAAATATGTTATTAAATGACAGTAAAAATGCTGAAATTAACAATATATATTGTCTTCTTGTCACTGAACATCAGAATAAAAATAATATACATAATAGAATAAAATCATATATTAATAAGCAGTAAACAAAGGTTTAATTCTGTTTGAAACATATTTACTTGATTATAATTTTGATTCTTTTAATAAGGTACTAAGACACAACAACCGTAAACAACTGGTTTGCCTCATATTTAAAAGATAGGAAACAGATAGTAGAATTACAATTTTTAGATGCAAAGACTACTACACTTTATGATGAACATCCTGAAATGAAAATTATAAAATGTGGGGTCCCTCAGGGTTCCATCTTTGGCCCCTTCTATTTCTAGTTTATATTACTGATATAACCCATAATGTTGATAAGGAAAATATTAAACTTACTATTTTTGCAGATGACACAAACATACTCATCACTGGTAATGATAAAGGTCATTTACTTCAAAATTTAAATGAAATTAATGAAACTATTTTGCCATGGCTTGATCAACACAGACTAATTTTAAACAGAGATAAAACAGTAGCAAGAGGTTTTTGGCATAAAGTAAATAGAAGTATTACCTTCCCTGACCTTAATTTGGATGGCATCAACATTTTATATGTAAAAGATACAAACATTTTAGGTTCATGGTTAAATAAAAACTTGGATTAGACTGTACATATTGTGACTTTGTGGGTTCGTAAGATTAAAAGTCAAGTTTACAGAAATTCAAAACGTTCTTTATTTCTGTAGAAAGACTTATACAGCTCTGCCAATAGCAAAATGACGTATCACACACATATGAAACCTACAAGTCCGTCTTACACACTATGCACTGTTGACAACTCTCCAGTGGCTTCCTGCCGATCTACTGAACTCGCCCAGTGCACCCGCTTATATACACCATTCGCAGTATCTGGAAGTTTCCCGAAACCTGACGATGTCACACGAAGCCAAATGAAGCCTCACGGACCCTCGCGGTTGGGCCAAAATCATCCAGACCATCACCATCTCTTTCTCCCTCTATTGCTCTCTCTCTGCCACTCCTTCAGCAAGTGCCAACCAATCACACGAGTGGGCGTGGCATGAACTCTATCTGTCTTTCTTTTCCTGCCAGCTGGCTTCGGCCGAACGCAAAACGATCCCTTGAGACACTGCTCCCTCCTCAAGGTTGGTAGCACCATCGTAGCGGTCCAGGCCGCGCCGTGGCTCAGTGGTTAGGCCGCTTGGCTCTCACCAAGGCGGCCCGGGTTCGATCCCAGGCGACCGCAAAGTGAGATTTGTGGTGGACAACACGGCGCTGGGGCGGGTTTTCTCCGGGATCTTCGGTTTCCCCCGCCATCTCATTCCACCGATGCTCCATCTTCATCTCATGTATCATCAGTGTCATCGCCTGCGGTGCCGTATGTAGTAAAAGCGGGTGTTAAACACTACGCTTTTTTTCGTAGCGGCCCAGACGATCGAGGTGTAACACCAACGTCTTTCCTCGGAGCACATTCTGGATGCGGTGAACCACGCCTTTTATTCTCTTTACCACCCGGTACGATCCTTGCCACGGTTGTTGGAGTTTCGGGCAGCGTCCGTTGGTCCGGGTAGGGCGGTACAACCAGATCAGGTCACCTTGCTGGAATCGTTGGCTGTTGGCTTGCCTGTCGTAACGGGTCTTCACGCGGTCCCTCGCCATCTGGATGTTCTGACGAGTCATCTCATCCATGTCATGGAGATGGTCCAACAGGTTCTCCATATACTCGGTTGATGGCTCTTTCGCTTCCGGGTGACTTCCAAAAGCCAGGTCATAAGGGAGGCGCAGCTCTCGGCCGAATATTAAGCTTGCCAGCGTTACCCCAGTGGTGTGTGTTGACGAGCGGTAGGCCAGCAAGAACAGTGGCACCTTGACGTCCCAGACTCGCTGATGGCTGCCCACGACCTTCCTCAGGTGTTCTTCTAAGGTCTTGATGTACCTCTCTACCATGCCACCCGACTGCGGATGTAGAGGTGTTGTGTGGGTCTCGTTCACCCCAAGTCTTTCCAGTGCCTCCTTCATCAGGTTAGACTCGAAATTGGTGCCCTGATCACTGGGCAGCTCTAACGGCACCCCAAAACGGCAGAACAGTTGCTCCACGAGGCAGTCTGTGATTGTCTTCTCCTCTTGGTTCGGGATAGCATACAGCAGACCAGCAGAAGATGCGAGTCGCCCAAGTTTACCTGGGCGGAGTGTTTGCTGCTCAGCACCTAGCCAATTAGTGCGGCTTTATCTGGGCAGTATGCAAGAATTGTCATGTGTCGCAAGCGGTTGTCTTGGGCAGTGGTATATCTACCATATGTGGGCGCAAGTGCCCCGGGGGGAAGTTGTGCGCCCAGTGCTGGCTGCGCTCTTCCGCCTGCCTGGGAGGCATCTGAGCACAGCCCACTTGACAGGCTAGAGGGAAAGGGACTAAAGTTGAGGTATGGGTTTTACCAAGCCCATTTCTGGGCTTGAGGGTACAGAGTCAGGGAAAAGTGGCCCTGCTCAGTTTAGTTGCCCAAAGCGTCTTTGGGCAGCCCGTAACTTGGTCTGCGGCGAGAAACCCTATGGTCGTACTGGCCTAGGGTATTCACCAGGTTATTGGGGTGAGAGCCTAGCTTATTGTAGATGGTACGGGATCTCTCCCGCACGTCTACAATATATGGGACTCCTGAGTAGGTGTGAAGGATATGGGACGGGAATCTACGTCCAGTATCGTAGATAATTAGCAGTGCCCTGTTCTGGACGCACTGCGAATAGTGATGGGAACCGTTGATCCCCAGACTTCGTAGCCGTACAGAATCAGGGGCGGGATAATCACCCGATACAGAGGAGTAGTTTAAGGTGTTTTGGCATTGTGGATTTAAAGATGGGGTACAACTGCCTAAGTGCTGCATGCCCTTGTACGGTTTTGACCCGGACGTGAGGGGCGTAGGTGAGGCCACGATCGAGGAGGAAGCCAAGGTATTTGCCTCTGTCTCAACCTCAGTGACCAATCCGGTCGCCTAGCTCGAACCTTAGCCAGGAGCAGAGCGAAGCTCTTCCCTGGGTAAATGGCCATACTCCACCTTTCACTCCAACGGCCGATAGCTCGGAGCTGGCGCTGCAGCAGAGGATAGCAATATCGTAGGTTCTTGTTACGTGCCATTATGAGGACATCGTCGGCATATTGGCACATAACAGTCTGTAGTTCTAGAGGGAAATCAGACATGTAGACAGCAAAGAGTAGCGGGGACAGAACACTGCCTTCCGGGACTCCTGCGGCTATGGGTCTGATTGATGACAGCCGTCTTTCCACTCTCACCCTGAAAGTGCAGTCTCTGAGGAAACTACTAATCAGGGTGAGATAGGGAGGCGTTACATTGGCCTCCCTGAGCTTGTACAGTAGGCCTTGGTGCCAGGTGGTGGCAAAGGCTTTTTCTACATCTAGCAGTACCGCGACTGTCTTGATGTTTTCCTGGAATCCCAGGGCCGTCCTCTCGGCCAGTCGCAGCAATTGCAGGGTCATGGAGTGTCCATGACGAAAACCAAACTGGTGATTGGGTAGGATCAGCCTTTCCTCGAAAAGGGGTATGGCGGGATAGGAGCACCCGCTCAAACAGTTTTGAGACGATTGGGAGAATGCTTATGAATCGGCAGCTACGAAATACCGGATCCTTGCCGGGTTTCAGGATGCACACCACTCTCACCTCCTTCCAACAAGCTGGAAAATGGCGGAGGTGGCGGCACGCATTGAAGATCCGCGTCAAGTGGATGACGGCCCTCTTGGTAAGATGCTGGAGCATAAAAGCGCTAATGCCATCATGTCCAGGGTACTTATTAAGTTTAAGTTTCCGGATTTCAGTAGTCACCACTCTTGGGGTGACTATTGGGAGATGGATCGCCTCGTGGCGCTGCTGCGGCCCCTCATAGAGGTCTTCCACAGCGGCCTCCACGAGGTCAGTGAAGTCTTCGACCTGGGGGTCCTCCCTCGGCTCGAATTGACTTTCCAAATGATCCGCGAAAGCCGTGGCTTTATCTTGGGGCTCGAAACCGAGTCTCCCGCGAGTGTCATGTAGCGAATGCTGGTATTGTATTTTGTACCTCCTGAGAGACTTTATGATCCGCCAGGGGTGTTTTTCCTGGAGGTCCACGTTTCTGAATGTTCCCTGAATGTGGGATAGCATACAACCCCGGCCTCTTGGTGAAGTAGTACACGACCACCATCAGATACATGTTGCCTCGGTCGGACACTGGGAATGGTCCAGCGTTTGAATGGCGCTCCGACGTTGTACTGCTGCATGCGGTCCCGGCTCCTAGTTTGGGGCCTGCGACTCGCTGCGCACACGACATTGACCGCACCATCTCTCAGCGTCTGCTCGAAGCCTCAGCCAGTAGTAGCGCTGTCGGAGTTTGTCGATCGTTCGGTTCGCTCCCAGGTGTCCAACTGAGTATCGGCGTGCACTTCCTCAAAGACTTCCGGGATCTTACTTCGGGGAAGCATCAACTGCTCCCTCTGCGTCTTTCCATCGCCTGATTCCCATACCCGGAACAGCCCCCGTAGGGGAAGGGATCCGTCCCTTTCAGCTGCCAAAGTGCGGGCGCTGCGGACTCCTAGCACTCGTGGTACCTCTGATGTTACTAGAGGAACCTCGGGCCGAACAGCCGAGCCCCTCCTTCGGGAGTTGTGCGGATTGGGATGGCTTCGAGGGGGCAGTGTGTTCCCGATACCCGTGGGAGATTGGGTACGTCTTCGGACGGGGTTGAGGGAAGCCATTAAGTTTCCGGGTACTAGCCTGCTTAGTTAGTAGAAGGTGTGCTAGATCACCAGGCGGCCCCACCGATGTCATATCGGTAGATTTCACCTTGAGTGTTGACGCGCGTAAGTGGCGTATCCACTTCCGTCCCGTCTTGTGTCCCTAGGACCAGATGGGGGCTTGTTAGGAAACTAGGTCTTGCCCTATGGAAAGCCCCACGGGGGATGCCGGGCGCCCTTCACGGGATAGCTCGGATAACTCCCTGGTTGAAAGAGGCCCGGGTCTTGTCCCTACGGGTTCAAGGCTAATGGGAGTAGAACCTCTGGACTCAACCCGGAACAGCCCCCGTAGGGGAAGGGATCCGTCCCTCTCAGCTGCCAAAGTGCGGGCGCTGCGGACTCCTAGCACTCGTGGTACTTCTGACGTTACTAGAGGAACCTCGGGCCGAGCAGCCGAGCCCCTCCTTCGGGAGTTGTCCGGATTGGGATGGCTTCGAGGGGGCAGTGTGTTCCCGATACCCATGGGAGATTGGGTACGTCTTCAGACGGGGTTGAGGGAAGCCATTAAGTTTCCGGGTACTAGCCTGCTAAGCTAGTAGAAGGTGTGCTAGATCACCAGGCGGCCCCACCGAGGTCATATCGGTAGTCTTCACCTTGAGGGTTGACGCGCGTAAGTGGCGTATCCACTGCCATCCCGTCTTGTGTCCCTAGGACCAGATGGGGGCTTGTTAGTCTCTAGGTCTTGCCCTATGGAAAGCCCCTCGGAGGACGCCGAGCGCCCTTTGGGACAGCTCGGATACACCCTGGTTGAAGGAGGCCCGGGTCTTGTTCCTACGGGTTCAAGGCTAATGGGAGTAGAGCCTCTGGACTCAAACCCGGAACAGCACGCCTTCTTTGATATTCAGCGAATCCCATTGGGCTTATTACGACTTGTATGTGACGCTTCTGGGTCGATGTCCTCCCAGGTCGTTCTTGTCCCTACCTCCACATCTCTCAAGAGTGGTCCCAAGTCAGTGTCCGCCAGCTGCTCCCTCCTCAGGCCTGCGCTCTCACAACCGTCCGCAAGCACTGCTGTGACCACTCTGACAGCTGCGGCACGCTCCATCTCTTCCACTCTTGTGCATCGGACGCACACTTCTGGGCCGAGGCCAATCTCTCACGGCCTCTCTCTTCTCCGGATCTAAGGCCACACCGGTTGGTGAGACTATGTGACCCAAGTAGTTGACTTCCTTGCGGAAGAACTGGCACTTCTGCGCGTTCAACTTTATGTTGGTCAGCTGCAGACTCTGTATCACCTTGCTCAGGTTGTCGAGATGGTCCTCGAAAGTCTTGCCGACGATGATGATGTTCAGGTATAGCAGGCAGGCGTCATAAGTTAGTCCTCTCATCACTGACTCCAGAAGGCGTTGGAAGGTAGCTGGTGCATTGCAGAAGCCAAAGGGCATAACTGTGAATTGCCAAAGTCCTTGGCCTGTCCAGAATGCGGTTTCCTCCTTGTCTCTTGGGTTTAGAGCTACCTGCCAGTAACCAGACTTCAGGCCCAGGGTCGAGAACCACCGCGCACCAGCAAGCGTGACCAGGGTGTCGTCAATCCGGGGTAAGGGGAAGCAATCTTTCCTGGTGACAGTATTCACCTTCCTGTAGTCCACGCAGAAGCGTAGCTCACCGTTCTTCGTCACCAAGACTATAAGGGAACACTAAGGGCTGTCAGACCCTTCAATCACTCCCCTGGATCTCATGTCCTCCGGCATGTCTCGTACTGCGGCTTGTTTTGCCAACAGAACGCGTCTGGGTGGTTGCCAGATAGGCCTGGCATCTCCGGTGTCGATGTGGTGAAGCACTCGATGCGCGCGGCCGTAGTCGCTGTTACCTTGGCTGAAGACGCGCTGGTATCGTCTCAGCAGTTCTCGAAATTTCACCAGCTGTTCTGCGGTGAGGTAGCCGACCGCCCTCTCCAGTAAGCCTTCCAGTTGGGGCGCAGGTGTTGCGTCGGCACCCGCTCCTGGGTCTGGTCGATTAGTGTTACGCTGACCACGGGCTCGCACTTCCCCAGCTCCGTCCCGGCCTGGATGTCGTTATCGGCGTCAGTTGGGTTGAGCAGCTTTCCTCTTGGCACGGCAACAATGTTCTGGCTACACATAGCCCGTGCACAGGTGTCTTACGGTCCAGCATCATGTTCTTCGTCCGCTGGCTTTCCAGTCGCACCGTCACCACCACCTCGCTTCTCGTGGGGACAGTCACGTCTTCCCTCAGGCGATCCTGCAGATTCCAAAGCGCTCTTCAGATTCCAAAGCGCCCTTCAGGTTGCCGGAGTATCACCTCTTCTCCGTTGAGCCACAGGACCTTCCTGCCGACGTCACCGTCGCCTCGTGGCTCCTGAGGGCATCCAGTCGTAGTATCACCTCCTCAGCCATTTTCGCGACGAACAACCACTGATGCACGGTACTCCGTCCCAAAGCCAACTTCAGCAGAGCGTTCTCCACAGGAAAGGTGTCGCCCGATGCCGTCACAAGCTGGTATGGTCGACTCGGTTTTCTTGACGGCAAACCCCTGGCTACGTCAGGTCTGATGACGGTTATGGCTGCCCCGGTGTCTACGAAGCACGCGGCATGGCCTCCCTTTCATCCAACTGTCCGCGATGAGGCTGCCATCCTTACGCCGGCTGACGGCGCGCAGTGTCACTCGAGGGGATGGTGGTGATGGCGCCGACGTGCCCCTCGCCACGCTGGCCCTTACTCGTTTTTCCGGCTGCTCTTCCTGGTGTCGGCAGTCTCTCTCTAGGTGTCCCGGCTTGCCACATCCCCAACACACACCACTAGGTCTTCGCCGGCGTCCCTCGGCTGATTTTTGGTCCCCAGTGTGGTGGATGCTTCTCGTTCTCAACGTCGGGGTAGCCGTCACCTTGGCCGTCTTCATCCTTAATGCTGCCGTTAGCGCCTCGTGGTTTGTAATCGCCGAGCATTAGGCGCTGACACATCTCGACGTCGCGTACCCCGTCAACGAAGGTGTCGGGCGCTGATGACCGCGCTGTCGAGCGCCCATAAACATCATCATCAACGAAGGTGTAGGCGGCTTCGCGGGATACGAACTCTGGTGGGTGGTCGACTAAGGCTTTGCTGGCCAGCTGCTCGATTGCCAGGGCGAACTCCTGCAGCGTCTCCCCTGGCTCCTGCAACCTTGGCTTCAGTTAACTGCGGTAGGCTGCGGCCAAGCGGTGGTTCCCGAAGTGGTTTTATAGGAACTGCCAGATGTCCTAGGGCACCGCCGCTGTCTGGACCGCGTTTAGGACCTCTGCGGCTCGTCCCTGGAAGCTGGCTATTAGCTGCGCGGCCTCTTCCTATGGTGACCACTTGTGCTTGGCCACGTTGTCGAATTGATGGCGAAAGACTTCGAACGTTGACGTGCCGTCGTACTTTGGTGGTTTGACGCGCGCAGATATTGTGTTGCGTCCAGGTGCGTCGGCCTTTAAATCCTTCATCCATCTGCCGGCGTTCAGGGACTTGGTATTGTTTTCGGCCTAACCTTATGTCGTTAACGCGGTTTACCAGGTCCTCGACGCGCTCGTTTACTTGACCCATCCGCTTGCCCAGCTCCGTGACGTCTTCCTTCACGCTCTTCAACTGCTCTTCAAATTTGGCGGCTAGGGCCTCGTTCGCAGCTTTCATTTCGGATAATTCGGCCTTTATTTCCGTGGCCAAGCTGTCGTTCGCCGCTTTTATTTCCGTGGTCATCGTCGCGGCCAGGTTCTTAAATGCCGTTTCTGTCTTCGTTGTTAATTCGGCCTTCATTTCTTTCAGCTCCGCGACGAGGTTTTTATTTGCCGCTTCTGTTTTCGCTGCGAGGTTGTCATTCGCTGTTCTCATTTCTTTCAGGTCTTCTAGAAGTTTTGCCAATGCAGGTCCATTTTCGTATGTGTCACTCCTGACACCAATTGTGACTTTGTGGGTTCGTAAGATTAAAAGTCAAGTTTGCAGAAATTCAAAACGTTCTTTATTTCTGTAGAAAGACACTTATACAGCTCTGCCAATAGCAAAATGATGTAACACACATACGAAACCTTCAAGTCCGTCTGACACACTATGCACCGTTAACAACTCTCCAGTGGCTTCCTGCCGAACTTGCCCTGTGCACCCGCTTATATATACCATTCGCAGTATCTGGAAGTTTCCCGAAACCTGACGACATCACACGAAGCCAAACGAAGCCTCACAGACCCCTGCAGTGGGACCAAAATCATCCAGACCATCACCGTCTCTTTCTCCCTCTGTTGCTCTCTCTCTGCCACTCCTTCAGCAAGTTCCAACCAATCACACAAGTGGGCATGGCTTGAATGCTACCTGTCTCTTTTTTTTCCTGCCATCTGGTTTCAGCCCGTCGCAAAACGATTCCTCACGACAATATAGAAGATTTGATTAACAAGTTAAGTAAGCAGTGCTATGCTATAAAGACATTGAAAATGATAGCAGATGTAAAGACAGTCCCAATGGCATATTTTGCATATTTTCATTCCCTTGTGAACCATGGTATCATCTTTTGGGGTAATTCAAATAATGCGGCAAAGGTTTTTCAAGTGTAAAATAAGAATCATAAGAATAATAGTGAATCAACCTGCACATGTGAGTTGTAGAGTGTATTTTAAGTGACTAAAAATTATAATCCTGCCATGTTTATACATATGCAAAGTTCTTTTACGTGTAAAAGCTGGTTTAAATTACTTTAAAACATATGCAGTGACACACCAGCATGATACAAGAAACAGTTAAAACCTACTAGCAATTAGTCATAATACCACGTTATACAAATGTTCCTTCGCTTATACTGGTACCCAACTGTACAATAAGTTACCTCTTTATTTGAAACAGATTGACAACCAAAAGATTTTTAAATTGAAACTACACAAAATTTTAAGTGAAGTATGTTTTTATTCTATTCAAGAGTATTTGGAAAGTTAGTTAAGTTATATTTTGGCATTTACTCTTATACATGCTTTTTGTAATTTATTTATTTAAATTCTTTACTTAAATTTTCTAAATATTTTTGTTTTTACATGTCACAATCTTGTATGGAGATTTAAAGGATGAATAAATTGAACTGAATTGAACTGTGCCCATCCAACTTCTACAATTTTTGCAGGTTATCTTTTCAATGTAAGTGTTGTATCCTTGTAAATATGGACTAAAGGAAGACAATTACAAGGTAGCAAGCTACAAAGCAAGAGAAATCTACAAGGAATGATGATCCCTTCTGCCAGAATGAGGCCAAGAAAACTCTTCAAAGCAAATATATCCACTTTGTGCCTAGGTTACTATTCTATCACATGTCTGTCTAACTGTTGTGTGAGAACAAATGAGTACATAATCATACCATTCAGCAAAATAATAGTACTGATAAATACCTGACAATGCCAGAAGTGGGCATACTACAATTCCCAAGACATTTGCAAATTGTATGTACATATGTTATTTTTTTTATAAATAACCCCTAATACTAATAAAACTAAACTTAAATCTGTAAAAAATGTTGGATATGCTTAATATTTTAAGAGGCAGGTTGTACAGAAAACAAAATTTTCCAATTCATTGTGTTCTTGAACTTCCAGCCAGATGAGTTGATGAATACTCAATGTTTCAGAACTTCGCATCTCTCCCATCTTCAGGTTACTGAATCCTAAATTTTTTTTTAAGCATGGTCCTAATCCACCAACCTACTGGTGATCATCTGGAATGTAGCCATGTGTCTACATTGCCTCCCTCATGCAGCATGAGAGGAGTTGTGATATATGAAGGTCTGCATGACTCCTGGAGGCCAAGAACTTGAAGGACTCTGTGAATGGCTCTGTGGATCTTCAATGCGTGCCTCCACCTCCGCCATTTTCCGGATTGCTGGAAAGAGGTGAGAGTGGTGTGCATCCTGAAGCCCGGCAAGGATCCAGGCCTTTCCGTCTAGCTACCGATCCCTAAGTCTTCTCCCAACCGTCTCAAAACTATTTGAGCGGTTGCTCCTATTCCGCCTGACCCCTCTTTTCGAGGAAAGGCAGCTCCTACCCAATCACCAGTTTGGTTTTCGTCATGAACACTCCACGACCCTGCAGCTACTGCGGCTGGCCGAGAGGACGGCCCTGGGCTTCCAGGAAAACCTCAAGACAGGCGCGGTGCTACTAGACATAGAGAAAGCCTTTGCCACAACCTGGCACCAAGGCCTTTTGTACAAACTCAGGGAGGCCAATATACCTCTTCCCTATCTTGCCCTGATTAGCAGTTTCCTCAGAGACCGCACGTTCAGGGTGAGAGTGGAAGGATGGCTGTCATCTATCAGACCCATAGCCGCAGGAGTCTCGGAAGGCAGTGTTCTGTCTCCGTTACTCTTTGCGGCCTACATGTCTGATTTTCCCCTAGAACCACAGACTGTTAGGTGCCAATATGCCGACAATGTCCTCATAATGACGCGTAACAAGAACCTAAGATACTGCCATCCTCCGCTGCAGTGCCAGCTCCGAGCCATCGGCCGTTGGAGTGAGATGTGGAGGGTGGCCATTAGCCCCGAGAAGAGCTCCGCTCTTCTTCTGTCTAAGGTCCGAGCTAGGCGACCAGATTGGTTGCTGAGGTTCAGGCAGAGGCAAATCCCCTGGGTTCCCTCTGCCAAATACCTTGGCATCCTCCTCGATCGCGGCCTCACCTACGCACCTCACGTCCGGGTCAAAGCCAGACAAGGGCATGCAGCACTCTGGCAGTTGTACCCTGTACTTAAATTGACCATGCCAACACACCTCAAGCTATGCCTGTATCGGGCGATTTTACCGCCCCTGATTCTGTACGGCTGCGAAGTCTGGGGATCAGCGGCTCCGACCACTATCCATAGACTACATTCTTCACACCTACTCCAGAGTCCCATACATTGTGGACGTGGTCACCATCTACAATAAGCTAGACTCCCATCCCAATAACCTGGTGAACACCCTTATCTCTTGGAAGCTCAGATATCCAATTTATGCCTAAAGCAGAGACAGCCCACGGACCGACAATAGCCAAGATGCGATCACACTCCGCCCACCACCAGGCCACGCCCTCCATTCATGCCTGGCCATAAATTTGACGCTTCAGGACTCGGTGCTCCAATCTTGTGTTGGACTCCGGGTCTCTTGACTTAGAACCCTGAAGATGCCAAACGCAGTTTTTGGCGAAACGTTGGAAAGAAATACAAATGGACCACGGCCTACAAGCCCGGACAACATAGTGGATGAGGGAATATTGCTAAAAGCGATAGTCAAATCTTTTAAAGCTGGTTCCTATGTGATGGCTCTGGAGTCCTGTTCTCTTTGCATGTGCAAGAGATACAGAAAAGAATGACAACTTCTCATTTGAAAAAAGTGTAAGTATTGAAAACTTGTAACAAATAGTAAAGAATGCCTCTGATAATAATACTATACCTAACATGTTTCACTCCATTTTCCAACTTATTTTGTATTATCCAACATTTTCGGTTATCTGACCTTGTCCAGGTCCAGTTTACGTCGAATAATCAAGACTCTACTACAGTGGTGGCTCATGCTGAAAAATAACAGCATGCTGGGGGAAAAAGTACATGCAACTCACTTTTTTCAAAAAATGAAGTCCATGCGCTGATGTTTCTTCATGGTAAAAACAGAATTTCTACTTCCTTTCACTTTTTGCTGAATTTTTAGATAGGGTATTGGTCCCCCTAACATTTTTATACCAACCCTTTCTTCTAATGCTCGCCTTGAAAAGAGAGTTTTCAGAAGTTCATTAGCAATGTTCATTATTAATTGGTTAAAGTTTACGTTATACCTTGAATAAAATTGATTTATAACATGTTTCATACTCACACACAAAATAAAGAAACTGATATCAGCTACTAAATAATGTTACACAAAGAAATACTTGGATACAATGCAAACATGCGAACCATTATGGTCGCAGGAATGGAGTATCATGCCAACATGATAGGTGTATCACAATCTGCTCTGCAATTTAATAACTATTAGGTATTGGATCTGTTTACGTAAGAAAAATGGAATTAGTTTATAGACCTAAAATATAGATCAGTGATAGATTATTAAATGATTTTCAATGCATATTCAAGTTCTACAGCTATAACTATGAGTGTTGGTGACCCTGCTTCACCGTGCAGCAAATGATCACTGCGCAACACCCAGATGCAGCACGCACTTGTGCGAAAAACTAGGGAAGTTAGGACATCAGGGAGGCAAGAGGGGAAGGTTGTACGCATGCACAATACTGGTTACCGAGCTTGCTGGTTCTCAGTATGTTGAAGTCACGAATGCGTTCCATTAGTTATGCAGGTGTTTTCCATGCATCAAGAGTTCATTATTAGTCATACTCTATTTCTTATACTTACAAAAATGCATTGTTATTTACATGGTATTTTAACATTTCTACAATGTGATTTATAAAACAGAAAAGAGTGTGCTGCAGCACTGTAGCATGTAAGGACGAGCCGCCCCTGCTCTACTGTATACTTTTTCTACTCAAGATGTTTAGCAATATTTGTCTGTGTTTTAAATAAACTATCTACTATTTCAATTCCTTTCTTGGAAGTGTTGAAAACAGTGTTGTTATGATAAATTAACTTTAAAGAGAGTCGATTAAAGACACTAGACAACACTTACTTTTAAATTTTTCCGGAACATGTTTCTGAGGCTTTGCCTCTATCATCGGCCGGCTCTCGAGCCTGAACTTCCATCTTCCTTCTGCTTCCGCCCAATTACTTTACCTGTAATTTGTCAAATTACATAGTTCCCTGACAAGGGAACTATCATTATGCTCATACCTGTATTCGCTTAAAAGTTTGATGGCATCATCTCTGCTCTATGTGGGGCCTGGGCGCCAAAAATTGGGTGCGGAGTATAGTTGGAAGTACCTGAAAATGAGTCCAGAATACGTAGGAATATATACAAGGGGCACTATTTATATTCTGAGCGTTGGCAACCCTGAATGTTGTAGGTGCCATCTGACATTTCCAATGGAAAGTTTGACATTGTTGACCATAATCTACTTTAGACATTTTGTTAATAGAGCGTCATTTGTTTTTTTTATGTTAACTTGAAAATTGTGTCTCAACAGAAACATTAGCTCGTGAAAATATTTGTGCAATGATGTAATCGACTCTTGACGTGGATTATCAAGACAAGAGTGCATCGATCAAATAACTCCCAGCCTGCCTCGGTAGCGTGGATGGTAGCGTGTCTGCCTCATGTTCAAGAGGTCCCGAGTTCGAATATCGATCAGGGTGACTTACTTGGACAAGGTTTTTTTCCGAGGTTTTTCCTTTATCCTAAAAGACGAATGTCAGGTAACTCTAAGCTCCATGGACCCCGGACTCACTTGAGTATCATTTCACCCATTTCATTCATCGTGCGATATGACTTACGGTTGGAGGATGTAAATTAAAAAAAAAAAAAAAAAACTCCCACATTTGGTGACGAAGCTCCATCCTTTGCCAATGTGAAACGCTGGTGTAACAAATTTATCGCGGCCGCCGTTCGCTCAATGATGAAGTTCGTGAAGGTCATCCAAAATCAGTTAATATTGCTGCTGTGCAAAAACTAATAAAGCAAGATTGTCATGCGACATATTGTGAGACTGAGGCAACCCTAGGCATTAATTCCACCAGTACATATATAAAATATTGCATGATTATTTAGCCGTGAAAAAGGTTTGCTCTCATTGGATCTCACATAACTTGACGCAATCACAAAAAGATGCTCGTGTTGATTGGTGTACAAAATGCTCAAGCAATATAATGGCTGTGCCTCAAAAGATGTATATAAGATTATAATAGGTGACAAATCATGGATCTATGCGTATGAGCCAGAACATAAACAACAATCGACTTTATGTGTGTTTCAAGATGAAGCAGATCCCACAAAAGTTGTTCACACCCGAAGCACTTCGAAGCAAATGGTCGCCTGTTTTTTTAAGCAAAACTAGCCATGTGGTGACAATGCCTTTAGAGGAACGTAAAATGGTCAATGACGAATGGTACACAACCATTTGTTTGCCGGAAGTATTCGATGAAATAAGGAAAACCAACAAGAACAATAGGATCGTTCTTTAAGACAATGAAAGTGCACACACATCTCGTCGAACAACAGATTATTTGAAGACTCAAAATATTGAATTGATGGGTCATATGCCTTACAGTCTTGATTTGGCACCCAATGACTTCTTTTTGTTGCCGAACATCAAGAATAAATTGCGTAGACAACGATTTTCGTTGACAGAAGAAGCCATTGATGCCTTCAAAAGCCATGTTTTGGAGGTGTCTCAAGAAGACTGGAATAAATGCTTTGACAAATGGTTCAAACAGATGCAAAAGTGTATTGATCATAAAGGAGAATATTTTGGAAAACAGTAAAACAGTTTTCAATTAGAAATTACCTTTTTTTAATTATTAGGCTCAAAATATGAATAGTGCCCCTCATAGGCATAACACAGCATTATATGGTAGGGACTGTTTAACCCTGCGGGCAGAGGTCTACACATGGCGTAAGGAGTGCCGGCACAGAGCTGACGAGGGATGTCCAGCAGCTACTTGCAAGTGGTCGCATGCAACATTTTTCAGGCGTTGTGGTTCTACTCTGCAGCAGTTTTTTGGAGCATAGGCCCCACATAGAGTAGAGATGATGCCATCAAACTCTCAAACGAATACAGGTATGAGCTAGGCCTTTCCTAGTGTTGCCATATTTTTTCAAAAGTATCCCATCTATCCCATTGCTTTACCTTTTTCAACGTTTTTTAACTGTTGGCATACTTCCAGCAATGTAAATTTACCATCTACTATTCTTTCTGTTTTTAACTATTTACTTCCACAGCCTTGTAAAATACTTTAACCATTCCTGAGGTGATCTTTTGGATGCTTTCCACCATTCTTATTGGCTTTTTTCACTATTTCCCATATCGTTTTATTAACTTTTTCTTCTATTGCTTCTCTTTCTTTTTTATACTTTCCTGACATTCTTTTTTCTTTTCCTCTAAGAAACATTTATAATCCCATCTACAGTTCATCAGAATTTGCATATTTAGTTTGTCTTCGGAGTTCCTCTATTTTTTAAGATTTCTGAATTGTCTTTTTGCTAATTTGCATTCTTCATCAAAACATTCTTCTTTTATTTGTTTCTTTCCCTGTTTTATTTTCTTTCCCTCCTTGCATTATTTGCTAGTTTCTTCAGTAGTTCAAGTGCTTTTACTTATCTTTTCTTCTTTTGTAGCTGTCATTATTCCTACTTCTGAGTTTTTATATGCTAAAAAACACTTTTCCTTTTTGTCTCTCTAATTAAATATTTCGACTTAATTGGTATATATTAAATTGGTTCACATTTATAAATCTGCAATTATACTCTATTACATGTAAATGCTTGTAAGGTAGGAGTAGTTTTAATAACCCCAGTAATTAACCTAAGAGCTTGATTTTGTGTGTGCGCAGGTATCATGGATGTTGAAGGTAATGTTATAAATAGTTCTCCAATGTACTTAAGTACTGGTCTTATATATGCATGTATTACATATAGTATTTAATGTAGATCTTAAATAATCCCATTTAGTTCCTGCAAGTCTTTTTAATATCTTAAAACAGTTTATTGCTTTATCTTTGATATTTTCAATGTTTTCTCCAGATTACTTTGTTGTGAAACAATATTCCAAGATACCATTTCTGTTCTAATTAATTGGGTATTATCATAACTTGAGGTAATATTGGGTTTAAATTTGATTTATGAGTCACTATGTTTACACCCAAACTTCACTTACTTGTTGTTGTATAATTGAAACGTTTTCAAGATCATTCGATCTCATCCTCAGCTGTTTGGTGACTAAATGAACCTTCCTCTTCTTCCACTACCACGGAGCTCTGATCACTCTGCCATCTGGTGTTAGGGGCACTAAGTTTTAATACTTCATTTAATGCCGGGATTTCAAAATTTATAGCTTTATCACGGTTTTTGTTTATGAATATATTTTCCCATATTTTCCAATTCTATGGGTGTACTTAAAGATTTTAACAGTTTAATGTTGTGGCCAATGTTGTGGTTTTCTGTCCAAAAATGGTGTGAAACTGCAGATTTTTCTGTTTGTTTCAACTTAATGTTCCTCTGGTGTTCTTTTTGCCTGGTTAACAAGTTTCTCTTAGTTTTTCCTATGTAGCTTTTTTCACAGGTTTCACAATTAATCTGATAAATTCCTGATTTCAAATTGTTGGGGATTGTATTTTTCAGTGGTTTATTTAGCAGTTTCCTCAGACTGAATTTGTTTTGGGGTGCTAGTTTTAAGTTTAGTCTTTTGAAGATTCGTTCAAATTTTCTACAAGCCCATGGATGGTAGGTGAATTTTCTATATTGCCAATTTGTGTTTTTAAGTGGTGTGAGAGTGGTATTTTTTGATATTATCTTCAGTTTTTCTTTTCTCTTCATCATGTTCCTTATGATGGCTGGGTTGAATCCATTTAATACCGCTATGTCTTTTATGTGTTGTTGTTCTTCAAAAATTCATTCTAAAGGCAGCTAGTTGATGTGAAACTGGGTTGTATTCATTTTTCTTTATGTAATTATCTATGTGTGTGGGCTTCCTGTATATTCCAAAATCTACACCATGACGATTTCTAGTTATCTTAAGGTCCAAAAAGGGTAGGGTGTTGTCTCTTTCTACTTCCATAGTAAATTGGATGTGATTATCTTGCAGGTTTAGTAATTTTAGAGAATCTTCTCTAAGTTTTTCCAGAATGATAGCAAAAACATCATCAACATATCTCTGCCAAAATTTATAAATCTGTGGGAAGGCCTTTACTATGTGTGTTTCAAAATAGCTCATGTATAGGTCTGCTAAAATAGGCGAAAGTGGGCTCCCCATAGCTAATCCTTTTGATTGTCTGTAGAATTTTTGGTTAAACATGAAGTAATTATTCCTTATGCATAAATCTGTAAGATTGATAATGTCATCTATTTCTCTGGGGTCCGTTGTAGTCTGGGTTAGCCATTTTTTGAGGAATGTAGGTATTTTTTCTACTGGAATGCTTGTAAAAAGTGCCTTAACGTCAAAAGAAACTAATATGTGATTTTCCGGGATGTTGTACTTCTGTAGGTGATTTATCAATTCTAAGGAGTTTTTTATTCCCAAACTTTTAAATTTGTCATATGATTTTAATTTTCTTAATAACCACTTTGCAATGTGGTATGTAGGTGAATTGATGCCATTGATGATGGGTCTCATGCTGTTGTCTTGTTTGTGGATTTTTGGCAGACAGTACAACCTTGGTAGTGTGGGGTTGGAAGATTTTAAGTTGTATTTTTCAGATGTACTTAATGTTTTTGTAATTGATAAAGCTTTATTAACAGAATTATGTTAGACAGTCCAGAATATGAAATAATTCCACAAAATCCATTATCCAAAAGTATCACCTCTGTTAATAAAGCTTTATCAATTACAAAAACATTAAGTACATCTGAAAAATACAACTTAAAATCTTCCAACCCCACACTACCAAGGTTGTACTGTCTGCCAAAAATCCACAAACAAGACAACAGCATGAGACCCATCATCAATGGCATCAATTCACCTACATACCACATTGCAAAGTGGTTATTAAGAAAATTAAAATCATATGACAAATTTAAAAGTTTGGGAATAAAAAACTCCTTAGAATTGATAAATCACCTACAGAAGTACAACATCCCGGAAAATCACATATTAGTTTCTTTTGACGTTAAGGCACTTTTTACAAGCATTCCAGTAGAAAAAATACCTACATTCCTCAAAAAATGGCTAACCCAGACTACAACGGACCCCAGAGAAATAGATGACATTATCAATCTTACAGATTTATGCATAAGGAATAATTACTTCATGTTTAACCAAAAATTCTACAGACAATCAAAAGGATTAGCTATGGGGAGCCCACTTTCGCCTATTTTAGCAGACCTATACATGAGCTATTTTGAAACACACATAGTAAAGGCCTTCCCACAGATTTATAAATTTTGGCAGAGATATGTTGATGATGTTTTTGCTATCATTCTGGAAAAACTTAGAGAAGATTCTCTAAAATTACTAAACCTGCAAGATAATCACATCCAATTTACTATGGAAGTAGAAAGAGACAACACCCTACCCTTTTTGGACCTTAAGATAACTAGAAATCGTCATGGTGTAGATTTTGGAATATACAGGAAGCCCACACACATAGATAATTACATAAAGAAAAATGAATACAACCCAGTTTCACATCAACTAGCTGCCTTTAGAATGAATTTTTGAAGAACAACAACACATAAAAGACATAGCGGTATTAAATGGATTCAACCCAGCCATCATAAGG
The DNA here is from genome assembly GCA_030765055.1 of Mantis religiosa. Lineage (NCBI taxonomy): Eukaryota > Metazoa > Arthropoda > Insecta > Mantodea > Mantidae > Mantis > Mantis religiosa. The sequence goes on along the minus strand of CM060953.1, from coordinate 76,383,942 downwards.
AACATGATGAAGAGAAAAGAAAAACTGAAGATAATATCAAAAAATACCACTCTCACACCACTTAAAAACACAAATTGGCAATATAGAAAATTCACCTACCATCCATGGGCTTGTAGAAAATTTGAACGAATCTTCAAAAGACTAAACTTAAAACTAGCACCCCAAAACAAATTCAGTCTGAGGAAACTGCTAAATAAACCACTGAAAAATACAATCCCCAACAATTTGAAATCAGGAATTTATCAGATTAATTGTGAAACCTGTGAAAAAAGCTACATAGGAAAAACTAAGAGAAACTTGTTAACCAGGCAAAAAGAACACCAGAGGAACATTAAGTTGAAACAAACAGAAAAATCTGCAGTTTCACACCATTTTTGGACAGAAAACCACAACATTGGCCACAACATTAAACTGTTAAAATCTTTAAGTACACCCATAGAATTGGAAAATATGGGAAAATATATTCATAAACAAAAACCGTGATAAAGTTATAAATTTTGAAATCCCGGCATTAAATGAAGTATTAAAACTTAGTGCCCCTAACACCAGATGGCAGAGTGATCAGAGCTCCGTGGTAGTGGAAGAAGAGGAAGGTTCATTTAGTCACCAAACAGCTGAGGATGAGATCGAATGATCTTGAAAACGTTTCAATTATACAACAACAAGTGAAGTTTGGGTGTAAACATAGTGACTCATAAATCAAACTTAAATATGAAGAATACTTCACTGTTAATAATGCTTCTGCTTTTAATATTTATAATATTGGGTTGTTTCTTTTATAGGGAAAAGAGCTGAAAGTTACTTTCCACAGTGTTTACTTTCACAAGATTTTTAGAATACTGTTTTTAAGTGTATTTAGAGAATTTGGAACAGTTGTCTTTAGAATTTCAAGTTTGTCTGATTTCACTGATTTGCAAATTGCTAAATCATCAGTATATAATACAGTGTTGTTGCCTGTTTGTTGGAGTTATTGGCGTAGAGTGGTGCTATGTACTGCACCCTGAGGTAAACCTAGTTGGATTTTTTTGAATCTTGATAATGTTGAACCATAAGAAGTTGCACAATAACTGTGAGACAAATTCTGATGTCCAATGAAACATATCTTTAACTCCCATATGTTACAGTTTCTTGATCAGATTACATCTCCATATGGTGTCATATGCATATTTCAGTTCAAAAATATGGTTAACATACCTATCTATATGCCAATTTAATCTAGCTGAAATCATTCTTTCTGTAGTTTTTCTAGAATTCTGGTTAATGATCTAGCTCTATAATTATTTATATCATCTGGTGATTTACCTGGTTTGAGTATTGGGTTAATAATAACTTTTTTTTTTCAATTGGATGGAACAAAAGATTTCCAGTCTTGATTGCAGAGGTTGAATAATATAGTTTTAGCTTTTCTGGCTACATGTTTTATGAATTCTGTATAAATGTCTGATACTGGAGCTTTGCTATTAGGGGTTTTTAAAATAGCTATACTGGTACATCAAAAATGGAGGAAATATCATTTCACATTTACTGCCGACTTGTCACAGTGTCACAGCACTTGGCAAATGAAGGAAAGGCTGGTTATATCCCATAGACTTACCAAGCCTGATCTGATGGATATGTAGATCAACAGGTGTGTTCCCTCCACTATATAAGGGTTAAGGTACAATTTAATTGCCTACTTATAAAAAGAGGTGTTTGTAAGAAACAGTTGAAACCTGCTTCTTTAGGCTACAAGAGACAATGTAGTCATCTTAAGGAGTAATTTAAAAACTTTAGTGGAAGAAACGTTGTAATAGTAAAAGCTTGGGAGCATTCATCCAAAATGAATCCCAAAAGCCCCCAAAAGATGAAGAAATTTTTAGAGGCAGTTTCTTCAGATCCTAGAATTGTCAATCCACTAAAGTACATCTTTTCAAGTCACAGGCTTCTTTTCACTCAACGATTAAGCAAACATTTTATAAGTCTACAAAATATTAGTACATAAGTACTAATTATTTTTCTTTGTTAAATTTTTGGAAAATATCTATATTTATTATATCTATAAATATTTATTCAGAAGTGAGCAGTAAAGCTATTTAGAAAATACAAGTCAAATTTAGCCATTAATCTTTCAAATGAACTCATTGTCAAAACATTCATACCAAAAGAAACTGGAAAAGAAAAAGATATAAAATGTCTAAAATGTTCTTGTAATTATTTTCCTGATGTATGCACATCAGGATGTCCCCCCAGGGGCCTACTGCGGTAGGTATGGGATTGGCGATCCCAGGGTCCTGAGCTAAATCTCTCAACTGGATGCCTCTGAGTGGTGAGAGAGCTAATGCCAAATGTCCAAACAAGGTCCACAACCGTATTTGACCCTTAATTTTCTGAAAGCAAATCAAAGCGAAGCGAAGTGAATTGAAAAGAAGTGAAGCCAAGTAGAGTGAAGCCGAGCAAAGTCAAGCAAAGCCAGAGCCAAACCAGAGCGAAGCTCAAACCAAGCTAGAGAACAAAGCTAGAGTGAGGCCAAAGCGGGACTGGAACGGGGCTGGAACCCAGCCAGAGCCAAGCCAGAGTCAAGTTAGAGAGCGAAGCCAGAGCGGGACCGGAGCCGGGCCGGAGCCCAGCCAGAGGCCAGCCAGAACCAAGCCAGAGTGAGGCCAGAGCGAAGCCGGAGCAAAGTCAGAGTGAAGCCAGAACCAAACCAGAGTGAGGCCAGAGCAAAGCCGGAGTGAAGTCAGAGCGAAGCCAGAGCCAAACCAGAGTGAGGCTAGAACCGGAGCGATGGCTGGAACCTAGCCAGAGCCAAGCCAGAGCGGGGCCGGAGCCTAGCCAGAGCCAAACCAGAGAATGAAGCCAGAGCTAAGCAAAGCCAGAGCCAAGCAAAGCCAAGCGAAGCAAAAAGCAAAGCCAAGTGTAGCAAAAAGCGAAGCCAAGCAGAGCCAAGCAAAGCGGATCTTTTATTTCCCTAGTTGAAGTTATTTGTTTCATTGCCATTTTGTTTCAGTTTTATAATAATTTAGCTCTGGCTATTGCTATGATTTAGTTTTTGAAAGGATGCTGATGACCATGAAGTTGAGCGCCCTTATATATAAAACATCATCACATCAGGATGTAGTTTCCTTAACCTGGATGAAGTGGATCATTAGGCGAGTTTGTTTTGCTTTCACACTATTTTAAGCTACTTAAAATTGTATATTTTAAATCTGTGCAGTTCGAAGCTTTATTAGTAAGGAGGGCCCTGAAATTTATTTGCAGGTGATTCCCAAAAATATAGTTGTGTCACGTTGGCATTCTTTCTTGATTATTTCCAATTATATATATATAAACAACTCTGTATTTGAAATATCTCCATAAAAAATAATTGATACTGAAGAAAGATCTTCCAGATATTTTTGAAAGCACAAAATTTGAAGACAGCGATGGCATTAGATTTCATGCAAATATTCATGCAAGTATGATTTATAAATGTCTTATCAAAGAAACACCAAGAATTCCTGCCCAGGTTACTTTTGAGGATGTGTGTTTCTAGCATACAAGATGGATTGTCTGACTAGTAACATTGTTGTCTGTTTCCTCCTCTTTTTCTTAATTCAAACAAATTATAGTGTAGTAAATACATTACAGTTTTTCAAATACAAAGCATAATATAACAAACATTTGAAACATGTATTCTGGAAGCCATCCAACAATGGTTCTGAAGTTCCAATGGAAATATTGACGCTCAGAGTCTTAGGTCAGTGTGTCTTCTTTTCAGTCTTCTTATTGCCAGATTGCAATAAGTGTGATGAGCTGGAATTTATTGAATTAGATGGTTCAGATGTTTGTTGAAAGTGCTCTGTAGTCTACTATAGGCTCTTGTGGAGGACTTCATTGACATCTAGAATTTTTATGACACTGTTTTGCACATACCAAGGTGCACCAGTCATCAGCCTGAGGTGTCTGTTTTGGATAACCTGAATTTTTGATACTTGAGAATAAGAATTGGAAACCTATATAGAACACCCTACTGCCATATAGGTCTAATCAATAACATGTAATATTGCACTGCTAATGGTTATTTTTGAAAAATGAGATGTTTTAATTGTCTAATTTGATGTCTGCAGCTCTTGGTAATTTCAGATAGATGTTGGTTCCACATTAATTCTGAAACCAAAGTTAAGCGAACATATCTGACTACTCTGCAGGAATTGCAACTCCATCCATTGTTATCAGCTGAAAAACTACCTCTCTTGAGGGTGTATACACCCAGTTTCAATTTTAAGGGTTCATCAGAACTCTCCATTTTCTGTACCAATGATGAATTTCAACAAAGAAGTAGACTAGTGGGTCAGTTGCTTCTTTGTTGTTATCAGCAAACTGAGCCATTGTTAGTTGTTCTTGAACTGGAAAGTTGATGGCATATTCTATGTACAAAAGTGGCCCCAATGTACTCCCTTGTGGTATCCCTACAGCTATACTCTTTAAGTTTTTGACACAGTCTCTTCATATTTTACAGAAAAAGTGCCATGGCATAAGTATGATTTATAATTCTGTAATATGTGTCTGAAAGGCAGTCTTTTATTTTATACAGGAGACCATCATGCCACTTTTTATCTAAAGCTTTCTCTGTATAGAGAAATAAAGCCAAACAGACTGTTTTTCCTTCATAAGTATCGAGTATTACAATGACTGTGCGATGACGTTGAATAGTTGAATGTAATGATCTAAAACCAAACTGCGACAGGGGGCAGCACTTCTTCAGCAATAAGCATTCAAATATTTGGGAAAACTGAGATAACAGAATTTATTGGCCTACAGTTCTTTGGAACATTTTTAAATTTATCTGGTTTAGCAATCATAATTATTGTGTGCTTCCATTTAGTTGGAAAATAGGTGTCAATTAATTGCATTATATATTTGTATTAATAGTACAATGGTCTTTTCAGTAAATTCTATAATTAAGGTTCTGCTATCAGATCATATCCTGGAGTTGTTTTCTTAGGAGTACATTGTATGGCATTTCTAACTTGTGCAGGCCCAAATGACCTCGTCAACGGGCCATAAAACACCACTAATCAATCAATCAATCAATCTAACTTGTGCAAGTGTAAAGGTGACAACTGCAATGGTTGATCTTTTTTCTCTTCTACCTCTTTGATAAATTCATTTAAAGTACTAGTATTGGATGAAATTGTTGAAAAAGCTGTTCGGAGAATAGCCTGACCTTATCTTTAGATGTTGAACACCATTTGTTGTTAACCTTTAATGGCAGGACTGCCTGTTTTGAAATACATTTTGACTTTTTCCATAATGCTCAGTTTTGTGCATTCAAAGATTTTAAATTGTTTTCAAGAGTAGAAAAATTCTGTGCTTTTAATGCTTTTTTGAGTTCCCTGGCTGTTCTATAATAATTTAATTTTATGCAAAGGGTATTTGTCAGTTCCCATAAACATCTGTATTGCCTCTTAATTTCAAGAAGCTTAATTATATATGGTGGCCAATAAGATTTAAAGTTATTTCTTGGAGGTGCATTTGGAGATCCACTGGTTGGATATGCAGTGGTCTGAATATTTCTTGTTATTTATAAACTGCTTTCCCTTAATCTTTAGATGTTTTGAGGGGAATCTAAGTGTCTATTAGTTCAGAAGTTTCCCTTGTCTGTTGAGGAAAAAATGAAAGGCTTAAAACAGAATTATATTTTTGAAATTTGATTTTATTGCATGCCTCTGGGACTTACCTATTTAATAGTAAACTATAGGACAGATCTTAAAGACAAATAATAACACCACAGAATTACTTAAAAGATTGTGTACTTATTTAAATGGGTATTCCAAGTTACCTACAGCATGGGTGTTACTGAAATGCTTATATTTAAACTTTAATATTCCAAGTTAAATATGGTGCAGTTTACTTGGGACAAAGAGTGTGTTCGCGCACACAATAAAATAAGTTAAAAAAATCACCCACACACACCCACAAGAATGCAAGCAAGCAAGCAAGCACGAACGCACGCATACACGCACACATGCGAAAATGCTTGGTTCCTTCTTTATGCCTTTCGGAACACAAAATTTTTAATAGCATTCAGCCGCTGTTCCTATCTTCAACGCGTATGCTCAACTAAGTTGTTTACTTCTGGTTGCCAGCGGCGATTCGTTTGCTTCTATTTGAATACTGCCTACTGAATTAGTAGGGAAAACTGCCTAGCAATTCGAAGAGCACTGGTCTGGATGGGTTCAAGCATTTTGATTAAATTTGCTGTGGCAGAATTGTATACAATACAACCATAGTCCAATTCAACTCTAATAACAGCTCTGTATGTGTTCATTAAGTCTAGGTAACCTGCTCCCCAGTGTCTGGCTGACGAGATCTTCATGAGATCTTCTTTGAGATTTTTCAGATGAAATGTCCAACTTAGCTTAGAGTCAAACGAAACAAAAAGTGGATTACAACCCATTAAAGGCAGCATATATCTAGTGTGACAATAAGGTAGAGACTATATTAATTAATAGTTGAAATATCACTAATTTGTTTCACTGTAGCAAAAGCCATTCTTTTTGTTGATGCCCCTAATATTTGAATCATTTTCTTTTGCGTGCATAGGAACGAAGGTATGTATGTATAGCTGGACAATCAAGCCATTTCTCTCTCTTACTCTGTCTCCCGAACACACACACGCATGCACGCAAGAAGGCACGCAAGCACGCGCGCTCACACACCACACACGCACGCACACCACACACGCGCACATACACGATAGCGCACGCACGCACCAGCGCAAAAGCGCTTGCACACGCCCGCGCTGACACAAACACACACCCAGGCACGTGCGCACAAACACGCACGCGCACGCAAACACACACTCGCATACACACACGGGCACGCAAAAGCGAACGCGCACATCTGCGCAGACACAAACACACCTACACGGAGGCACGCGTGCACAAACACGCACACACACGCACGCAAACACACGGGCACGCAAAAGCGAACACGCACATCTGCGCAGACACAAACACACCCACACGGAGGCACGCGTGCACAAACACGCACACACACGCACGCAAACACACGGGCACGCAAAAGCGAACGCGCACATCTGCGCAGACACAAACACACCCACACGGAGGCACGCGTGCACAAACACGCACACACACATACGCGCACGCAAACACACACTCTCATACACACACGGGCACGCAAAAGCGAACACGCACATCTGCGCAGACACAAACACACCCACACGGAGGACGCGCGCACAAACACGCACACACACCACACACGCGCACAGACAGGAGCGTGCACGCACGCGCTCGCACACACAAACACGCATGCACGCGCACGCACACACACGCACGCACGCGCGCATACGCCCCAAACTCACCCACTCCCACACCCACACAAATGCTTGGTTCCTCCTTTATGCCTTTCGGAACACAGAAGTTTAAATAGCATTCAGCCGCTGTTCCTATCTTCAACGCGTATGAAGTTGTTTACTTCTGGTTGCCAGCGGTGATTCGTTTGCTTCTATGTGAATACTGCCTACTGAATTAGTAGAGAAAACTGCCAATCAATTCGAAGAGCATTGGCCTGGATGGGTTCAAGCATTTTGATTAAATTTGCTGTGGCAGAATTGTATACAATACAACCATAGTCCAATTCAACTCTAATAACAGCTCTGTATGTGTTCATTAAGTCTAGGTAACCTGCTCCCCAGTGTCTGGCTGCCGAGATCTTCATGATGTTAAGTCTTGGTAGACACTCGTCTTTGAGATTTTTCAGATGAATGTCCAACTTAGCTTAGAGTCAAGCACAAAAAGTGGATTACAACCCATTAAAGGCAGCGTAACAATAAAGTAGAGACTATACTAATTAATCGTTGAAATTTCACTGCTTTGTTTCGCTGTAGCAAAAGGCATTCTTTTTGTTGAATGCCCCTAATATTTGAATCATTTTCTTTTGCGTGTATAAGAACGAAGGTATGTATTGTGACTTTGTGGGTTCGTGAAATAAAAAGTCCAATTACACAAACTCAACTATGTTCTTTATTTCTACCGACTTACAGTTTTAACACTGGCCAATTACACAGAATTACGTGCTGCACACAATTACAATTCACCAGTTCGTCCGTTACAATTTCACTTGTACTCGCGATTACGTAAACTCCGATGCACATACACAGTTACGTAAATTCTTCCGTTGCACAATCTTCTCGTTCATTAACACGGCGCTCCTTTGCTAACACGTCACTGACTGACTGTCTGTCTGACTCGCTCCAGCCCTTTTTATAGGCATCTCGCCGTCTTCTCGGCTTTTCTAGTCTCCACGCGAAGATTCCAGATGATAGGAGAAGGGGAGAGAAACGTCCAGGGACGAGTGACATTCCTTTAATCACCCCTCAGTTAGTGACAGAGACTAATGGGAGGCGTGGCTCGGCTCCCTCTGGTTTCCTCACAGCTGTGCCGTCATACCTTCCGCTAATTGGGTGACACTGCTCCCTCCTCAAGGCTGGTCGTCCCGAACAGCACCATCGTAGCGGGCTAGTCGATCCAGGTGTACCACCATCTTTCCTCGGGGAACCTTCTGGATGCGGTAGACCACGTCGTTAATCCTCTTCACCACCCGGTACGGTCCTTGCCATGGCTGCTGGAGCTTCGGGCAGCGTCCCTTGGTCCGGGTAGGACGGTACAACCAGACCAGGTCACCTTGCTGGAACCCTTGGCTGTTGGCTTGCCTATCATATCTGGTCTTCATGCGGTCGCTCGCCTTCTGGATGTTCTGGCGAGCCATCTCGTGCATGTCGTGGAGGCGGTCCACCAGGTTCTCCACATACTCGGTCACCGGCTGCTTCGCCTCCGGAGGGCTTCCGAAAGCCAGGTCGCAAGGGAGGCGTAACTCTCGACCGAACATTAAGCTGGCTGGCGTCATCCCAGTTGTGTCCTGTGTAGACGAGCGATAGGCCAGCAAGAACAGTGGCACCTTGACGTCCCAGTCTCGCTGATGGCTGGCCACGACCTTCCTCAGGTGTTCCTCTAAGGTCTTGATGTACCTTTCGACCATGCCATCCGATTGGGACTGTAGAGGCGTAGTGCGAGTCTTGTTCACCCCAAGCCTTTGTAGTGCCTCCTTCATTAGGTTGGACTCAAAGTTGGTACCCTGGTCACTGTAACTCTAACGGCACCCCAAATCGACAGAACACTTGCACCACGAGGCAGTCTGTGATTGTCTTTGCTTCTTGGTTTGGGATGGCATACACCTCCGGCCACTTGGTGAAGTAGTCCATTAGGTACTTGTTGCCTCGGTCGGAAACTGGGAACGGTCCAGCAATGTCAACGGCGATCCGTTCGAATGGCGCTCCGACGTTGTACTGCTGCATGCGACCCCGGCTCCTAGTCTGGGGGCAGCGACTCGCCGCGCACACGTGACACTGACGGCACCAACTCTCAGCATCTGCTCGGAGTCTCAGCCAGTAGTAGCGCTGCCGTAGTTTGTCAATCGTTCGGTTCGCTCCCAGGTGTCCTCCCGAAGTACCGGCGTGCACTTCCTCCAGGACTTCCGGGACCTTACTCCGGGGAAGTACCAACTGCTCTCTCTGCGTCTTCCCATCGGGTGATTCCCATACCCGGAACAGCACGCCCTCTCTGGTCTTCAACGAGTCCCATTGGGCCCAGTACGACTTGTAGGTGGCGCTCCTCGGTGCGATGTCCTCCCAGGTTGGTCTCATCCCTGCCTCCACTTCCCTCAAGAGTGGCCCCAAGTCTGCGTCCGCCAGCTGCTCCCGCCTCAGGCCTGCGCTATCCCAGCCTTCAGCAGGCACTGCCACAACTACTCGGACTGCTGCGGCACGCTCCTTCTCTTCCACTCTTGTGCACTGGCCGCACTCTTCTGGACAGGGTCTTCGGGACATGGCGTCTGCGTTACCGTGGCTCTTCCCTCTACGATGTTCCGAGGTGAAGTCGTACTCCTGCAGCCTCTGGACCCAACGTGCTGTCTGGCCTTCCAGGTTCTTAAAGCTCAATAGCCAGGTTAGGGCGGAATGTTCAGTCCTCAGGTGGAATGGCTGACCGTACAGGTACTTGTGGAAGTGCTCCAATGTCTTTATTACCGCCAGTAACTCCCGTCGGGTGACGCAGTAGTTCTTCTCTGCCTTGGATAGCGTCTTGCTGTAATAGGCTATCACCCGCTCATGGTCGTCCTAGATCTGCGATAGGACACCTCCAATGCAATGGTCGCTGGCGTCGGTGTCCACAATGAAGGCGCCACCCGGTTGTGGGAAACCCAAAATTGGAGCACTGCACAGGGTCTCCTTTAGGTGCTGGAAAGCGTTTTCGGCGTCCTCTGTCCACACATAAGGCCGGTGTTCCTCTGTCAGGCGGGTGAGGGGTTTGGCGATGTTGGAGAACCCCTTTATGAGGCGGCGGTAATAACTGCACAGCCCCAGGAAACTGCGCAATTCTTTCTTATCCCTTGGGCGAGGCCAATCCCTCACGGCCTTTGTCTTCTCTGGGTCGGTGGCCACTCCGGTTGCTGAGACTATGTGGCCCAAGTAGTTAACTTCCTTGCGGAAGAGCTGGCACTTCTTCGCGTTCAGCTTCAAGTTGGTCGCCTGCAGTCTCTGTAGCACCTTACTCAGATTCTCGAGGTGATCTTTAAAAGTCTTCCCGATGATGATGATGTCGTCCAGGTATAGCAGGCAGGCATCGTAAGTCAGCCCTCTCATCACTGACTCCATGAGGCGCTGGAAGGTAGCTGGTGCGTTGCAGAGGCCAAAGGGCATAACCGTGAACTGCCAGAGCCCTTGGCCCGTCGAGAATGCGGTCTTCTCCTTCTCTCGGGTCTAGAGCTACCTGCCAGTAGCCCGACTTCAGGTCCAGGGTCGAGAACCACTGTGTACCAGCTAGCGTGTCCAGGGTGTCATCAATCCGGGGTAAGGGAAAACAGTCCTTCCGGGTGACAGCGTTCAGCTTTCTGTAGTCTACGCAGAAGCGCAGCTCACCGTTCTTCGTCACCAAGACTACAGGGGAACACCAAGGGCTGTCAGACTCCTCAATCACTCCCCTGGATCTCATGTCCTCCAGCATGTCTCGTACCGCCCCTTGCTTCGCCAGCGGAACGCGCCCATGTGGTTGCCGAATAGGCCGGGCGTCCCCGGTGTCGATGCGGTGAAGCACTTTGTCCGTGCGGCCGTAGTCACTATCACCTTGGCTGAAGACGCGCTGATACCATCTTAGCAGTTGTCGAACCTTCTCCAGCTGTTTTGCGGTCAGGTGGTCGGCCGCCCTCTCCAGTAAGCCTTCTAGCCGGGGCCCCAGGTGTTGCTTCGGCGCCGGCTCCTGTGTATTGTCGATTGCTGTTACGCTCACCACGGGCTCGCACGTTCCCAACTCCGTCCCGGCTTGGACGTCGTGATCGGTGTCCGTTGGATTTAGCAGTCTCACTGGCACCTCCTCTCGGCACGGCAGCAATGCCCTGGCTACACACAGTCCGTGTACAGGCGTCTTCTGGTCCAGCATCATGTTCCTGGTTCTCTGGCCCTCCAGTCGCGCCGTCAACACCACCTCGCTCCTCGCGGGGACAACCACATCTTCGTCCAAGACGACCCTGCAAATTCCAAGGCGCTCTTCGGGTTGAAGGAGTATAACCTCTTCTCCGTTAAGCTGCAGGACCTTCTTGCCGACGTCGACCGTCGCCTCATGGCTCCTGAGGGCATCCAGTCCCAGGATCACCTCAGCCACCTTCGCGACGAACACCCACAGACGCACGGCACTCCGTCCCAAGTTCAGCTCCAGCAGGGCCTCCTTCTCCACAGGCAAGGTGTCGCCCGATGCCGTGACAAGCTGGTATGGTCGGCTCGGCATCCTTGTCGGCAAACCCTTCGCCACGTCAGGTCTGATGATGGTCACGGCCGCCCCGGTGTCCACCAGCACGCGGCACGGCTTTCCTCTTACCCAACCGTCCGCGATGAGGCTGTCATCCATACGCCGGCTGACGGCGCGCAGTGTCACTCGAGGGGATGGTGGTGATGGCGCCGACGTGCCCCTCTCCACGCCGGCCCTTACTCGTTTTCCGGCTGCTCTTCCTGGTGTGGGCAGTTTCTCTGCAGGTGTCCGGGCTGTCCACACCCCCAACACAGGCCACTAGGTGTTCGCCGGCGTCCCTCAGCTGGTCTTCTGTCTCCGGCGTAGCGGACACTCCTCGTTCTCGACGTCGGGATGGATGTTATTTTGGCCGCCTCCATCCTTAATGCCGCTGTCAGCGCCTCGTGGATGGTTTTATATTCGCCGAGCATTAGGCGCTGACGAATCTCCGCGTCCCGTACCCCGTCGACAAAATTGTAGGCGGCTTCCCGGGATACGAACTCCAGTGGCAGGTCAACCAAGGCCTTGCTAGCCAGCTGCTCGATAGCTATGGCGAACTCCTGCAGCGTCTCCCCCGGCTGCTGTGACCTTGCCTTTAGCTGGCTGCGGTATGCTTCGGCTAAGCGGTGGTTCCCGAAGCGATCCTCCAGGGCCTCCCAGATGTCCTTGGGCGCCGCCGTTGTCTGCACCGCGTTTAGGACTTCCGCGGCCCGTCCCTGGAGGCTGGCTATTAACTGTGTGGCCTCCTCCTCCAGTGACCATCCGTTGTGCCTGACCACTGTGTCGAACTGGCGGCGGAAGACCTCAAACGTTGACGCGCCGTCATACTTGGGAGGTTTGACGCGCGCAGATGTTGTTGTGAGTCCCGGCGCGTCGACCTTCAAATCCTTCAGCTTCCTGCCGACGACGTCCTCCACCATGGCGTTCAGGGACTTCACGCTGCTGTCGGCTTTCCCTTCCAGGTCGTTAACTCGGCTCGCCAGGTCCTCGACGCGCTCGTCCACTTGGCCCATCCGCTTGCCCAGCTCCGTCACGTCATCCCTCACGCCGGCCAACTGTTCTTCAAATTTGGCGGCGAGAGCCTCGTTCGCCACCTTCATTTCCGTGGTCAGTTCGGCCATCTTTGAGGTCATTGTCGTGGCCAAGTTGTTGTTAGCCGTTTCCGTCTTCGCTGTTAACTCGGCCTTCATTTCTTCCATCTTCTCGGTGATGTTGTTGGCCGTCTTCATTTGCTTCAGTTCCGCGGTGATGTTGTCGTTGGCCGTCTTCATTTGTTTCAACTCGGCGGTGAGGTTGTTATTTGTAGTCTCCAGCTTCGCAGCCAGGCTGTTATTTGCCGCTTCCGTTTTTGTTGTTAACTCGTTCATCTTCGCCAAAAGCATTTCCAATGCGAATTCCATGGCTGTAATGTTCGGTGAAAAGTCCAATTACACAAACTCAACAATGTTCTTTATTTCTACCGACTTACAGTTTAACACTGGCCAATTACACAGAATTACGTGCTGCACACAATTACAATTCACCAGTTCGTCCGTTACAATTTCACTTGTACTCGCGATTACGTAAACTCCGATGCACATACACAGTTACGTAAAGTCTTCCATTGCACAATCTTCTCGTTCATTCACACGGCGCTCCTTTGCTAACACGTCACTGACTGACTGTCTGTCTGACTCGCTCCAGCCCTTTTTATAGGCATCTCGCCGTCTTCTCGGCTTTTCTAGTCTCCACGCGAAGATTCCAGATGATAGGAGAAGGGGAGAGAAACGTCCAGGGACGAGTGACATTCCTTTAATCACCCCTCAGTTAGTGACAGAGACTAATGGGAGGCGTGGCTCGGCTCCCTCTGGTTTCCTCACAGCTGTGCCGTCATACCTTCCGCTAATTGGGTGACAGTATGTATAGCTGGGCAATCAAGCCATCTCTCTGTCTTACTCTCTCTCTCCCAAAGACACACAGACACACACACACACACACACGCATGCGCCTGCACCATACATTCATGCACAAGCCCATGCCCGCGTTCCATGCATGCTCACATGCACACGCATGCACCCACCCCTACCCACACCCACAATAGATCAATTCTCTTACATAATGTAAACTTATATTGACTTTTGTAACGAGTTGGTCTTTATAATTGTGATGGTTAAATCAAACCAATGTTTTTCAATCAGTTGCTTCAAGGACACCACACAGAAGTTTTATTTCTTTAGAGAATTATGATTTCACTTGAACTGTTTATGCATCTTGGTCTAAACCAACGACAAATAGTTTTTCAATATCTCGGTCTGTATATGATCTTCTGGATTTATTTAATATGTGACATGCTTGTAACTTTTGAATTGTGTTTCTATTCTCCTCATTGTTGTCTACTTGGATGAGTTTTACTGAAAAGTAAGTGCATATTTATGTTACAAAAGCTTCACTTATCTTAAGAAAATGATGTAAATTTTTCTTAGTAATTGACAAGTTTGATTTTGTAAAGTCTTGTTTACATCTTCAGCCAAGGGCTCACGAATTAATAAGAAAATTTACATAAGTGCACATAGTTATATTTGTGTGGTATTTGTTGCTTTACTGTAAATTGCTTTATTTTTTACGTGATGCATACTTATGTTATTTGTCATTAATCTTATCATAGCTCTTTTGGTCTTGAAAACATTGTATTTTAGTGTGATATCTCAAATAAAATAGCTTTCTTCATATAAAAGCTGATATACAAATCTAGGATTAACTTGTCTGCGTAGCAACAAATTATGCATGCAACTAAGGAAAATCACACACGCACGCACACACACACACACACACACACACACACACACACACACGCAGAAATCTGTTTGGTTTTGCAAAATATTCCTGTTAAGATATGAAATGCGAAAGTGATAAAACATTTTTAAAAGAATGAGCTAATTTAAGCTATTGTTATTATGCATTACTTGTGAAAAAAAATTAAATGTACTACTAAGCGCAGCAACCAAATATCTTTAAGTTGAATACTTGTCTTATATTGCTCTATGTCCTTGTTTATTGTTTCTATTCAGCATTTGTAAAGGTATGGAAATTAAAACAAAATAATATAGAGTGGTTATATTTTTATTCTTAACCATTTTTTGAAATGGGTTACATCTGAAAAATAATCTAATTTGAATAAATAATATACAGTTTAATTTTGCATTTATATAATACCTAGCATCTATAAAGTGAAAACAAAATTTGCAGTTGTTAAAACTGGAAATGTATATTTCTTTTCAACGTTATTTATACACATGTATATCTGTTCTTTATTTTATTTATTTTCCATATTTTCATAATAATATTCTGTTATTACCAAAACCTAACTTTTCCTTTTTCTAAGAGGTTTTCTCATTCTGAATCATACAGAGGCAACTTTGGCAATAACTTGGTGAAATTAGCTGTGCTGCATGATTGAAATAAAAAAAAAACTGCATAGAAATTATTATACAAGATGTACAAAACTATGTTTCTCATTGCTGTAGTTATATAAGGTGCTTAGAGAAGTTTTTTGACTATAAATGAATAATAAATGTCTTCATGGAAAATGAAAAGAACGTTTTTAAAAATTGTAGTCTCATGATTTGTATAAATCTCCAACATTTAATATAATGCTTTCACAAAATAATGTTTACTTCAACATATACCTACAAAGATCAAGACAACCAAAATAAATTTAAACAGTCTATTCTTTGGTGACTTGACACCTTTCATATTTATTAGAATTGTTTATCAAGCTAAGTAGAAACCAAGACAAAAATTATAAAACATTTTCAGAACAACTAGATTAACATTCTCTAATTATTATACAGTAACACAGGTTATTGTCTATTGAAGTGCAAAAGAACATTGCATGCAACAACAGAAGTGGAACATATTCCTTCCCCTCTCAAAATATGAATACATATAATAAAATATACAAGTCTTAGCTTAAAACCTTGGGAGTGTTGAAATACAAAATCACATACATTCAGCACTCCAAAGTACTCAGTTATGAAGCTGTGCTTCTGTAAACGTTCACACTATATGCATTTTAACATCAGCAGCATTTGAAATTATACTATGCAAATTTGCAGGCCTTTAGAGGTATTACTGACACTGACTTAGGTACTTGAAAAATAAAGCTTATGTTGCCCACCTCTGAACTACTGCGTATCTTCTCTTATATCCTTTTCAGAGATAACTTCTATAGATTCTTCTTCATCAATGTCATCCCATTCTTTCACGAGGTCTGCCATCTGAATTGTGGCTTTCCTCTGTGTTTCTTGAAGAGGTTTAGTAGATTCTGCAACACATAATACAGCTTGTTCAGCAGATTTCTGTTGTGGTTGTAAAGATCCTTGTGTTGAAGTTTCTCTTGTGTTGAGAGGTGGTTCTTCACCCAGGACTGACATGTTATCACTTGCCTCTGTAACCTCTGAGGCTGATTTCTGTATCACCTGAACATTTTCTGTAACCTCTTCAATATTTGCTGCAATAGCAGGAACTGCTTCATTTTCCTGTCTTGGTGAGGTGACAATGGTGTCTACTGTACTTTGTTGTTTCACTGACTCTTCCTGTCCTGAGTCATGTTTTACAGATAAAGCTACATCTGTGCCTACCTCTCTGGTTAATACAGGAGGTATGTTACTGTAACTCTCTTTAGCAACAATCACATGAGAAGGCTCAGCTGTAAGTTGTGGTGGAGATGCCTCTTTTTCTAAAACTGGTATTGTTTGATCCTCTTGTACTTCAGAAATTGTACATTGTTCACTGCTTTCTTCTGAAACAGGACGTGCTATGAAAAACATAACATCACCATTGCTGTGTCTGATAGGAGCATAATCATGGTCTGTTAAGAACATGGTGACTTTACCACCACCTGCCACTGATACTGCCACACTAACAGGTGGGGGTGCCGTGGAAAGCTGTTGGTTGGAAACTGTTTCAGCAGATGGAACAACAGACACCGTAGTGCTTCCCTCTCCTCCTGGGTAATGCTCGAAATCAGTAAGGGTATCTACATATGTCTGACTATGCTCTTGTGAATTTTCAGGTGCATCTTCAGGCATCATTTCAGGAATTATATATTCTTGCATTTCACTCCCAATGGTTATTGTTCCTTCAGAGTTTATTTTATCATCAGTGTTAGCTATTTCTTCACTAACAATCTCAGTGGACTGCAGGATCAACTCTGGATTTCCATCCAATACAATGACGGTTTGCTCTCCACTGAGTGTGTCAGCCAGTCCAAGAGATGCCGCAATGCCACTTGCCACATTGCTTAGGGCTTCTGCTTCTGATGAAGGAACTGCAGTTTGTGTAGCTGCTGGTGCCTCTGCTAGTACTCTCATTCCTGGCTGGAGAATCACTTGTTTTTCTGTTTGTTTCTGAGCTACAGCATTACCTATCACAGGAACTTGAACACCTTCTCCTTCTTCCTCTTCTTCACCAATTACTTCTGAAGAATGAGCCTCATCTTCCAAATTCTGAAGATCACCTAAATGTTTGTTTTGCGCCTCCACATGATTCTTTTCCTCTTCATTCATCTTACGAATGACTTCCCTGTGGTTTGAACGGATATGTGCTTTTAGATTAATGTTACGCACAAATGGTTTCTGACAAAAAGGACACTCATAAAGCTTTTTTAGAGGGTCAGAATGCAGATTCGTCTGCATATGACCCTGAAGGGCACCATTACTTTTAAAGGTTGCATTGCATACCTTACAGACAAATTCCCTGCTATTGGAATGATATCTACGATGTTTGATGAGTAGGGACTCACTAAGTGCCACATAATCACACTGATCGCATTTTGGAAATTGACAATTGCGAGGTGGTGGCACAGCATGCTTTGTGTATAGGTGATACAAGAGAAGATTACGTTTGCTGGCACGATGTCCACAGTGTTCACAAATTCTGGCATCTATTTTTTCCATATGCACATACTGTAAGTGACGACGATATAAATAATATGACTCAAAGCGTATTGGTTCCTCATTTGTACCACAAGAATGACACAGCCAAGGACCAGTTACATTCTCAGCACCAGATGCGGGCTTCTGGCCACCAAGTTCTGATAAAGGTTCCACATGACCTCCATGTTTTAGCACCACAGCAGATTTGCCTTTTCCTGCTACTTCAGATTTTAGGACTACATAAGACACCTTTGATTTCACCATCTGAAAACACACAAAAAAAAAAAAGTAAAAAAAAAAAAAAAAAGAGAAAAAGAGGATTAGTTTACTGAAAAACAATACTGCAATGAAAGCTACACAGAAGCAAATGCACTGAGTAGTAAATGTGCAGAATTTGAATACAATACTATAATTGTCACATCGTAAGTTGGTGATTGGCGTTTTGCCTCCACGTGCTATTCAGCTGCGAAAACAAGGAGAGGGGATAATCACGTCACTGACACGTCATTGCCGTCGCCTAGCAACCAGCAATCCACCAATTAAAAGTAAACTGTTGCCATAGTAGCCCGGCACGCTTATTCTACTTTGTCAATTCTATCGCACTACACCAGGTGCTTTATGTATGACGCTAGTCAATCGGCATGCTGAGGTTTGCAATAAGCAAACACTGCTACTATTTATATCGAGATTTAACTGTATTGGAACACCACAGTGAAGCGAAAAATTATTAAATTTTAGATGAGTCGTATTTCTTACACATCTGCTTCACTTTCGTACCTATTTTGAGGACATGTTTCGCAAATCTTCGTTTGCATCTACGGCTCTTGTGCGAGTCGCACAAGAGCCGTAGATGTGTAAGAAATACGACTCATCTAACATTTAATACTGCTACTATTGTTGTTTCGTTTATGAATCAGCGGTATCACAATGCTGTCGTCGTTTGTTGCCCTTTAGTATGAGACGGTATGCGTTGTTGGAAGGGAACAGGTGTGGATTTAGTTTCAAGGAATATCTTATGAGGTTTTCTGGCTGAATGACCAACCTTTTCAGTTTAACGACCAACCCTTCTTACCTGCCTTTGTCCGGTCCAGTTCTAACATGAATAACCCTTACGGTACTTAGGGTATATCTCCCTGTTATCACTGCCAAACTAAGAGTGCACTGCTTCAAGTAGTGAATGTTTCACAGGGTGCAAACAGCTTTACATTTTCGCAACATAATTCATGTGTTCCAGTGATCAACTTCAGTGTTTCAATGTAACTTTAATATTTAGCTAATTATCGTTACTAACGGCTGCCACAAACACTTGTGCTACAGAAACAGACAGAAAGAAATTCTGTAAAGGCCACAAAAAATGTTTTTGGGTAGGGAATCCTAATTAAAGTACAAGTAAGGCAAATT
This sequence comes from Mantis religiosa, assembly GCA_030765055.1. Taxonomy (NCBI): domain Eukaryota; kingdom Metazoa; phylum Arthropoda; class Insecta; order Mantodea; family Mantidae; genus Mantis; species Mantis religiosa. The sequence goes on along the minus strand of CM060953.1, from coordinate 76,364,807 downwards.
ATGTGTGCGTGTTTAAGACCATTTAAAAAAAAGTATGAATTGCTTGAACCGGTAAAAGCAAACCGCAGTTCCCAAAATATATAGATGAAATTGCTGCAGAAAAAGGCCACAAAATTATTAGACTTCCTCCATACCATTGCCATTTTAATGCAATAGAGTTGATTTGGACCCAAATAAAGGGATATGTAGCGCGCAACAATACAGATTTCACTATAACATCTGTGATAAAACTAACAGAAGAAGCAATAGCAAAAATAAGTGCTAAAAATGGGAAAGATGCTAATGTCACACAAAAAGTTACAGTGGCAGCATGGGAAAACAAAGGCGTTTTGGAAGAAAGAAGAACTCATAATTTCCTTGGGAGATTGCAATAGCTCCGACGATGGCGGCGGCAACGACGACGATCAGAAAAGCAGTAGCAATGACTGCAGCGACTCTGAGATAAGCAGCATATTCCCATTGGAATAGAATACATAATTATGTGCAGATATGGCACATTTGTTTCTCTAAATCTTAACTGTAGCTCACCATTTATTTTTTTGTTCATTCCGAAGATTTCGTATGCTGTAATTAGGTAACTGCTCACTTAAACGTGTAGATAGTCTTATGATTAATACTGCAGTACGCAAATTTCTAGGAATATGTGCGTGTGCATTACCGCAGCCGAACATCCTCCTCCCCTCTACCCGCCATCTTCATTGCCTAGCACATGGAGAGGAACGGTAAAGTGGCAACGGTGCTATCCCCTCTCCTGCCCCACTCCTTCAACTGCCAATCACCAACTTATAATGTACCCATAATAGTTTGAGCTCAGATTTAATTCAGACATGAGAACTCAACGATTTGACTTTGCAGATATTTCACTCCAACACCTTCTATACAGAATAGATAAATTTAAAAATGCTGTCATACTTTCTAATTCTAAAGCAGCATTATATGCAATACGTTCATATAAAATGAAGTCAATCCAAATTACAGAATGTCACAAAATGATCCAACAACTTCAAAAACTACAGAAAAGAATTATATTACAGTGGATACCTGAACATTGTGGAATTGCTGGAAATGAATCAGTTGATTTTCTTGCCAAAAATGGTGCAAATTTAATTCAGAACAAAAGCAAAAACTTACCCTTTACATCCATAAAAAGATTAATTAAAACAAATATAAAAACAAATAAAACCAATCAATATCTAACAAAGCGAAAGATAAAAAATGGTACATTTAAATTAAAAATCCAGAAATTATGCCAGAAACCCCACGTAAAGCTGCAGTAGCAAATTTTAGAATACTTACAGAACATGATTATTTGGCCAAACACCTACACAGAATAAGAATTTATACAAGTCCAAATTATCCTCTGTGCAACAAAGAAGAGGAAATGACTGAAGAACATCTTCTAACCTGTGAAGCCCTACCTGCCAGACCCACTACACAGAAATATTGGAGAGCAAGAGAGCTAATGGCTTCATTGCCAAAACCTAGCATTTGAAAACAACAACTTTGCAGATATAAATGTGTCTATAATTTTTTTTTCCTAATTCAAATTGAAATTTAAAAAATAGAGAAATAAGAGGGATCATTTTGTAACATATGTAATTACTACAACTGTCAGAGAGACTAGAAACTGTTATTGTAATCACTGTCATTAACATAGCTCAGACAGAAGAGAGCACATACTTTATTTCAAAGCTAATGGCTCTTTCTGTGCAGTTAGATTAGTCGTCATAATGTTGAGTATCCAAAAACAATGGGTTTTGGGTTATGAAGTAACTTTCTGATCAATGAAGTCAAGATGGATTCTGTAATAAGCATATTCAAGTTCATCTAACTGCTACATAAAAGTACCATTTTTCTTTTACCTATAAGTTAATCTGAAGAATGTTTGCAGAAAAAGCTTTTATGACACATTCTGTTTTAGTTACAAAAGGGATACAGAAAGCTAAAGAAATAGAAAAATCTTTAGAGAGTGGATCTCTATATGCCAACTTTGAAATTCCACTTTACTCTGTATTGTTTCCCATTTTAAATGACTCCTCTATGCACTATATTTTATTGCTTTCTCTACCACATACCTAATAGGAGAAGGTGTATTGTATTCCACTCAACAGTTTGATACTGAGATTTAACCAGAAATACATTTTTGAATATACCTGAATCCAAAAAAATCTAATATGTACATTTCCTATCTATTATTATTATTATTATTATTATTATTATTATTATTATTATTATTATTATTATTATTTATTTATTTATTTATTTATTTATTTTTATGTAATTTCTGCAAACTTCTCCGGAAAGCATTTTTTTCACTTCATATTAATCAGGATAAGCTTTGCAGCAAGACGTTTCATTACATTTGTCATTATAGGTATACCATTGGCCATAATTTGTACAGAGACAGCCTGTACTGTTTTTTAAAGTCCACCTAAAAAGCAACAGAAGTATCACATATGATGTGCAAATAAGTTTTGCTGACCACTAACACAAAGCAAGAGCACTTTTAAATACCATATTTTGTAATATGTTTATAGTGAAGCAGATGTGTAAGAAATACGTCTCATCTAAAATTTAATAATGTTTATAGATATTTCTCAGACAAATGTCATTTAAAAAAGAGTATAAATGACTTAAGTAATAACTCACATAACAAAGTAACTAATGAAACAAGATACCTTAAAATGTTGCATGCTAATAAGAAATGGAACAAATAGGTACCTTACTTGCACTTGGATCCACTGGAGAAATCATTGGAGTTACTTGCCCTCCTCTCTGCATAATTTTAAGCCGAATGTTCTTATTATTCTTTACCAAATGAGGATACTTCTTAAGAACTTCTGATATTATTTTGGCATGGTTTGACAAATTGCCTGTAGTGACTGTAGCTGTACTAACTGTGTTCAAATTTTCCACATGTGCTGGAACAGGCCTTTCCTCAGCACAACGAATATTAGAACTAGGAGCATCACTGGCTGCATTTTCTTTCCCTTCAGACAGCTTAGCATCCAATGAGAAGCGCACCTATAATAAATTTTTGTCATCAATTTGATTTTAATATAAAAGTAAAAAAATTGAAGCTATTAACAGTGAAGCAAATATAATTCAAAACTATGATAGCAGTTAGTGACTAAAATCCACTTATCAGTTCTTTTATAATATTGTACTATATAATGTCAAAAATAAGTGAGGTTTAGTCACTAAGCACTATTATAGTTTATTGAATTTTAGTAGTACCTTTAGTTCGAACAAGAAGAATGTGCATAAAATTTACTTCTCAATGTACATACAAGTTCTTTTAGCCTTCCTCTGTAGGGTGATGGTAGCAGTCTGCCTCAGATTCAAGAGGCTCCAGGTTTGAATTTTGGTCAGGGTAAGCTATTTGGATGAGATTTTTTCCGAGGTTCTGCCTTATCCTGAAAGATTAATGTCAGGCAAATCTAAGCACTATGGATCCCAGACTCATTTGAGCATCATTTCACCCATTTCATTCATCATCCAACTTACATTGGAGAGCATTAATTAAAAAAAAAAAAAAGTTTTCAGTAATTCAGTGTTGATATTCTGGTGTACTGTTATCACTTTCACTTACACTTTCCAACTCAGTAACTGGAAATGAAGATGCCAAATGCTTTTCTTTTTTGATTTCTTTCTGCCTTACCTAAATATGAAATTGCTGCATCCAAGCCAATAATTCAATTTCACCAGTATTACAAGTTTCACAACCACATGAATTTCTCCATCCATTTTTTTTTTTTTTTTTGAGATAAACATCCACAGTGATAATTACATTTTTAAAAAGTGGGTTGTTGTATACTGGCTCTGAAATTCCATTTCTAGCATCACCACTTAGCACTTCAAAAATTCAAACCAACAACAAATATTTCAGAATGGATTAACGAGACAACAAAGTTTTTTACTTAAATTGTGTATTTTAATGTGATCTACATTTCTTATGAAGCAACTCTCTCAAATGGTTTTTTATGGTTTACCAGATACAAAATTAATTCAGGATGAAAAGGACTCCACAAATTATTTAAGAATATTGAAAATATATGTTTTATTTATTAGGAGAATATCTTATATACAGTATTTTAATCAAAATCATTAAAAGCCATTTAAGAAAATTAATTTGAGAAAATAAATGAAATATTTTCCATGTAAAGTTAAAGCTTGATTGGAAGAATTTTCTTGAAAATCTTTGCTTCACATTCTTGGAAGATGGTGAACTTAAATAACAAACTGGTCTCTCTGTGAGTCCGTCTTTCTCGGATCCTTTTCTAAAAATGTGATAAGTTTTTGGAAGGAATAGAATACTTTCACAATCTATCATCAGTAGAAACTGAGCGGGATGGGTTAGGCGGTTTTGTCTGTGGCCACATTCGAGAGCCCAGGTTCCAGCCAACCTAACTGACCCATGGATTTTTTGGGGGGGTTTTCCTTGGTCGCCAGGTGAATGCTGGGTAGGATAATTACATCCCCCAAATTTCCTGTCCCTCAATTTCATCTCCATTATCATTTCACATCATCTCTCATTTCTGGTGGTCTCTTTCAGGGTAGAGGTATCAGATGATGTCTCAGCACCTTGGGTTGGCCACCCTCTGTCTCCTCTCGCCTCATCCTTCCTCCTGGGAATGTACACTTGGGGCTTAGGGACAATAAACCACAGGTTTCGATGCGGAATCCCCTCCGTAATAATCATAATCATTGGTAGAAAGTAAAAGTGTGCTCACATGCAAGAACAGCTTAATTCCAAAAGCAAGTAACAAAATTACCTGCCTTTCACTTCTTGTCATCACTTACAATAACTATCTACAAATCATTCACATAAAATCTTACTTTTCTATCTGTTTCCCGATAAACTTAATACATTTTTGTCAGAAATGGATTCAGTTGGTGCTTTGATAAACATGTTTTGCTGAAGTATATGGAAGAAAAGACAAGACAATTCTATTAAAATATTAAATTACTCAAAACCAGCACTCATTTTACTTTTAATGCATTTGCTTTACTAAGAACAGTATTGTATTTAATTTGATAAAGAAACTAATCTGTTCAAAAACCAGGCTGATACTAGCAATGATATTACAGGTACTATTTACTGTATGAGCTTATCAGTAGTAACAGAATTGCTATTTAACTTGTTAAAATTGATATTAATAGTATCACCACATTTGAATAGCAGCAAATCTTTAAGAAATGATTAGTGCCACAAAATTGATTTGAAATAGAGTATGTATGTATTTTAATGAGAGCTGCATTTTTTCTTGCTTTAAGTTTGTTATTTCTTATGCTTTCCCAGTTAAATAAATTCAGTGATACAAGGACAAGATAAGAAATTTTAAGATACACTAGTTGTCTCTGTAATTACGTATGCTACTCTTTGCTTTTAATAGACACACATCTGTTTAAGTATGCAAATATTGTAAACCAGGTTAAAACTAATTAATTTCAAACATTTATTAAAATCTTTACAGCAGTGGTGATCAACTCATGTGCTCTTATGAAGCAGAGTGTGACTCATCTGTAAGCAAGTGAAAAGTTCACATGTTGTGAGCTAATCATATACAGAAATCCGTTCAAGATATGGCCTGTCACTGTAGCAGAACATATATTTTAAGTTACAGTTATAAGCCTCCCATAGCTTCTCTTGTCCAAATTCCAATCTCTTTCTACCCCTGCACCCTGCTTTAAGAAATAATGGTCTAGGGACCGAATATCAGCAGTACAGCTGTTAACATCACAAGCAGAGGAAATACTACATAACTCCTCTAGGAGACGAGAAGTCCAATAACAAACTTCAGGAAGATGACTCGAAAGCTGTGTAAGACAATCATCAAAGGGAATGAAACCCAGACACAAAATTCTCTATGTACCTGCCATAGCATATAAATGTCTCTATTAAGCAGATAGAGAATTACTGGTGACCTTCAAGTCCTCCTTATTAGTTCCGAAGAATTTGTTGACCAACAGCAAGTGTTGTCTTTCAGATATTCTGGGGGTTATTAGTGCATGAAATAGCTGCTAAAGCATAAAAAACTGTATGTACATCAAAACAATTACATACCTGCCAAAGTGATGAGGCCTAAGGGTAATAATTCCAGAGGTAAAATATGCCCCAGTCAGCTCCCTCGTGAGACAACCTAGGTACTTATCAAAATACTTTCAGTACTCTAAAAATATTGCAATAGAGTGCAAAAGGCATGTCAAGAACAAAAAAATGTGAAATGAAAAAAAAATCATGGAATATACTTTTAGTCATATACACAAACCCTCATGCATTGCCTAGTGCACCTCTTCATTGGAACAAAATTTCTTTCCTCCCATTGCATCCTTGAGTGTTTCAAACATATGAGAATTGATCATGCAAGGGTTAGGAGTATGGTAGATGTGGAAGAATATCTAAGTGCGGGTCATCAATTGTTGCAACTGCTGCATGGGCAGTATGAGCCTGAGCACTTTCATGTTGCAAAATGACACTGGTAATCAGAAGTCCATGGTGCTTTGATCTTATTGCAGGCTGAAACTGATTTTTTAACATATTGAAACATGATGTATTGGTGATGTTTTCTCTAGTCATGTAGTGTTTCAAGACAACACAAGTGAATCAGCATAACCTTCCCTGCAGATGGCTGCATCCAGAACTTCTTGGGTTTTGAAGATGAGGAATGGTGCCATTTCCTACTAGCTCTCTGTTTCTGGTTGCTGATAGTGCAGCCAAGTTTTGTCTCCAGTAACAGTTTTCACAAAGATGACATCATCATTTGCTTCAAAGCACCACAAAAGCTCATCACAAATCTCAACATGTTGCTCTTTTAGTTCTGGAGTGAGCTGCCATGGAACCCATTTTGCAAAATTTAGCATGTCATGAATGATGTGATGTGTTGAGTTAAATATGTTAACATCATGGCTATTTCATTTACCATCACACTGCAATTTTTTACCATAATGGGTTCAACTGCTAAAGTAGACTTTGGTGTAACAACACAGTGTGCCTGACCCTGTAGAGCATCTGTCACAGAAGTAATACCATTTCTAAATTTTCTACTCCACTCAGTTAACCTGCTGTAGTGATAGACATGCATCACCATACTAGGCATTCATTTGCATATAAATTTCAATATGTTTTCTATCTTAATTGCTCAGAAAATGTATGATAGAATCTGTTCTTCCTTGGTGCATATCACAAGTGAAGCAGAATTTTAAAGTGGTATTATGGTTGTGTTCCTTGTCTGCATTATTCAGCAATGCTGGGCATTGCTTATATCATTGGTAACAGTAGTGCCAACTTCCAGAACAATGACATGAAATGTTGATTTTTAATTACATTTATGGTTTTCATTTGACTCACCCTCATATTAATTATTATTTACCACCATTATGTCTCCAAATACATAAATATCACTTTTTTTTTTGATAACCTTATTGTATGGCCTCAGTCAAAATAGGAAAATCAAATATTCTTGAAACTAAGATTTAACTAGTCCTAGATAAACTTCAATAATGGAACTCAAATCATCTTATGATTATAAATTTAGAAAAAGTATCATCAGAATTATTCACACTACTATACCGCTTGTAAAAGTTAAAGGCGTGTGAATGCTGGCCAATGCTCAAGTGGAGTGCTGTTGCCAAGCGTAGTGTACTGCACAGGTTCTGTGCATAAGAGCACTTTTACCCGCCAGCAAAGACCCTGCCTATTTTCTCCATAATTAAACAACACATTATATATTCCTAAAACATTAAAATCTTACCATGACACATGTCATAGCAGTGGAACAGCAAGCACGGTTTCCACTCCAGTAACTTGCTTTCCAACTTTATGGGTCTTTCCCGGAGATTGAAATACAGACATGCTCCCTTTTTCTAAGGATGAAGCTGCTTCACTACAAATTCGTGACACTGTGTACACTACTTACACCACAAGCTTTCACATTTAATTATGGATTGGAGAGCTTTCGTAAAAATTTGTCCACATTAAATAAAATTTGTCTGACCTGAGAATGAATCACTTCATATTCATTGATTGAAAAAATCATTTATTCCAGCTTCGAGGAATAAGTTCACGCACTCAGATCACAAACACTGGAAAAAAGTTATGTGTATAATAATTATTATTTAATGTAATATTAACAATATATCAGCTCGAGTTCAACAAGTTCATGCTGCCATTCACTTTAACAAAATAACACCCCTCTACTCTGAAAAAGAACTGAAAATTAACTCTGTTTCAAACTGCGTGACTTCTGTTTTCATAGTAGGTGCATTATTTATTTATGCTTGAGATATTGTGAGGAAAGAATGGTGTTATTTCTCAGGCTTATCTGTGTTGAATGGATGGATGGATGTTGGGTAACCATAACTATGTGAAGATAAAACGTGCCTCACTCGTGTTCTAAGTATCGCAGAGACATGATTTTTGTACAGTTATGATGAGATAATAAAATTATCTCTTATTATAAGACTGGCATCTGTAATTTTCAAATATTTATCCATAACATTTAACCATAGCCATGTGAAGATAAAACGTGCATGACTTTAACTTTTGCGAAGATTATAACAAAACTATCATTCCTTTTGTGTTCTCCCTTACTCACCAATGCTAGTGCTAGGGGTCATTCGGGTTCCCTCAGAGCGAGGGAGCCGAAGCATTTGACCTGAGATACCAGGGTTGAGGGGTTGGCCCAATACCTGGGATGATGACGATATGAATAATGGAGCAATTGGTGGAATGATGGTGGGGGAAACTGGAGAACCTGGAGGAAACCCACCCTAGCGTCATGTTGTCCACCACAAATCCCACTTTGCAGTTGCCTGGGATCGAACCCGGACCGCAGGTGAGAGCCAAGTGGTCTAACCACTCAGCGATGGCGCAGCCTTTCTATCAAATATAAAAACACATTATGACAATGAGTATCTTAAACACTACTTACAATCAATTTAGGAGTTATTTTTGACTCCAAACTCACCTGAGAAAGCCATATTAACCATTTAAAAGAGACAGCTGCAAAACCTTAAATAATGTAACAATTACCTTCAATGTAACAATTTTAATACTGAGCAGTGGCAGCCGATAATGGAAGGCTGCGGGACTGCAGCTGCCCCAGAGCAAATTTTAATTTTATTGTTGTTGTCTTAATTGCCTAAATTGAATAGATTATATATTGTTACCCTGACGGTAGACTCACGAAGCCGATGAATAAATGATGGCCGGTGGAGATTCGGGAAACTTCGGGGCCGATCGTTACCGGAAGCGAGAGACAGTCGAGTGAAGTGTTTGAAAAATAAACAGTTTTTAGGTGATCTAGCAAATTGAATTTGTGAAGAGTGTATTTGCTACGAGAATAAAGTACAGTTTTTGTGTTTGTAACCTCGACCTTTATTTCACGAACCCACAAAGTCACAATATTGTAAGTCATTACAAGTTCAAAGACTGTGAGGCAAGTTCATATGTGAAGCCCTCTTGGACTGCCAGGACAACTCACTAACGTGCATATTGCTTCCATTTCCCCCTCCGCTAGCACCGCTTCACTTTTCGATATACCGCATGCCCCATAGCTTACTGAACTCACTGGACTGCAATGCTTGCAGTCCCAAGAGCAGTTGTGTGGATTTTCGTGAAATCGATAGTTTTTTAAACATTTTAACAGTGATTCAAATATATATTTGTTCCTGACAGTAAAGTATTATAAAATATGACTTTTTATACTGGTATCAATGGTGTGATTGTAACAATGAGTAATTCAGTCGAGTATTTAAAGTAGCTTTAATACTGCAAGAGAAATGTGACATTCAAGTGCAAGGAAGACCGACTTCTGTGTTAAACATTATTCAAAGTGCAACAAGCCGCCAAAAACAATATAGCAGGTGTTCCAGTCCTGAAATTTACACGAAGTATGAGTGGATATGTGGCTGTGAAGACAACAATTCCCTGTGTCTGTTTTCCTTGCCTTTTATCTGGAATTAAAAATGATGCAGCCAACATTGCATGGGTTCAAAAGGGAGTTTCGGACTTGAAGAGACTATGAAAAGTGTCATAAATATGAAATGTCCAAAAACCATGTTAATAAAATGCTTAATTTTGCTACATTTGGGTCAGTAAATGTACAGACCTGTTTAAGCCAAGCCTATAAGGAATCAATAGATCGTCACAACAATGAAGTCCAAAAAAATAGGGACACTATTATAAAGGTAATCAACTTGTGAAAATTATACAAATATAAGAATTTGTAACAAAAACTTCACAAATTCAATGTTTCTCCTATGGTTTTCTTTGACTGACGATGGGGACAAGAGTTCGTGAAATCGATTTCAATTAGAAGAAGAATTAATATCATTTTCTTAAGATAAGTGAAGTTTTCTATACAAATTGTATAATATTCATTGCTTCACTGTAGCTAGCTTCATTTTCTATGTAACTGTGTGAAATTTTGTGGTTTTCACGAGCTAACCCTAAGAGGGTATGAAGGGCATGAAGGGTCACAAAATCATGGGGTGTTCAGGGGGTTGATTAAAAGTTTTGGTGGTGCAACAGTAATGAGTTATCAATGGAGTGCAAGCTAAAGTTAGATATGTGTACCACAATGCTTACTTTGTGCATTGCTTAGCTCATCAACTAAATGTGATAATGGAGAGAGCTGCCAGGCAAAATTAAAAAACTAGGATTTTTTTTCTTCAAATCTTTGTGCTATACCCGCCTTCTTTACCCGCTCTCCACACAGATCATTAGTGTTAGATTCATGTGTTAAGAAAAGAATACCCAGTGGTGGATCAATGAGGTGGAACTAAACATCCATGACTGTAAATGTTGTTTACGAACAGAAGGAGACATTGAAAGAATGTTTTCAACTTCTGTCAGAAACAGAGACCTCAAGCAGTGCAACAATAAATGAGGGAAGTGTTAGGGGTATCTTGAAAGTAATGAGTTTTGTTTCTGGCTTAATTTTTTCAGTTAGTTATGCCTCATGTAGGAATTCTGTACAATCAACTACAGAATGGACACAGATGCTGCCAAAGTTCCAGTGTATATATCTACTTTCACTGCTGAAATTATAACAGTAAGAAACACGGTGGAGTCATGTGATTTGGCAGCAGAAAACCCACAAAAAAATTGTTTCAAACACACAGACCAGAGCAGCAGCAGCCAAGGAAGTATGTGATATATGTGTTTGGAGGAATTTAGTAACAGTGACGTCAAAATTAATTTCAAAAACTATTTGTAGTTGGTTTATTGATACTCATCACTTACTTATTTTTTAATTAAAAGACATTCGCCTCCATTTTCAATCTCTTTCCAACTGGCATCTGTTGTTGTCTGCTCTCTCTCTGGTGGTGGAACTATGAACTTCTTTGTCAAATTATCTACTGGTGGGATTTCAAAGTTCATTACGCGACCCTTATTTTTCCATATGAATATGTTCTCCCATGTTGTCAATTTATTTTGGTTTATCACTCCTTTTAATAATTTTGGATTTGGATCAATGTCATGGTTTTCATTCCAAAAGTGAAATGTAAGTAAGTGACGAGTATCAATAAACCAACTACAAATAGTTTCTGGAAAAAAAGTATGTGATGTTATACTGTCACAATTGAATCTCCACTTCAAGTTTACGAAACATCTTTCTGTGTCTTTCCTGCTACAATACTCACAATTTGAGCAATTTAATTCAATATTTCCAGAAAATGCGTTCAGTGAATGCATAAAAATTTTCCCAGTGTTTGATAGGAACAAACTACAGCAGAACTTTCAGTCATCTATTCTTTCTTCCACTTTTTCTGAAGTGTTAAAACTTTTGAAAATAACTATTACTCTGTCTCTTAACAAGTGAATCTGAGTGCTGTTTCTCCACACTGAGAAGAATTAAAACATTCCTTAGGAACACTACTGGAGAGGATAGATTAACTGCGCTTGCTATGTTGTCCATAGAAAAAGAAATGATAGAAAACATCCCAAAGTTCAACGAGAGTGGTTAATAAGTTTGCTACAAAGAAAGACAGCCATATACAGTTCATATTCAAATAATTAAACTAAGCTAAAATTTCAATATTCAGTGCAACCCCCTTAGGTATAGACAACATGAGCCGCCACTGATACTGAGTATATATTTGTAGGTGCCAAGTTGATACTATTAAAATTGTTAAATTCAAAAACAAGAGATAAAATCCCATCAATTTATAGATCCGGAATACACCAAATAAGTTGTAAGTATTGTGAAAAATGCTACATAGAATAAACTAAGAGAAACCTAACAACCAGAGTCAAAGAGCATTTTAGAAAACATCAAATTGAAACAGGAAGATAAGTCAGGAATAGCATTTTATTTTTGGAACAAAATCATTTACATTGACCCCAATCCAAAATTACTAAAAGGGATGATAAACCAAAACAAACTGACAACATGTGAGAACATATTAATATGGAAAAATAAGGACCGAGTAATGAACTGTGAATTCCCTCCAGTCAATAATTTGATAAAGTTCATAGTTCCACCACCAGAGAGAAGAGAACATAGACAACAGACGACAGCTCGACCTTTGAGGTTGAAAATGGACACAATGGCTTCCGAACATAGTCCCTTAATAATATAAATGTATGTGATGAAAAATATTTGGTCATATGAAACCTCCGTGCATAATGGCAAGTTATTTCAAATTATTGTGACTTCGTGGGTTAGTAGAATTAAAAGTCCAATTTGCCGAAATTCGAAATGTTCTTTATTTGCATAGAAACACACTTTGTAGTAGCAGAATTACGTCACATATCACAATCTACAACACCAAAGTCGATGATAATAACAAACAGCGTTCTCATTACCTCTGTTTACAACTGTCCTGTTACAACATCTGTTCTCGTTACAACACTCTACAGCGGTTTTCTGCTTACGACTGACTCTTGGCGAGCCGTCGCCTTCTTAAATACCTCATCTGATAATTACACACTGTTCCGGAACAATTAAGAAATGGAATAATCTCTATCATTCAAGATGTCACCAGAAATTTCCATTTATATCAGTTTGTTTCGGCAGACCTTTATCTGCGTACTATCTTTATCTGCCGGATCTTTGTGTACACAAGCTGCGCTAAAGTAGATAACGGGTTCGCGACACTGCTCCCTCCTCAAGGCTGGTCGTCCCAAACAGCACCATTGTAGCAGGCCAGACAATCCTGTACCACCATCTTCCCTCGGGGCACATTCTGGATGCGGTAGACCACGTCGTTAATCCTATTCACCACCTGGTATGGTCATTGCCATGGCTGTTGAAGTTTCAGGGGGCGTCCCTTGGTCCGAATAGGGTGATACAACCAGACCAGGTCATCTTGCTGGAACCCTTGGCTGTTGACTTGCCTGTCGTATCGGGTCTTCATGCGGTCGCTTGCCTTCTGGATGTTCTGACGAGCCATCTCATGCATGTCGTGGAGATGGTCCACCAGGCTCTCCACATACTCGGTTGCTGTTCGCTTTCGGGGGGCTTCTAAAAGCCAGATCACAGGGGAGGCGTAACTCTCGGCCGAACATTAAGCTGACTGGCATCATCCCAGTGGTGTCGTGTGTTAACGAGCAGTAGGTCAGCAATAACAGTGGCACCATGTAGTCCCAGTCTCGCTGATGGCTGGCCACGACCTTCAAGTGCTCTTCTAAGGTCTCGACCATGCCGTCCGACTGCGGGTGTAGGGGTGTTGTGAGGGTCTTGCTAACCCCAAGTATTTCTAGTGCCTCCTTCATCAGATTGGATTCAAAATTGGTGCCCTGGTTGCTGTGGAGCTCTAACGGCACACCAAATCGGCAGAACACTTGCTCCATGAGGCAGTCTGTGATTGTCTTTGCCTCTTGGTTCGGGATGGCATACACCTCCGGCCACTTGGTGAAGTAGTTCACGACCACCATCAGATACTTGTTGCCTAGGTCGGATACTGGGAATGGTCCAGCTATGTCGATGGCGATCCTTTCGAATGGCGCTTCGAAGTTGTACTGCTGCATGCGACACCGGCTCCTAGTGTGGGGGCTGCGACTCGCTGCGCACACGTGACACTGACGGCACAATCTCTCAGCATCTGCTCGTAGCCTCAGCCAGTAGTAACGCTGCCGAAGTTTGTCGATCGTCCGGTTTGCTCCCAGGTGTCCTGAAGTACCGGCGTGCACTTCCTCCAAGACCTCCGGGACCTTACTTCGGGGAACTAGAAACTGTTCCCTCTGTCTTTTCCCATCAGGTGATTTCCATACTCGGAACAGCATGCCCTCTCTTGTCTTCAGTGAGTCCCATTGGATCCAGTAGGACTTGTGTGTGGCGCTCCTAGGTGCGATGTCCTCCCAGGTTGGTCTTGTCCCTGCCTCCACTTCTCTCAAGAGTGGCCCCAGGTTTGCTTCCGCCAGCTGCTCCCTCCTCAGGCCTGTGCTATCCCAGCCATCCGCAGGCACTGCCGTGACCACTCGGACAGCTGCGGCACGCTCCTTCTCTTCCACTCTTGTGCACTGGTCGCACTCTTCTGGGCAGGGTCTTCGGGACATGGCCTGTGCGTTGCCTTGGCCCCTCCCTCTATGATGTTCAGAGGTGAAGTCGTACTCCTGCAGCCTCTGTACCCAGCGTGCTGTCTGGCCTTCCAGGTTTCAAAAGCTTAGTAGCCAGGTTAGGGCGGTCAGTCCTCAGGTGGAATGGCTGACCATACAGGTACTTGTGGAAGTACTCCAATGTCTTTAATACCGCCATTAACTCTCGCCGGGTGATGCAGTAGTTCTTCTCTGCCTTGGATAGCGTCTTGCTGTAGTAGGCTATCTCCCGCTCCTGGCCGTCTTGGACTTGGGATAGGATGCCTCCAATGCAGTGGTTATTGGCGTTGGTGTCCACAATGAAGGTGCCGCTTGATTGTGGAAATCCCAGAATAGGAGCACTACACAGTGCCTTCTACAGCCGCTGGAAAGCGTCTTCAGTCCACACATAAGGTTGGTGTTTCTCTGTCAGGCGGGCAAGGGGCTTGGCGATGTTGGAGAACCCCTTTATTAAGCGGCAGTAATAATTGCACAGCCCCAGGAAACTGCGCAACTCTTGCTTATCCTTTGGGCAAGGCCAATCTCTCAGAGTCTGGTTCTTCTCCGGGTCTATGGCCACTCCGGTTGGTGAGACTATGTGGCCCAAGTAGTTAACTTCCTTGCGGAAGAGCTGGCACTTCTTCGCATTCAGCTTCAAGTTGGTGGCCTGCAGTCTCTGTAACACTTTACTCAGATTCTCCAGATGGTCTTCGAAGGTCTTATCGACGATGATGTCGTCCAGGTATAGCAGGCAGCCGTCATAAGTCAACCCTCTCATTACCGACTCCATGAGGCGTTGGAGTGTAGCTGGTGCGTTGCAGAGGCCAAAGGCTATAACTGTGAACTGCCAAAGCCCTTGGCCTGTGGAGAATTCAGTCTTTTCCTTGTCTCTTGGATCTAGAGTCACCTACCAGTAACCCGACTTCAGGTCCAGGGTCGAGAACCACTATGCACCAGCTAGCGTGTACAGGGTGTCGTTAATCCGTGGTAAGGGGAAGCAATCCTTCCTGGTGACAGCGTTCAACTTCCTGTAGTCCACGCAGAAGCATAGCTCGCCGTTCTTCTTTGTCACCAGAACTACAGGGGAACACCACGGGCTGTCAGACTCTTCAATCTCTCCCCTGGATTTTATGTCCTCTATCATATCCCATACCGCCACTTGTTTTGCCAGAGGAACGCATCTAGGTGGTTGCCGAATAGGCCAGGCGTTTCTGGTGTCGATACGGTGAAGCACTTTGTCCGTGCGGCCGTAGTCACTGTTACCTTGGCTAAGCAGTTGTCGAACCTTTTCCAGCTGTTTTGCGGTCAGGTGGTTGGCCCCCTCTCCAGTAAGCCTTCAAGCTGGGGCCCCAGGTCGGCACCGGCTCCTGTGTCTTGTCGAATGCGGTTACGCTGACCACGGGCTCGCCTGTCCCCAGCTCCGTTCCGGCCTGGAAGTCGTGATCGGTGCCTGCCAGGTTGAGTAGCCTCACTGGCACCTCTCGGCACGGCAAAAATGTCCTCGCTACACAGAGTGCGTGCACAGGAGTCTTCTGGTCCAGCATCATGTTCTTCGTTCGCTGGTCTTCCAGTCGTGCCATCACCACCACCTGGCTTCTCGCGGGGACCACCACGTCTTCCTTCAAGATGACCCTGCAAATTCCAAGGCGCTTTTCGGGTTGCCGGAGTATCACCTCTTCTCCAATGAGCCGCAGGACCTTCCTGCCGACGTCGACAGTCGTCTCGTGGCTCCTGAGGGCATCCAATCCCAGTATCACCTCCTCAGCTACCTTCGCGACGAACACCCACGGACGTACGGCACTCCTTCCCAAGGTCAACTTCTGTAGAGCTTCCTTCTCCACAGGCAAGGTGTCACCCGATGCCGTGACAAGCTGGTATGGTCGGCTCAGTTTTCTCGACGGCAAAAGGTCTGATGATGGTCACGACTGCCCCGGTGTTTATGAGCACGTGGCACGGTTTCCCCTCCACCCAACCGTCCGCGATGAGGCTGTCATCCAAACGCCGGCTGACGGCGTGCAGTGTCACTCGAGGGGATGGTGGTAATGGCGCCGACGTGCCCTTACTCGTTTTCTGGCTGCTCTTCCTGGTGTAGGCAGTCTCTCTCCAGGTGTCCCGGCTCTCCACACCCCAACATACGCCACTTGGTCTTCGCCGGCGTCCCTCGACTGGTCTTCGGTCTCCATTATAGCGGATACTCGTTCTGGAAGTCGGGGTAGCTGTCTCTTTGGCCACCTCCATCCTCAGTGCTGCCGTTAGCACCTCATGGTTAGTGTGGTAATCGCCGAGTATTGGGCGCTGACGAATCTCCGTGTCTCGTACCCCGTCAACGAAGGTGTAGGCGGCTTCCCGGGATATGAACTCTGGTGGGAGTTCGACTAAGGCTTTGCTAGCCAGCTGCTCAAATGCCAGGGCGAACTCCTGCAGCGTCTCCCCTGGCTGCTGCGACCTTGACTTCAGCTGGCTGCGGTATGCTGCGGCTAAGCGGTGGTTTCCAAAGCGGTTCTCCAGGGCCTCCCAGATATCCTTGGGCGCCACGGATGTCTGGACCACGTTCAGAACTTCTGCGACCCGTCCCTGGAGGCTGGCTATTAACTGTGGGACCTCTTCCTCTGGTGACCATTTGTTGTGCTTGGCCACTGTATCGAACTGGCGGTGGAAGACTTCGAAAGTTGTCACGCCATCGTATTTAGGAGGTTTGAGCGCGCAGATGTGTCGCGTCCCGGCGCGTCGGCCTTCAAGTCCCTCAACCTCCTGCAGACGATGTCCTCCACCATGGCGTTCAGGGACTTTGTGTTACTGTCGGCCTTTCCCTCTAGGTTGTTAACCGACTCGCTAGGTCTTTGATGTCTTCCACCACAGCGTTCAAGGATTTGGTGTTATTGTCGGCCTTTCCCTCTAAATCGTTAAGGCGCTCGTCCACTTGACCCATCCGCTTGCCCAGCTCCGCGACATCATCCCTTACGCCGGTCAACTAACTGCTCTTCAAACTTTGTGGCGAGGGCCTCGTTTGCCACTTTCATTTCCGTGGTCAGTTCGGTCATCTTCGCGGTCAGGCTCTTGTTTACAGCTTCCGTCTTCGCAGCGAAGGTGTCATTCGCCGACTTCATTTCTTCCATTTTCTCGGCCTGGCTATCGTTCGCCGTTCTCATTTCTTTCAGTTCCGCGGTCTGGTTGTTTGCCGTTTCCGTCTACGCGGAGAGAGTGTCATTTGCCGTCTTCATTTCTTCCATGTTCTGTAGAATCTTTTCCAATGCAGCCTCCATGGTCTCACTGCTGACACCAATTGTGACTTCGTGGGTTCGTAGAATTAAAAGTCCAATTTGCCGAAATTCGAAATGTTCTTTATTTGCGTAGAAACACACTTCATAGCAATAGAATTACATCACATATAACAATCTAGAACACCAAGGTCGATGACAATAACAAACAGCATTCTCATTACATCTGTTTACAACTGTCCTGTTACATTTGTTCTCGTTACAACACTCTACAGCTGTTTTCTGCTTACGACTGACTCTTGGCGAGTTATCTTCTTCAATACCTCATCTGATAATTCCAGACTATTCCGGAACAATTAAGAAACCGAATAATCTCTGTCATTCAAGATGTTACCAGAAATTTCCATTTATCTCAGCTTGTTTGTTTCGGCAGACCTTTATCTGCGTGCTACCTTTATCTACCAGCTCTTTGTGTACACAAGCCGACTATTGTAGATAACGGGTTCGCGACATTATTAAGTGTTAGTAAATAAATATTACACAAATATAAATATTTGTTACAAAGGATTCACTTATCTTAAGAAATTTGTGTTAATACTTCTAACATTAAGTTTAAACAAACTGATAAATCGGCCACAGAATATCATTTTTGGTTATTTAACCATGAAATAAAGCCTGAAGTTAAATTATTAAAACAATTAAATGGTCCGATAGATTTAATAGTTTGGGAAGAGATATTTATTTTAAAAAATAAACATCACGTAATGAATTTTGAAATACCAGCAGTTGATTCTGTTTTTAGGTTTGTTTCATTTTCAGATGTTGGTAATACTAAAAAAACATAAGAAAAACATGGTAACCGGAATTCTTGACAACGGAGTTGACTGATAATGAAAACAATCTGTTTTTGAAATTGATCTCCATTAGAAAGAAGTATTAATACCAATTTCTTAAGATAAGTGAAGCCTTTGTAACAAATATTTATATTTGTGTAACATTTATTGCTTAACTGTAGCTAGCTTCATTTTCTACGTAGTTAGTAAATAAAGTTTATTTTGAATGTAAAGCACAAACAGAATATTAAATTAATCCAACCAAATGGAATTTTTGCAACAAAGATAAATATAGCTACCATTCGACTCCAAAGAAAGATATAAATGTGCTACTTTTAATATTCGGTCACTCTAACTTAGGTTTATATTTGTCAGCTTAGACAATTATAAAAAGGATAGGCTCACACCCCGACAAGCCTATATTTCTCTGCTGTCATGGTGTACTACAAAGTCAAATGGGATGCAAAGGAAACAACACAACATTTGAGCAGCTATGCTAAAGGTCTTAGACAAATTGTTGCTAAGTGAATATACCACGGAACATTGTTGGAGCATCATCTGACGATAGAGAAGAATACACAGTCCAATCTTTGTCACAAACAAGAGGCCCACAGAAGCTGAGTCAGAGAGAGAAGAGACTGCTTATGAGAGAGGTAATAAGTAATCCTGAAATAAGTGCCCCAGAACTGGTGACCGCATTACATTTGACTACTTGTAAAGATGTGCACCCAGAAAGAGAAGTATTTTTTCTCTCCCTCTCTGAGGAAGGCTACAATGGAGGAGTAGCAATAAAAAGGCCTCATGTAAACTAACAGGGCAAAGAGGTTACAGTTTGCAAAATAATTGTGCACAAAAGACAAAGAATGGTGGAGTGATGTAATTTTTGTGGATGAAAGTCCCTTTTATGTATTTGATGCAGAAGGAAGGGTTTATGTTTGATGCAAGCCGAATATAGAGCTTAATATAAGGAATTTATATCCTACAGTGAAACACAAAAGTGTCAAATGTTATGGGAGTGTGTATCAGCAGCTGGAGTGGGAAATTTGGTATTCATTGAGAACACTATGGATAAACACTAGTAACTCAACTTTCTTAGGGAAAACCTTCACCACTGTGCCAAGAAATTAAGAATAAGAAATAATTTGAAGTTTTAGGAACATAATGAACCAGAGCACCAGGTGTATATTGTTACGGAATGGTTGTTATATAACTGCCCAAAAGTAATACTCCACCCCCTCAGAGTCCAGAACTTAATAGAGAATTTACTGAGTTAATCAGAAATTCTCCCATCTCCTCTAAGATCAACTATAGAAAAAACTGCTCAAAGAAAGCGTAAAAACTGAACTTGCATATACGAAAATAATTTCTAATATGAAATTACACCTGCTCGAAGCAATCAGACTTAAAGTATACCCTAACAAGTCCTGAAGTTAATCAGTATGAGGGAATACACACATATATCTTTTTGGTGACTGAATATTTAAGTGACTCTTGAAATTCCAGCAAGTGCCCTGAAATATGTTTTGTCAACACCTGTTGCACTTTAGAAGAGCAACTGTTTTCGTTATTGTTGCAAATGGCATATATTTATCTGCATTTATTTTTACTTTTATGTTCACAGCGGGTTTTAGGAAAATACAACTCTGAGTTTGAATTGCAGAACTTTGACCAAATATTTTTGTGAGAACCTGTAGAAAAAATGCATGGATGGCTACTAACATTTTCACAAACTGCTTTCATGAGGAATTTGTGCCATCAGTGAGACTCACTTAAAATGAAAAAGAGAGCAGTCATTCTTGACCATTGTCCAGGGTAACCACCTGGTGATCCCCCCCCCAGGGTCCTACTGCAGTAGATACGGGATTGGCGATCCCAGAGTCCCGAGTCAAATCTCTTGATTGGGTGCCTCTGAGTCGTGAGAGAGCTATTGCCAAACGCCCAAAGCTTTGGTCCACATCCGTGTTTGACCCTAACCTCCCTGAACACAACTCTGATGGATACCTAGCGCGGCAAGCGGAGGGGTGACTGGGTAATGCATAACTCCCAGCTCCTGGTTACCATGTAGGACTGTGCTCGTATCTGCTGATAAAGGTCAGTCCTGGGGAGGGGCCATTGCATGAGCTGTTACACTCCTGACGGCGAATGGGTCCCTCTGTCCATACATTGGGAGGTGAGACCCTGAAGTGAGATAGGTCCAGGCCAGGACTCTTAGCTAAGCCGCGGTGGTGCCCAGGATGTGAGCATGCCATCGAAGATGTTTGCAATGGTGGAGGATATAATCATTAAGGGAACTGATAAAATAAACAAAAATGTTAAGAAAAGTGGAAAGGAAGTAGCTGAGTCTTGTGGTCTTTGCTTTTGGTTGTTACTAGAAATACGGAATGTCCAATGAGGAGATTCAGGAAAACTTGGCGGAACTAGGTGTGACCAATGTATGAGGGTAAAACCAAAAGTAGGGTCTCCAATATTTTTAAAATTTAAATAAATGTTCATTTTCAACAAATGATACATAGAATTTAAGCTTGAATATTTTTCTATTTTTCCACGTAATCGTCATTTCGATCAATGCATTTTTGTAAATGCTGTGGCAGTTTTTGTATGCCCATGTTATACCAGTCTACTGCCTTACTCTTGAAGAAGCGTTGAACCTCATCTTTCACCTCGTCATCACTAAAGTGCCTTCTGCCAAGTGTTCTTTCAATTTGGGAAACAAGTGATAGTCACTGGGCACTAAGTCCGGATAATAGGATGGACGGGTGATGATATCCCATCCAAACTGATGCAGAAAATCCACAGTTTGACGGGTAGTGTGGGAGCGAGCATTATCATGGAAAAGACGATGCCTTTGCTCAACATTCTTCTTCTTCAGTTTTGAATTGCCCGTCTTGAGTTTTCTTAATGTCTGACAATACCTGTTGGCAATGATTGTTGTCCCAGGATCCATAAAGTCAACCAAAAATATCCCATTTTGATCCCAGAACACAGTTGTCATGACTTTACGGACAGACTGTGTTCTTTTGAACTTTCGCAGCTTGGGTGAACCAGAATGATGCCACTCATGAGATTGTAGTTTTGTCTCAGGTGTGAAGTGGACAGCCCAAGTTTCATCACCTGTGACTATTTGAATCCTAAGGTTGTCCTTTTTATCAGCATAGTGTTGAAGAAATTGGCGGAAACTTTCAGCGCGTTGCCTTTTGTGATCTGTCAGCATTCTTGGGACCCATCTGGCACACACCTTCTGAAATTTCAACTCTTCAGTCAAAGTCCTATGAATGGTGCTTTGAGAAATCTCAGGAACAACAATGCACAGCTCATCGAAAGTAATGTGCTGATCTTGAATAATGATTTGTTCAACCTTTGTGATTGTTTCGTCAGGAATTTATGGTCTCCTGCTTCTTTCCTTGTTGTGAATTTCCGTGCGACCATCTGCAAATTCTCTGCACCACTTGTGGACATTTTTGACAGCCATACAAGACTCTCCATACACTTCCAACAACTGTTAATGAGTTTCAATTGGTTTAACTCTTTTTGCACTAAAAAACTGAATAATTGAGCAAACTTCCCACCTGGCGGTAGTCGCTAACGGGAGCTTCATTACAACTAGCTGCCAAGCCAAGACTATGAGCCCCAGGAGATATGTAGTGATGTCTGTAGAGAGTGGAGGGGAGAAGGAAAGAAGCAGTATGGCCAACATCAACGCAAACAGTTTCCCTGTGATCCCAGCACTTTGGAGACCTTAGTTTTGGAATTACCCTCGTATGTCGAGTCCACCGCAAAGAATGAGGTGAACTGGTGCCCACTTGCACCCTGTTTCTTACCTTTGATTGGTTAGATCTCCTGCAAAGGATTAAGGCAAGGTATGAAGCTACTGAAGTGAGGCAGTATATACCCAATCCATTGAGGTGTTATAAATGCCAGCGCTTTGGCCACACAAGTGATTCTTGTAATGGAGTTGCTATCTGTGTTGACTGTGGGGAAGTCAAGCATGATGATGCATGTACTTCACCTGCAACATGTGTTAACTACAGTGGTAATCATTCATCGAACTCCAGAGATCCAGGTAAGAGAGAAAGTGCCCTTCTTGGAATCCCAGAAGCTTTTGCGTAGTCATCAGCCTTCTGTCCCTAGGACTGTTACTTATGGTGCAGTTGCAGCTAAGCCAGTACCTAGACGTGAAATTGTAACACAAGCTAGTGACATAAACGGGGCAGTAATATCTGAAAGAACAATACACCAAGATCACAGCCAAGTTGTGCCATGGCCGCAAGCTGCAGCCGGTGCATTGGCGAGCACTGAACCCTTGCCGAGAGAGACGGAAACAAAGACAGAAAGAGACAAGAGATGTCTGGTTAGTTCTGTCTTTGTCTTGCTGTGTTGTGAGCGATTGACTCCATTCTAGAACAATGACTGGAGGTATAAAACCCTGCAAAGTGTTAAAGCGGAGTGAGTTTTAATTGAGTTGCAGCTGTGCAGTGTGAGAGTTGTTTGAGGGTTACAGAACTGTATCGCAGTGAATTCTTTTATTTGTTTATGTGTGGCGGGAGTAACAAGACGATCTTGAAGGCGGCTGTTGTGTATGTCATGTCATTTTTACTGCTGCAAAGGGTGTACAAAGCTATTGTTTACTGCAATAAAGAGCATTTTAAATTTCTGCAAACAAGACTTTTAATTCTACGAACCCACAAAGTCAGAATTTTGAGAAAAGTGTCAGAACTGCCCACATTAAAATGTTTTAGTTATTAAATACTATTGTAATTAGCACATGAAGTACCAGACTTATATTTTATTGCTAGCTTCCTTCAATGTACATTTTTGTAGTAATTTGCATAAATTCTTCCTGTGGTTTCTAGTAATCAGTATTATAAAACAAAGGTAAAATTAATAATAAAGTTGCTGGTTTTTACTTTTTCTGCCACATACCTAGTTTGTAAACAAATAAGTTGCATCTATTGACATCATTCGTTCAAGAAACACAAATAGCATGGTGACTTATACACATAGAAAGTGCCATGTCAGAGTTAACCAATTAATCCAGTTTAGCTATGCTGAATTGTTCCTGTTCCATTCTAGTACTACACACATGCAAGAAGGAGTGCACATATGTAAAGAGTGTAAGTGGATCACAACTACTCTAATGGATGTATTCAATTATGCAAAATAGTATTAAGGTGAAGAATTTCCTTTGAAGAATTGAAATTGCCAAAAAATTTTTCTTTCCAATTTTTTGCTTTTAACTGCACTAAATAATGTGAATTTGGTAGGTAATCTCCAAATGCAGGCAAATACTAGTTCAGATTGAAATATTCCATCAATGTGCAAATAGCTATAATTACGATTGCAATAGTATAATTTAATCAAAAGTTTGCTGAGAGAAGACTCAGTGTTAGTGTAAGGGAGTTGCCACTGTATGTTATAAAAATATTTCAAACAAATAATGACAGTAACAAATTATAATAATTACTAGTGACTAGAATTTCACTTATCTTTTATAAAATGATGTATTTTTCAACAGAACTAATTTTTCAAATCAATTGTTTGTATAATCGATTGTTTGCATTTGTTGACTGTTTTATGTTACAGTTATGATTGCTAGATGACAGATTATTCCTTACTGTATTGCCAACTACTGCGAGTAAAACAAATTTATTGACAGAATCACTGGCAACTATGAAATAATCAACAAGTTAATGATGCAAATTATTGATTTGCAAAACCAGTTATGAGGAAAAATATGTAACTATACAATATAAGAAATATTAGTCATTAATATTACTATAATTTGTTATCTATATTGCTTCACTGCAACAGCTCCAGTTTTTTTATTTTAAGTAATGACAGTTTCATACTAACCTTCTTTGTTGTTACTGATACAGGATTTGAAGCAGCAACTGGTTCCTCATGAGATGTTTGTGTTTTCAAGATTGATTTCTGAGCTTGTGATGGAGAATCTTTATGATTTGAGGTAACTGTCGGTGCCAGCAGTTGAGATACTGCGGCTGGCAGACTACTTGCAACATGTGACTGTGGTTGGCTTACCACTTGTGGTGAAACTGACATAATTAATTGAGGTGCAGCAGATACTTGTGGTTGGAATGAAGTTCTTATTAGTGGAGGTGGTTCAGAGGAAATTTGTGTCCGAGGAGCTAGATCTGAAGCTTTCGAGAATGGTGCTGATGCTATTATCTGATACTTTGTAGTTATTTGCTTCTGCATTTGGGATGGCTGTGGAGCCATTTGTAATGTCAGCTGTGGCTTAGCAGATGGCTGCAGCTGATTTCTAATCTGCATTTTTGAATCTATTTGTGAATGTGCAAGTGGTGGAGTTGTCAACTGGACTTCAGTATCCAATTCACTTTCACGTGCCAAATGTGACTGAGGAACTACTTGAGATGGTACAGTTAACTGTGTTTGGGCTGCTGCTTGAGATTGGGAAAATTGTGTATGGGCTACTATTAAGGGCTGAGATGTCAATTGTGACTGAGGAACTATATGTGGCTGAGGTACCAGCTGAGTTTGGCTTATTAATTGTGGCTGAGATGTTAAAGGTGTCTGGGCTATTATCTGAGACTGCGATGTCAACTGTGGATGGCTGACCATCTGTGGTTGAGATGCCATTTGGGTTTGGACTATCTGTGGTTGGGATGTTAACTGTGCTTGGGTTATTATATGTCGCTGGGATGAAAAGTGTTCTGGTGTTATTAACTGTGATGAAGATACTAATCGTGCTTGACTTACTATCTGAGCCTGAGATACAAGTTGTGTCTGGGTTACTATCTGAGGCTGAGAAGTCAGTTGTCGCTGATTAACTAATTGTGTCTGAGCTGCTAGTTGGGCTTGAGTTATTATATGAGGCTGTGACGTCAGCTGTGTTTGTGTTACTATCTGTGGTTGAATTGCTAACTGAGAATCAGCTGCTAACTCATTTGGATTAGAACTTCCATGTGTTAATTTTGCCTCTGTTGTTAACTGAGGGTGAACTGTTAAGTGTGTCTCAGGTAAAACCTGGGGCTGTGCTCTGAGCAGCTGTATATGAGATGGTAAACCATGTGCCTGCAGAACTAGTTGTTGTTGTGTTCCAGATATCTGTGAATTTTGTGTTATGTGTATTATCTGTGGTTCAAGCATCTGGGTGGGTTGAACTATCACTTGTGTTAACGCTTGTGTTAAATCCGACTTCTGGTTTAATGATGACCCAATTTGTGATAAGGTTAATGGAGCTACAGCTGCGGGTATTTCTGCCTGTTTTGCTTCTGGTTGTTCTTGACCAGATTGACAGTTCACTTCTGCATCTGATGGTTGTGATGTTGATTCTTGTTTTGGTTCAGAGGATTCAAATGTTCCATCAATGTCATCATCCTCCATGTCATCATCATCGTCCATATCAGCTACTGCCAGATCATCATCAACTTCTTCACCATGTTCTTCAGTAGTTACTAAAAGATCTTTACGTAGCCTGTGTTCTTGTGCATACTCCTTTACAGCCTGAAAAGACAAAATATTTATATCAATTTTTGTTTCCTACTTATCAAAATATATCACTTCCATGTTGAAACTAAAAATTAAATTTATTCTTTTAAAGCAGTTATTAAGCTACTCTTTTTGTTGTTACTGTTCTTTTGTTGTTATTGTTATTTATTACTTCTCAAATATTAAAACAATTAAAATGATTTACTGTCATTATATGAGACTTCTAGTTTACAAACCAGACATTTTTCTGGTTTTGAGAAAATGATAGAAGTTGTCATTCATACTGCATAGTTCTGGCTGAATTTCACAGGATTCTTCCTAGTTTTGTTCTTCAGCAGCTTAGTCTAACTTGCTTTCCAAATAGCATTAATTGTCACTACCTCTTCTTCCTCTTTCCTCTTATTCTTCCAAGAATAATAATATTGTGATACTTTGTGGAGACTTCAACAGACTTTTTAAAAAATTCAAAAGAAAAATGATGTGATAAGCATTGTTGAATCCTTTAACTTAAAGACAGTGGTAAATACGCCAACCAGAATTACGCTAACAACAAAAACGGCTATTGATAAGATTATAGCTAATAAAACTAATAGATATACTTATGAGATATCAACCCTTCGCGAGCGGAAACCCATATATGGGTGACACGTCAAGTTGCCCACAAGCGGAAACCCATAGTAATGTTGATAAATTTGAAAGTTTAAGTATTAAAAATTCTTTTGAACGAATAAAAAAAATTGATAGTGTTGTATTATCTAAAACTGATAAACTTATTTCTTTTGATGTAACTGCCTTATTTCCTAGTGAAAAACTGTTAATTTATTTTAAAAAGTGGTTGAATTCAATAAAATTACATGAGGACTTAATAGTTGATTTTGTTAAACTTTCTGATTTTTGTTTGGATCAAAATTTTTTTTACTTTTAATGGTGATTTTTTTCAACGAACTTCTGGATAATCCTCTTTCACCTTTTCTTGCTGATCTTCTTATGAGCTTTTTGAAAGTTAAGTCACTAAAGCTTTTCCTTTGATTTTTAAAACATGGTATAGATATTACACAAATGAAAATATTTAGTAAATATTCTCCACTTAACTTAAGAAGCCGATGACAATACTTCTATTATGTTTTTGTGAAAAAAATTTTTTTATTGTCATCGGCTTCTTAAGTTAAGTGGAGAATATTTACTAAATATTTTTATTTGTGTAATATTTGTTACTCCACTGTAAATAGCTTCATTTTCTGTGTAATGGTATAGATATGTTGATATTTTTGCTATTGTTCCTGAAAAACAAATTAATGATGCTTGAAAATGACTAAATTTACAAGATAAAGCTATAAAATTCACATTAGAAACTGAAATTAATGGATTTCTTCCTTTTCTAGATTTGAAAATAATAAGAAATAATAACAAATTAGATTTTGGTATTTATAGAAATCTACTCATATTGATAATTACATAAAAAATAAAAGTTTTTACCCTTTTTCAGATAAATTTGCTGTTTTTAATAGTTTGATTTATAGATTGATAAATATACCCCTGAATAAAGATGAATTTAATAAAGAATATAAATATATTATTAACACTGCTTTAATTAATGGTTTTAATAAAGATTTTATACAAAAGAAGATTGAAAAATTTAATTACCAAAAAACTGTTAATGATACTTCTACTCTTAAAAATATAAAAGACGATTATAATTTTAAAAAATTTACTTAGAATACTTGGATTAATAAGCATTTAAAAATTTTAGTTCTTCAAAATAAATATAGTATTAAAAATTTACTACAATTTTCTAAAACAAGATAAAATTCCTAATAATAAAAAATCTGGTATTTATCAATTTAATTGTTTAGATTGTGATCAGGTTTATATTGAAAAGACGAAACGTAGTTTGGAAACAAGAAAGAAAGAACTTTTTCGTAACATTAAATATAAACTGATAAATCGGCCGTAGCATATCATTTTTGGTCATTTAACCACAAAAAAAAATCCCAAAGTTAAATTATTAAAACAATTAGATGGTCCCATAGATTTAATAGTTTGGGAAAAGATATTTATTTTATAAAATAAACATCGCATAATGAATTTTGACATACCGGCAGTTGATTATGTTTTTAGGTTTGTTTCGTCTTCAGATGTTAGTAATGCTGAAAACATACCATAACAAAAGAAAAAACATGGTAACCGAGATTTCCTTGACAACGGAGTTTGTTTCGAACTGAGGACGAATGCAATTTGTCTTCAAAATCGATCTTCATTAGAAAGAAGAAAGAAATATTAACATCAATTTCTTAAGTGGAGATTTAGTAACAAATATTTATATTTGTGTGACATTATGCTTTCCTCCCCTTTCTTCCATAACTTCCCCACTTTCATTTCTCACCTCTGATTTTCCTTCAATGCTCACTAACTACACTGTTGTCACACCTGTTTCCCCTTTTCCACTAAACTGTGTGCTGCTTCCCTCTTCTCGATGAGAAAATCTTCTTTGGTAATGTATCCCGTGACACTGCTGGAGTTCCGTACATGTGTTTTGACATTCCTGCACCTGATATTATATCATCTTCCTTGCGTGATACCTCCATCATCTCTCTAGCCATTGGCTCTGTTCAGGACTTCTGTAACTTTCTATGTAAGATCATTTGCCTTCTGTTCTTGCTTCTGTAGTAAATTTCATTTTAGGTCCCTCTGAGCTGTAGTCAAGTCTTTATTTATAAATATGCTGCTTCTTTTTAAAATTTTTATCTTTTCTAAGATTTCATAGATTAAATTAGATGTTGTAAATTACACTATTATTGGTCTTCTTCTACTTTGTTTCCGCATTTTGTATGCTTCACCAATTTCCCAACCTTTCAGATCGTTCCCATCTTATCTTTATCTTTCTTTCTTGTTCATCTGGGCCAGTTAACCCTTCTCTGTTCTACTCCAAAGAACATCAAGTTGAATCTCCTCCTCTTTTTATCCATTCTTTTCATTCTCTCCTTGACTCCATCAACTTCTTTCTTTATTTCTTGGACATCTTTACTTATATCTTCTTTTATTTCTTCAGCTATTATCTTCAAATTTTCTTTTATGCGCAGTTCCATTCCATCCATGTCGTTCATTTTATCTACGAGAATCTCCATCATTTCTTGTATATCTTTTGGACTTAGATTTAGTTCAATTCTACCAATTGCTAGTAATGTGAAGATCACACTTGCTATTTTTAAATAAATCATCACCATATTTTGATCAGTATTTCATTTATTAAATGTTTTGCCCTAAATAATCCAATCTCATTTTACACATTAAAGTTTCAACTCCCATTGTCATTTATTTCACTTTTGTTCTTCAATAATAGGGCTCTTTGCAGACACAACCTTCCTTCTCCACTGCTCACATAGCACCCACTATATTGGTCTTTCTAAATCTTTTATCTCTCACCTACACTTTGAAAACATGTTATATCTTTCTCTAGCAAGTCTGATACCTTGTATCCTTTCTTAGTTGTCATTTTAAACTTTGAAATTACTATTGCTGTGTAAAATTTGTATCTCTACAAAGCTAATATGATACCAGTTCACTGTTTACAGACACACGTAGTTCAAAGACATGTATATTGTCACCCAATTATCGGAAAGCCCGACCAACGACAGCTGAGAAGGGACCAGAGGCATCCGGGTCACACCCAACCATTAATCTGTCACTAACTGAGGGGATGATTAGGGAAGTGTCACTTGTCGCTGGCCGCCTCTTTTCCCTTCCCCTGCCGTCTGGAACCTTTGCGGTGATTCACTGAAACGAGGGACTTCTAGAAAACAGTGATATTCCTATAAAAAGGGGCTGCAATGAGTGAGTTCAGTCAGTGCTTGGCAAGCAGCGAAGGAGAGCCGTGTTAGTGAACGGACGGGAAGACTGTGTACGTGCAACGGAAGAGTGTGCGTAACTGTGAGCGTGCAGTGGAACTATAACGGATGAACTGGTGAATCGTAATTGTGTGCATTACGTAATTCTGTGTAATTGGCAAGTGTTCAACTGTAAGTCAGTGGAAATAAAGAACATTTTTGAGTGGTGCAATCGCACTTTTAATTTCACGAACCCACAAAGTCACAATATGTTACTTTTGAGCTCACTGTGTCCCATCTGTATGTACGTCTTAGAATTTTTCACAACCAAAGATAAAAAGAAAAGAAAATCATCAGCTTCCTTGCTTACTCAATTCATACTTTAAAGGTACTGTAGCTAGGTGACATCTTCTCGAAGTACATAGGTTTGTGGTCGATCAATTGCCAAAATTTCAAAATTTGTCATATGTAATTATTTTACTATAAAATACATGTTTTCTTTGAAGTCAATAAAAAAAAAAGCAAAAAGAGTTAACAATATTCTTAGTTGCTAGGAGTATATCAGCACTGCTGGTGTACTGGAGTTTTATCCTGGAAGAGTTGTTTTACATGCAGCAAATCTAATAATGTGGTGCTGACTAATTTAAAAAGCATTGGTCTAGGCCATATTTGAACCTGCAACCTTGGGATCAGCAGACCAGTGTCCAGCCAACTGAGCACCTATGCTGAAATTAAATCTACAGATCCATTTAATCACTTTAATAATTTATGCTTGTATTTTATGATAAAATAATACTGTACTGCGGTAGCTGTACTTAATATTTCTAAATTTTTCTTCGCTGTACTTCCCAAATTACATACAGCTTTTCCAATGTAAACTTGTTCACAGAGTACCTATGGGGACAAGACTTTAGAAAAAGGAAAGCTGATTTATTTCAAGAGCTGACTGAGGAAATCTGGGAGATTTACTATGTGGTTCAGTTAAAACATTAGTTAGTTTAGTTATACTTTCAGTCAGTGAAACGTTTTGCCAGTTCATTTATTAACTAACGTATTGACTTTGTTAACTTGGCAACAAAGAGCAGGGTGAATGTGGGAACAATATTGGCAGCAACAGTGCATGCATAGTAGATACATTTGGACTTAGATTTTATTTTATTTCAAATGAGTTGATGTATTTTTAAAGTTTAGGGACTATCTAACTTTTTTTATGTTCCAATAATATTTATGACTTTTTATACAATATAATATTGTGAGTTTGGAAGTTAGATAAAAGGTTGTGGAACATAATGGAAAGAAGAGCCAATATACCTTTGCAAAAACAGTTATATTAAACACAAGGCCATAGCGAGGCAAAAGTTTAAGAACTGGATGTTACAGGCTGTCTTAAAATTCCATATCTCTTTCCATGCAACTGCAAGAAATAATTTAACATTGACACAATTTTTAAAAAATCACAAAAGCATCAAACAACTGAAACATTAATAATAGATATACCAGAAATGGCTTATGCCATGAAAAAAAGTTATTTGATAAATGTTGCATTAAAAGAGATCTACATTTTGTGTGCAGCACATTTTCATCTAACTCTACGTTTGCCAATTGCAACTAGACTAGACAAAATTCCTTCTGAATGAAGTGGACTTCATGGCTATCCCAGAAAATTCAAAATACATTTTACTAATAATGTAAATGTCTTAAATATTCATTTTAATCAAAGAGCTTCTTTAAAAAATCAAAATTTCCAAAATAATGTTTATGTAAAGGGCAGTTTGGAATGTAGTCTCTTGAAAAATGTGACATTTCTTTGGAAGATATGGAACTTCATTAACAAATTTGATATTTATCTTCTTTTCATTTTGGAGTATTGCTGTTTTTTATGCACCTAAGCCTTTTCTTAAATGTGCTCTTTTTATTTCAGGAGCCTAAAATAAGTATTTCTAGTGAAATCTAGAATTCGAAGTTTTGGGTGAAATTGTATTTGTAAAGAAAAAAAAAATTGTTAAATCCGCTATAGCAGATCTTTTCATTCATTTAATCATGAAATAAACCCACATGTTAAATTATTAAACCAATTAAATGAACCTACAGATTTAAAGATTTGGGAGAGAATATTTATTTTCAATACTTAAATCTTTATTTACTTAAAAAAATTAACTTAATAAATTTTGAAATTCAGGTAATTGATTTTATCAAATTTGTTATACTATAGCAATGTCACTTAGAACATAGATCAACATGTAATTATGTTTATTTTCTTAACTTTAAAGAGAGTCAATTAATAACACTAAACAACACTTACTTTTTAGTGTTATTAATCGACTCTCTTTAAAGTTAATTTATCATAACAACACTGTTTTCAACACTTCCAAGAAAGGAATGTTTATTTTCATTTTATGAGAATGAATAAGTTTTAAGATGCTATTTATTCTCATCTCAAATAAATAGATCTATTAGTATACAAAGAAGCAGCTGATGCAATAAAATCCTTGCAAAACATGCTATAAAGGAACATTTTATAATTATTAATAAAAAAAGAAGTATAAACCAACTGTAGCACATATTTAGGGTTATTTATTCATGAAATAACTCTGAAGTTAATGTTAATGCAATTGAAATGAATCTAGATTTAATGATTTGTGGGGAAAACATCATTTCAAAAAATAAAGGTTACATCATGAAAAAAAAAAAAAAATGGTAAAAAAAAATATAATTTGGTAACATATTTATATAGCCTAGAGTTAATATGAGTCAAATAAATTTAGGTTCACTTCAAAGAAAAATTAAATACAACTAATTTTCACCTGGGTAGCAGGTTATAGATTGATTATGAATCAATACGAAACTGTTTCAGTTAATTAATGGAAATTAATCATTTCTTCACACTAGCCATACATAGGCTAAGGTTTTTGATAGATAGAGTCAACATGAAAAATCCAATGCCATGGCCGGGATTTGAACCACGGATCTCCTGGTTTCCATCCAGTCGTTCTAACCCATTGAGCTACCATGGTCAACATGCCGTTCTGACATTAAATTCTCCATTTGACTCGTATATTTTTCCGGTAGACCACTAGGGGCTCTCGCATTCGAGATACAGCGTTTGTGGCTACTTACTGTCCTAAGTACTTGAATCCCAGGCATTGGATTTTTCATGTTGACTCTATCCATCAAAAACCTTAGCCTATGTATGGCTACTGTGAAGAAATGATTAATTTCCATCAATTAACTGAAATAATAAGAGTTAAATGATGAAGCCTGGGATTCAAGTACTTACAGCAGTAAGTTACCACAGACTGTGTATCTCGAATGCGAGAGCCCCTAGTGGTCTACCGGGAAAATATACGAGTCAAATGGAGAATTTAATGTCAGGACGGCACGTTGACCATGGTAGCTCAATGGGTTAGAGCGACTGGACGGAAACCAGGAGATCCGCTGTTCAAATCGCGGCCATGGAATTGGATTTTTCATGTTTCACTCTATCCATCAAATACGAAACTGGTTCATCATCTACAAAGAACTGGCATGTAAACTAAATTATAGGTGATATTAGATGAATGAAAACATTATACGAAACTAGATTTAATGGCTATTCAATGCACTTGATTGTACAATGGCTTGACCACTATGATGCTTATGAATACTGATTTTCTTCTACTCAAAGCTTAGCAGAAACCAGATTTCCTAAGCTACATAATTTGACTTTTAAATAACTGAAAACACAAGTATATTCTTTAGTATCCTTTACCTGGAGATCCAACATTTTGGACTTTTTACTTGCAGATTCATCCTGAACAGGACTGGAAGCAAGACGTTTCATGTTCACATTTACTGCAGTTCGACAAACCTCTTCGAAAGTTGCTTCACAAGATGTTTCAGATTTGGTAGGAGCTTTATTTAGTATAGAACCAAAGGGCTTTACAATGGGCTTTGTTTCATATGACAAGTCATCAAATGTACTAGTGTAAGGTGTTGAGCCAAGAGTTTCTTCAGGCCACTCAAACCGTGTTGGCTTAGGTACCTCTTCCATGGATGGCTGAGAAGAAGGCTTGCTGAAAATCATAATGAATAATTATAAATACATGACACAAAAAATAATAGGGTCAACTAACTATACCCAAATATTTGAGATGTATACTAACAGTCACAATATTTTACAATGGAGAACAGAAGACAAATAAAACTACAAGTCAACTGGATCTAATTATAATGGTGCAATAAGCATGCAATATTTGCATCAAAACCCTTAAGGGCTTTATGTAAGATATTGTTGAATTTTGTTTGTATGTTGTAATTAAGTTATTAACTGTATTTGTTCAGTGACAGTTGGTTGCATTTTATGCAAGGGAGTTGGTGGACCTGTTTTTATTTCTAATTTTTATTTTTATTCATTACAGAGAAATGCTGTCCACGAACAAAGTATCGCTCTTAGCCAAAGAAGGAAAATATGCCTTAACTCCACTGGAAGTACCAAAACAAGAAATCATAGTGAACATTGAAGCTGCAATCCATCCTCTGCCTTCGGCTCAAGCAGAAGAAATATGCTGCTTACAGGGGGAATGCAGGGCAACCACTGTAAAGTGGAGAAACCCTTAAAAGTAAAAGTGAAAAAGTAAATATTAACGTCACTAATAGGCCAATAACATCACCAACTACCCGACAGTACAACTTGTGATTCTTTGTGCTACTTGTCCGTCCCAAAATTAACAGCAAAGTCGACCACAAGGCCACAGCTAATGCCTTTTAGGGGGAAATAAAAAGATGCACTCAGGTGTCCGGTCCTCTGTGGCCACAGATTGCAGCCTGCGCTCACGGATCAGTATAGAACTTAGGTTTAGCTGTGCACTTCAAGTAGGTTCAGGGCAACATGCCCACCCCAAACAATCCTTTCCCTATACACATCCAAACATCCTGAGAAGTAGGTAAAACCTAGCACCAGCACTGGTGTTACCCATCCTGCAGTCAGGGATTCAACTCAGACTGCTGGTACTGAACGGCCGTGCCAAAAGCTTGCCAAGAATGATAATGGCAAGGAAAATCTCTGGCTGTAACAGCCAACCAACCAGGGCTGTTTCTGGGAAACAACTCCTTGGATAGACGAAAACTCGGAAAGCAAGCTCTCTATTACTGCTCCGAACCAGAGGCTTTTCCTCTTCTGGCACAATTGCAATTCTGTTCTCATTGTCCTACTGAATGAAAGAGGAAGAGAAAGAAATCAGCTCATCAGACATCTCCACAGATGTTGACGAGGCTGATTTTCTGAGGTAACCAAATGTCATAGGAGACAAGTAATCTTAAAGACAATTGGTTCATCCAGTCTAAAGGAGCCAGCCAGGAGGCATATTTCTCCAGTCATTATGGATGACTTGTCTCCTACGACATTTGGTTACCTCAGAAAATCAGCCTCGTCAACATCTGTGCAGATGTTTGATGACATCGGCCCGGAGGACCAAAATATTCCGTCGTGGCGCAAGTTGTGGCTGTCAAATTAAAGCTCACAACCTAAATGGACTGTATTGCAGAAGAATCGGCCAATTGTCAGGAGAAGAAAATGTTTGACACTTATATTGATGTATTTAATTTCTCAAGGATAGTATACCATCATACTTATCATTTGCTAAACACTTTGCATACATCACGTGTGAAGAACGTTGACTAAGTCTATTACTAGTTTCAACACTAGAACATATTACAAAATAACTAACTGAAGCTGCCATTAACAGGCTTCATGTTTCTTCATACAACGATTCTCTATTGTCTTTCTTTTTAAAAACAGGTCCACCAACTCCCTTGCATAAAATGCGACCAACTGTCACTGAACAGTATTCATTATAGAGAAAATTATTTCTAATGTAACATCAGATTTGCTTAACTTCTATATTTATAATCAACAGCTAAGATTGTAACTTTTTTTTCTGATGATTGCAGATTATGTGCCAAGTTGTTATTTGCCGTCTCAACTTCTCTAGAATCTGTGCCAATGCAGCCTCCATGACGATTTCAATGACTAGTCTGAAAAGTACTAAAATTGCTTCATACAACATCTGAATCTACTGAAGAGTTAAGCAAATATAATTCCATAAATTATAATTAGTGACTAAACTTCATTTATATTTAATAATAATAATAATAATAATAATAATAATAATAATAATAATAATAATAATAATAATAATAATAATAATAATAATAATAATAATAATAATAATGATAATGATGATGATTATATATCAAAACAGAACTAGTTTTACAAATCAATCGTTTGTATCACCAGTTAATTTGCTTGCTACTGCTTCTTGTTGTACCACCAACCACTGAAAGTAAAACAAGATACACTTTGATTCTTTCATTAATTTGGTTTATTTTTATGGTTGGCAATACAACATGGAACAGTCCATCTCTTAGCAATACATTTTGCATTTATCAAAATGTATAAATAGGAATGCTAATACTATATCCATGTGCACGCAACATTTCAAAAAATTCAATTTCTGGCTTCAACATAATGTATTAATTTATTATAAAGGCTTACTATAAATTAGTTAGACAAAAAGGAATTACTCCAGTGGATGTAAAGTAAACTTGGATATGCAGGAAATTTTTAATATATTAGACCTTATAATTCCTTTCATAGAAGTGTTGGAAACAGTGTTGTTATAATATTACACTTATTTCAAAGGCACTAGAGTTTTGTATAATTTATAATTACACTGTATATTGTTTTAATGCAAGTTACTTATGCAAAACTGAAAATTATAGGGGAATTTGAACAAATTTGTTATATGTATATAGCTAGCATGCTGTTGTCTTGGGAGTTACCTATTACTATGTAGTTCAAACTGCATTCAGTTTGTTTTACTCACGATAGGCTTCACCAACCAAAGATAAATTTTAACACAATATTAGTCATTTAACATTGAAGTTAATGTAAATTCCATTTTATTGAACAATGTTTAGCATGTTAAATTTTGGATAAATTAACATGTGCCCTTATATATACAAATATAATAATTTGTAACTTAAAACTTCACTTATCTTATAAGAAATGATGACACTTTTCTTATAAATTGAACTAACAACTAACAAGAACATAGTGACATCTAGCGACTGTAACGTTGACGAGATTGTTTGTGATTCTGGCTGATGATGTGGAAGAAGTTTCACGAAATCGCAATCCTGTTCAGTTTATAAGAAAAGTGTCATCATTTCTTATAAGTGAAGTTTTAAGTTACAAATTATTATATTTGTATATATTTGCCTGCTTCACTGTTATTAGCTTCATATTTTACATATTTATGTGCCCT
This sequence comes from Mantis religiosa, assembly GCA_030765055.1. Taxonomy (NCBI): domain Eukaryota; kingdom Metazoa; phylum Arthropoda; class Insecta; order Mantodea; family Mantidae; genus Mantis; species Mantis religiosa. Next base: position 76,327,637 of record CM060953.1, on the reverse strand, counting down.
TATGTTGAAGTGATTAACAAATGTTAAAAATTAGTAAACAGTTGACCAAGATGCTGACACAAGGTTGATGCATTTAAATGTTTTTGAATGCCATGGAACTTCTAAAGCACTACAGTCTGTCCAAAGTGATTGTCAGTAGGTTTGTAGAGGAAATGCAAAAGTAGTTAGAATTCTACTAATAGAAGCATGCTTATTCTCCAAGATGCAATGTTAATTACTCTCAGGTTTTATATCACCAGCAGTTATCCTTTAATGTTGGAATGTTCAGAATGTTGGAATTCCTAAAGCTACTGTTTACTTATCTGGTATCTAGATGGTTTTCAAACCATGCACTTGATTCTCAATCAGTGATAGAACACTTTTCTCCACTTTAATTTCAATGCAGTGTCCACCACCATTTTACACCATTCTTGGTGCTTTGTTGTTGCATTACATGTTAGGATAAAATACCCTATAATCCCAGCTGCTGAAATGTTGCACTTGACAACTAGCAATCAAGTTGGTGCATTTGTAACACATAAACAAACAAAAAAAAGCATTATCTGTTAAGACTTTCTAAACCAATCAGAAGGCAGAACTGTGGAAGGTCTATGACAAAGTGGAAGTGGAACTAGAATTGGCTCTGTTGCTGGATGTAGCTATTTCTCATTGTAGTAGGCAAGTCTGCATTGTTGTGTATGCTGAGTTATTAATTTAAGTTTGCTTGAGCTATGGGATTATTTTATAGAGATCAGCAGGGAGGAAACAAATACTTAAAATATTTAGACTACAGAAAAGAGCGATGAGAGTTCTTAAAAATATCAAAAGACACCTGCAGAACAGCATTTAAGAAATTCGGTATACTAACGCTGCCCATGAACGTAACACAAGAACAAAAGAAAATTACTTTAGAAATAGACTAAGAGGCTAATTACATAATAAATGTATTGAAAGTAAGGCAAAAGATTTATACAATCATTTACCTCACTGGATTAAAGAAACAGGGAAAGAACAAATAAAAATAAAACAAAACAAATCTTATCTCATTAAGAATGCTTTCTATACAGCAGAAGAATATAAATTGCAAAAACAAATAATGGTTAAAATAATAGTTAAAACTGTAGAGTCAAAATTGTAAATATAGATAGTGGTACCTCTCCATTGCAACTTTATGTATACTTCACATGACGAAACCTTGTAAAACTATTACAATTGGTGAATAAACAATCTCAATCATACACTTTTGTATGAGGGTTAGACACCAGAGACAGAACAATCAGCTGTTGTTTACTGGCTACTATATTGACAACATTGAAACCACAATACAGCCAACTTTATGCAAAGCCACACACTTTATGCCAAGTACAATGTTTCAGCTGAGGGGATATATTTGCTGGGACCTGGCAAAGAGGCATACATTACAATTAAATTCCCTACAAAAGTTTTTTCAGGTTTCATCCTTCTCCTTTAAATTAACTCTATTATGTTTTCATTTTTTTAATCAACAATACAATTTTTTTAATTAAAACCTTTTTGAACAGTGAAATATTATATCGAAATTTAACTGTATTGGAACACCAAAGTGAAGCGCAATAATTATTAAATTATAGATGAGTCGTATTTATTACACATCAGCTTCACTTATGTACATATATTGAGGACATGTTTCGCGAACCATCGACAAGAGCCGACAATGCGAACAATGGTTTGCGAAACATGTCCTCAATATAGGTACGTAAGTGAAGCTGATGTGTAATAAATACGACTCATCTATAATTTAATAGTGAAAAATTAAGTTTCTCTGCACCTACGTCTTTCAATTTATGTTAAGGATTCTAACCTCTAACAATAAGGCAAACATTAGAAAGCAAATATCTATCAATGCAATTATTGTTGCTTCTGAAACACAAGAGTGCTGCAATTTGTAGCCAAAGGTGCATCAGAGAACATTTAGAAGCTGTGTAGTTAAATCACTTTCCTCTCAAAAAATGTGGTTCACAGTTATCTGACATTAACAAAATGCTAGCTTGTATTAAACTATAAAACCACCTGATAAAATGCCTGACTTTTAATTGTCAAACTTTCAACATAATGCTAGCAAACAATATGTTAAGAGTATTTTTAACATCAATTGGTGACTGACTCTTACAGCATCTTTTCTACATTGCAACTGTCTCGTTATCGTTATCGCCATCATCATCATCATCAATCAATCATCATTATCATCATAATGCCCACCTTGGTAGCATAGATAGTGGTGTGTCTGCCTCATGTTTAAGAGGTCCCTAGTTCAAATCTTGGTCAGGGTGTTATCTGGATAAGCTTTTTTTTTCTGGGGCTTTTGCTTATACTGAAAGATGAATGTAACTAAGCTCTATGGACCCTGGACTCATTTGAGCATTATTTCATCCATTTCATCCATCGTCTGATATGACTTAACATTGGAGGATGTAAATTAAAACAAAACAAACAAAAATTATCATCTACAACATCGTTATCATCATCAATGTGTTTTACCATGCATATAAAACTGCCAAGCCACTGCAATGTTAAAAGAAATCCAATGTCAAATCTCCAAGTATATTATATTTCTTAAACAAACATCTGAGTACAAAAAACATTTTGGTTTAGTTTAAAACTAAATTGGACTGTGAGCTTAAGTTTCTATTAGAAGTACACTCTCAAAAGATGCTTACTGTTCATAATCAAATGAAGAGCTGCTGTCATCATAGAATGCTGATACATTAGCTGGAACATTTCTTCTCTTCCAAATGGGCAATCTATAAGAACAAATTTTATTGTTCCTTACAAACATTTGAATTCCACTAAGCAAATACAAAAGTGTTCATAGCTATCCTAGTTTTACATTCAAAAGCACTGTCATGAACTGTGTATTAAAACTTAGTAGAAAAACTAAAGAATAAGAGAGGGCTAAAAAAGAAAGAAAGATAGTTTGCAGCCTTACTTGCGACCAGGTAAAGGTTCTGGAAGGTCAGGATCAACATTTTTTGCAAATATCTTCTTTCCCTGTAGGTTGTGGGTGATTGGCATTTGAGCAACCTTTTTAGGGATAGGTTTTGATGGCACTGCAGGTAGAGAAGTTTGTGCATCTAGAAGCTTTGTCAGAACAGTCATATTCATCTGCTGTGCAGTATTGTACAGCTCCTTGAATAGATCCATGCGAAATTCAAGTTGTCCTGTGTACATAAAGCTAAAAAGAAGAAACAAACTGGTAAATATTTACATCAACATTCATTACTATTTAAAAGTAATGAGTCGGTAATTCAAACACAAACATCACTCAAAATATCCTTACTCCAGTCGGATAACTGCTGACGATGGGGACAAACCGTTCTCCGAAACATGACCAAGTAAGGATATTTTGAGTGATGTTTGTGTTTGAATTACCGACTCATTACTTTCAAATGTTAAATACATCACTGTTTCTAACCATTTGCTTCAAATAAAATTCATTACTATATTCAATTTCTTTGGTTCTTCATTGTTTGCATGTAAAGTGGTTTAGATATGTAAAGATTTTTAGTTAAACAAGGGTAAATGTTTAAAATGAATTATTATACTGCCATAATGTGCTGCAAGTCCTAATCAAATAAAACCAAAACAGCCTTACAACAGTCTTATTTAAAACATGCAAATTACACAGCTCCACACAACTGCAAAGATTCTTCTCTCTTTACCCTCTCTAAATCTTTGCATTTTCACATCACTACTATTGATATTTATAAGGCAGTAAATGGTATTCATCATGCTTATCAGTAAGTGATTCATGAAAACTGTTGGAAAGCAATGTAGATCCAATAGGTATTTCAGGTAAACTTTAAGAATACTCTATGGAAGTCTCCTTACATTGATGGATCAACTGTTTAAAAGCTTGGTCAAAGTTCTAGTCTCCTCCAGGCATGTACATGCATAAAGCAAAGCAGAGGGTTAAATGACAAAAAAGGGTAGTAATTTCTATCTGAACTAAACAGTACTTAATAAAACTTCAACAAGTAATCTACAGTATGCACACAATCAAAAGAGTGATCAGGTTTCAAGTCCTCACTCGGCAAGTTTCATTTGACTCCTTAAACATAAATGACAACTTTGAAATTTGAAATGTGCTATACACTGACATCTAGTGGATAATACGCTAAGCTTTATCATGTCCGCCATATTTTGTTTTGATCAATTTCGAGGTTAATTAGCTAACCAGTTTACAACAATCGTATGTTAGAATTAGAATTAGGATTTTAGTTCGTCCTTGGCAACATATACATGTTATGAGACACGTTAAAATGTATAAATACAGTATATACATTAAGTCAAATTGATTACATACAATATACACAGTAAGCAGCTTTTCTATGGTTTCATGCGGTATTTGCATAGACTAATTTACTACAACAATGTCATAATATAAATATTACAGGTTTGTGAATGTACTGTGCTCCCAGTGCTCATTTACATGGTTATTGTTCTAAAAATTCATTAACCGTATTAAAACAGTGTGCATGCAAACATTTCTTAATCTTATTCTTAAAGAGTTTTAATGATGCAGCTTGTTAAAATGAATTTGGAAGTTTATTGTATAACATTATCCCTTTGTAGTTAAAGCTTCCTTCATAAATGCTCGTTTGGTGTGCTCGAACTGCCAGTTTATCTTTATTACAAGTGTGGTGGTAATGTAGATCAGCATTTACTGGAAAATGATTTATATTTGAACATTTGTGGATGCTATGGCTCTCAAAAGGGACATATTATTATTCGTCTACATCCGTATAACTGTGATCTGAATGCAATTGAGCTGGCATGGGCCAAACTAAGGAATGTTTTCAGAGGATGCAACATTACTTGTGATATCTTCGCTTATCTTACATGCTATTTTGCTGAAATGTGTTTTTCAAGGTTGACCACACTGCAGAAACAAAAGAGCATTAGCTCTTACTTCTTTCCCTCTGCCCGCACTTGCAAAGCTATATTTTATAAAGTACTTTTAAGTATCTAAAAATGCCCAATAAATTTATGAAAAATAAAGAAAATTATTTAAATGCAAATAAAGGACTTCTATTATGAAAATGTGGAAAAAATGTATTTTGATGACCTATAAAAACCACATATAACATATTTATTCAGAATACACTTAATTCCAATAAGCATCATCTCCAATTACTAAGAAAAATGATAACTTTTCATCAAAATTCAAGCCCTAATAATGATGATGATGATGATGATGATGATGATGATAATGATGATGGTGATGATAATAATAATAAAAAAATTACATAATTAATTGTATATTTTGAAATTTCTGAATGTATCCTGTAAAGTGATGGAAATTAATAATTTCTTCTCACTAGCCATACATAAGCTAAGATTTTAGATAGATAAAGTCAACATGAAAAATTCAATGCCATGGCCGGGATTTGAACCACAGATCTCCTGATTTCCATCCAGTAGCTCTTACCCATTGAGTTACCATGGCCAACGTGCTGCCCTGACATTAAATTCTCCAATTGACTCATATATTTTCCCGGTAAACCACTGGGGGCTCTTCCATCTGAGATACACGGTTTGTGGCGACTTACTATCGTAAGTACTTGAATCCCAGGCTTCATCATTAAACTCTTATTTAATCTCTGTTTCAAATAACCTTGCCCCGCTGAAATGTATCACTCCGCGTTCAACTACCTTCCCCCTCACCCTAATTGGTTAATTCTTTCGCGCCATAGGCCATAGGCGGTGCCTTCCCGTCACATTTAAACCTGCAGTAATCGTCATAATAATAGCCGGGAAGATAAATAAATCATACAAATAAAGATGTGAAGGCATGCAAAAATAGAAGTTTATAATGAACTGAGCAAGTTGAAACTGAATGACTGAGCAATGAAACTGAAAGAGTTTATAATGAAAGGCCTTTGGCCTTTTCCACTGGGATTTTTTAAACCAGCACACATACCTTTCAAAAATGCTTGTCTTTCAGTCTTAAAAGTCGTGTCACGCCATACCTTACTTTTCGCATGTTCTTCGTGTATATTTTGCGATTTGTATCTCGATACAGTCTGATTGTCCTTAAATAACGTCTTCGCCACACGGCAATATCGCCTGTCTTTTAGCACCTTTTTCTTGCCTCTTTTTTCATTCACAAACCCCAGCTGTATAAGCAATCTGCTGAAATTTGGTAAATCTGCATCCTAATTTACAGCAGACGAAATGTTACTTATGTTAGGGAGTTCGTTTCTAAAGAAAAAACTATGCACATGACGACCCACAACACTTTTCATGTATTTTCTCCGAGCATGCACTTTTGTTTATTCCTGCTTTTGCCGGAGTGGTAAGTTTTCCTGTTGTCTCCGTTTCATGTTGCGATGTTCCTACACATCTAACACACCTGTAAGTTCAGAGCACAGCTGTTCGACTTCTCTCTCTGACAAAGACGGATTCCTCTCTGTGAGGGCATTAAACACATGCAACACAATTCTTTTTTCACCGCTTTGTAAATGTTTTCCCTTGCGATGCTTCAGTGAAAAACTGGCGGTAGACTCTGCCATTATACATATAATAAGTACATGCGCAATAAACGATCAATAAAATAATTTAGCTCTTGCACTTGGCACAACACCTTCGCATGGCGATATATGACTAATCCAGTACAAAACAAGGTCAGTGATAAGTCATATAAACAAATATGTCACCACTACCGCTAAATCATGTGCTATCGTGCCATGTGCTTGAGAGCAAAGGAACCTCCTCTTTACTTCGTTTAAGAATTAACATGCATTTCAGATAAATCAACTCTGTTGCGTAATATATTTAATTAAAATAGTTATGAAAATATAAATTTGACAATTCTCTTCCAACATATAAAGATATATCACCATGTTAAATAACGAACTAATTTTTACCGCACGACAGTCTATACTACAATAGTAGCCAATGAGAGGTGATTAGGTCATGTGACCGTTAAGAGATACAGGGCAAGCTTATGTGAAACAAGGATTAAGTTAATTGATGGAAATTAATCATTTCTTCTTACTAGCCATATATAGGCCAAGGTTTTAGACGGATAGCATGGCACTGAATTTTTCATGTTGACTCTATCTACCCTGTAAAGTCTTTAACATAAAGTATTTTAGGAAAATCTCTGCTAAAATTTTTGGGTAGAGTACAACCCATAAAATGGCTGAGGTTATTAGGTGATAGATTGTAAATCTATTAAGGGGATTATTTCTCTTTTACCAGAGGTCTTATATTCATGAAATTATATTAGAATGCAATTCTAAAGGTGTAATTAAATACTAAGACTTAAAGACAATATTCTTTATTTATAACTTTGAAGGATATTAGTAAAGCCAATTTATATAAATCAAACTCAAGTCCCACTTTTTGTTTGATCTGTAGGTATTACAGCTTTACTTTTACTTTTATTTCTTCCAGTTCTAGGTATTAAATTTAATAATCCCTAATGATGCAAATAAAGTATAAAAGAGTAGATAAATACCAGCTTGAAGATGTTCAGGTTGATATCCTCTATTTGTCTTACTTAGTGTAAAGAAAGCATAAGGTCTTAAAAACAACTTCATATTGTTGCATATTACACTACCGCATAGTGAATGGATATGGTTCAGTTTCCTTCAGTTGTGGCACCAAAACAAAAAGGTATCAATTATGAATTGGATCTTTGAGGTTGAAAATGGAAGCAATAGCTACTGGAACTAGTGCCTCAAAAAGTAAAAATGTGATGCAGTGCTAAAAACAACTACAAACAGTTTTTTCAAAAAGTAATCAGTTTATCAATTTAAGTACTTTGATAATTTGTATTTCTATATTTTATAGAATCTATGTTTATTAAAATATAAAACCAAAAGAAAATTACCTTATAATAAATGGTTGGAGAGGATTTATACAGCAGTAGTAGAAAAGAGAATGTTACATGGAACAGAGGTATGGAGAGGAGATGAGGCTTGGAGAGATACTGATAGAGTGCATAGATCCTTTTGTAAATAAATATATATGTGCTGCCCCATAGTGCATAGATCCTTTTGTAAATATATATGTGCTGCCCCATCACCTAATGGGGCAGCACAATTGGAACTGGGCAGGCATTCTACTAAAATTAAAATCTTGTCAAGGGCAATGAAATATTTATACAGAATCGCTAACTTGGAAGATGGCAATATTATTAAAGAATGTTTTCATATTCAAAGGAGAAGTAACTGGGGTGGATCTTGGGCACATAATATGAATGACATGTTGAAGCAGATAGGTATGGGTCATTCTTGGATAAATGCAGAGTATGGGTACAGAGGCTTCTGGAAAGAAGTTAAGATTAGAGGATATTGACAGACAAGACATTTTTGCCAGTACAAGTGACAAAAGCTCACTGAGGTTATATAGAGAAATAAAAACAACTTGGAGGAGGGAAGGATATATAGACATGTAATAAGTTACGGCAAGAAGGTTTTGCTTGGGTGAGAACACGAGTGAGAAACTTGAAAGGTGTAGGTCAAGAGAGGGAGCAGGATAAATGTCCACTGTGTGGAGAAGAGAATGTAGATTTCCATTATATTGTAGTCAAACAAAGATATGGAGAGAGCAGGCCTGGCTACGTAAACGGGACAATTTGGGGAGTGAGATAGTAATTAGAAAAATTTTGTCAGTAAATGGGGAAAAGAACAGCAGAAATATAGAGAATTATTTAGGGAAAGTTAAAGAGAAATGCCTAAGAACAATTAAGAGAAAAATGTAGAGTAGGATAGCTGAAATAGCAAAATCTGTGAAAAGGAGTAGAAGGCCTCCAATACACAAAAACCTAAGGTTAGGTGTATGGGGACCGAATTATTATTCAATGGCAAGCAACATGGTAGGATTTTTAAGATTTAAGAATATATGGCGTTTTCCAGTATGGATTTTATAATTGTAATCTTGATTTTGTATTTCCATTTGATGATGTAAAAGGAAAGATGAGAAATAAATTACAAAATTACCTTATAATATCTGAATTATTATTCCATTTCACTTTATAATGCCCATATAATAAACCTCTATTCAATGAGCATGAGTATTTATTTACATCAAATTCTCTTACCAAAAACAATTTATATCTGAAATCAATTTTCTTTTCTTACTCCAACATAAAGTGATTTTTTATATGCATAAGGATCATTTTCAGCTAAAATTACCACTTACTTGATGATTGGCACCACCACATCTGGATAAAGATGATTTGGTAAGGTAAGAACATTATTTACAGGTTGATTTTGTTTCTCCAGTACCTGGAAGTAATCTGTGCATGCATTAACCACCAGCCTATGTACCTGAAACACACAAAACAAATTTGTAATCTTAGGCTTCAAATACCAGCATCTATGTGTTAAATATTATTAATGCAATGATTAACAAATGTACTTAAATATAGTGATGAAATACAAGAAAAACAAAAAAAACTCATTTCATGATCTGAAGAAAGACTGAGTCAATGAAATACTCTTTCACTCTACTTTCTCAGATTTTACATGCAGGATATATTCCACGAGGCATCCCCAAAATTATCTGCTAATGTAAACCTTGCAGCTGGATTTCAGTTCTCTGGATGTTTTATGGTGTCAATAAACTTCATCACAAGCTCTCTTCCAGATGATATTTGAAGTCCATAGTGTTTTTGAAACTTTTTACATATACTTTCTTCCACTAGTTTAACTCGAGCAGTAATTTTGCATTTTTTGTTTGTTTGTGCAATTCTCTTCCTAAAAATAGCTATTGTAGACTTTTCCAACTATTTGTATCTGATATGTGGTAGTTTTCCTTAAATAAGTTCCTATGTTCCTATTGGCCTTCTCTATGTAGATCTTATCTTGGCAGTTAATTTGATATATGCCTTGTTTTGTTTCTTTTGGGATATTGTTAGCTGTATTACATTTCAACATTGTTCCTATGTTGAACATTATTGTATAGCAAATGAGTTATATTATAAGACCTGAAGCCTTCCTGGCGATGAATATGCTCAAATTGTTCTTGGGAAGCAACCTAGGTGAAAAGACGATTAGAAATCTAAAGTTTTCTAATCGTCTTTTAGCCTGGCTTGCTTCCCGAGAACAACTTGAGTTATATTATACCTTTTGAATGTTTTCTGAAACTTATGTTAAGTCCAAGAGAGAAAAAATTCTCTTGTATCTGCATTTTTCTTCAACTGGTGAAGAGTGATAATCTCTATGATTCTTTTTTTTTTTTTCTGGTGAACTGCCTAATCTTACTGTCTACCAGGTGTTTACTTAAGCCATTTGCTTCTGCTATTGTTACAAATGTTTATACTCTGTTTTGTATTATAATTCCTTAAGAGGAATGTTAAACGATTTGTGAATTAAAGAGTTGAATATTTGATTATATAATTATATAATTATGATATATGTATTTTATATGTTCTGGATTAAAACTGTGAGCTCTTATGTAGTTTATCTTTGTGTATGTTGTTTCACGATGCTCAAATTTTCATTCACTTAACATTAGAAAAAAAGATATCTTTAAATATTTTCATTAATTTATTTTAGAAAAAAAGAAATCTTTAAATATTTTCATGAATTTATTTTTGGGACAGTATAACTTCACTGTTTTTAGCATTTTATAAAATACACATACCTTTGTTTTTTCACCTGTGGTAAAGTGTAATGTGAGATCACAGTGCTCTCCACGAATGAAGAACAGTTGTAACCTTTGAAGAAAAAAGATTCCCCAGTTGTCAACTTTTACTTGTTTCTTTTTTGCTACCTGGTCACCCATGGTGGCACTGGTATGCTATCTTTTCTTGTTGCACTACATTCTGTAACAAAATAACTTTATAAGATTAGGCATTCTTTTAATGAACCATACTCAGCAAATATTTTTACTGGTTATCACTTATAGCTCAGTGAGAAAACATTAAGGCAAACCATGCCTGGAATCAAATTATAGATTTTTGACCTTCCATGCTGATACCTATGTCAACTGAACTATCCTGGCTTCTCACAAACCTCTTCATCTGCATACCCAGAAGATCAACAGTTACTTCAATGAAAAAATAACTACCTAAAACTGATATGAGTTTGGGTGGGCTAGGAGTGTCAATTTAAACCACATATTAAAAGCATTTCTACCTCGCCGTATGAAATCATGCAAGAGATGAATCACCTGGTAACTGCTGCAAAATAATTACTTCCATGTGCCAAGTTGTGTTTGAGTGCAAAGAAGGGATGAGGATATGTGTTACATCAAAGCCATGAACTCAACCTTGGATTGGTTATGTCAGTGATGTGACTCACATTTGTAGACAGAAATTCCTGGATAAGAGACAATAATCTTGGGAGAGATGGTAATAAATCTGAATAGAAAGGGAGCAACAAAATTCAGCAGGTTATTGGGAAGAGTGATTAATTATCTGGAAAAAAAAATTCTACACGTTAATCAGTGATGCAGAACAGAAAGAAAAACATAATGAAGTACCCCCAAACAATGGAGAGAACCCTGACGAGCAACTCTGTAAATGCAACCATGGAAGTAAGGAACAGGAGGATGGAATGCTGGATGCTGTCCTGCTTAGTACCTACAGGTAATATTTCTAAGTCCTAATATTTATTTAATCTTAGGCATTTAAATGTTCATTGTGTCAGAAACAAGTTGCACAAATTGTCTCACAGAACATTGGATCAATAAAAATGAAGTTCCCTTAAATAGTATTCCAAGCTTTGTTTTTGCAAATATATATTGTCATACCAATAAAAAGGATGAAGGCATTGATATTCTTGTTAAAGATAACACACTATAAAAACGTAACATATACAGCACATTTAAATGATGAAATAAATTTTGAACAGTCACAGAACTAAATGTAGAGAATAAGAAAACTCTCCTTGTCTGCAAGCTTCAGCACAACATGTATAGATCAGATAGTTATTAATATTAATGCCCTATCTTTTGCAACCAATAATATAGGAGCTGGTATTTCACATCATAATGCTATCTTACTTCACTGTAGGTATCTCCCCTCAAAAAAAGGACAGTCATGTCTAAGTGAAACTTCCTTGAAACAGTATCTCTCAGCCCAGAATACAGATTATTTCAACTTCTTACTAAGTAAAGAATCCTGGGAGGACATGCTGAATGAGCAGGATATTAATAAGAAGGCTAAAATCTTCCACCTGCCTTCTCCAATATGAGAAACTGTGTCTCCTGTAAGCTACCAAATTCTAGGAATTGGATAACAAAAGGAATTATCAAATCATGCTAGAGAAAAAGGTTTCTTCATGAACTTAACAAAATGAGTACAGACCCCAGCTTCAAAGCTTACTTTAGAAAGTATTGTAGTATTCTCAGCAAAGTTATTAATGAGACAAAGAAAAAGAGTAACAAAGAATTAATTTTAATTGTGTAATAAAGGCAAGGCTCTTTGTAATGTTATTAGAAAGAAGTTAAATACATCTAACCATTCAAGAAAAATTACGTTATCTCACAGAATCTCCAATATATTCAATGAGCATTTTGTGAATATAATCAAATTTTTAGCAATCCAAATAGGTAGAGCTTCCTTCAATCCACTCAGCAGAATTGCTGCAAATAATATCATGTTTCTATATCCAGTCAGTGAAGAAGAAATAACAATAGTTAGAAGTCTCAAAAATAAGAACTCATGTGGCATTGATGAAATCCCCAATTATATGATCAAGCAATGCATGCAATATCTCATAAAACTACTTACTAATATTTGCAAAATATTTCAATAGAAACAGGAAGCTTTCCTAATGTGTAAACCATTATTCAAGAAAAGCAAAAGAAAAAAATCAATGTGGAAAATTATTTCCTTATTATCTATGCTTTTGAAAATCCTGGAAAAAATGATGTACAATATAATAGTTTCCTTCTTAGAAAAGCATAATATTGCCACCTAATTATCGGAAGGCCCGAACTGACGGCTGAGTGAGGACCGGGAAGCATTCACCACGCCTACCCATTTATCTTGTAGCGCTAACGAGGGGATGGTTGGAAAAACATCACTAGCCATCTCTTTCCCCTCCCCCTGCCGTCTGGAACCCTCGGGATGATTTCACTGAACCGCGAGACTTCCAGAAACAGCGATATTCCTATAAAAAGGGCTGCAGTTGGCGAGTCAGTTCAGTTCTTGGCGAGCAGCCGGAGGAGCGCCATGCTAGTGAACGGACTGGAAGACTGTGTACGTGCATCGGAGGAGTTGTACGTAATTGCGAGTGCAGAGTGGACCTGTGACAGACGAACTGGTGAAATGTAATTGTGTGCGCTATGTAATTCTATGTAATCGGCAAGTGTTCCAACTGTAATTCAGTGGAAATAAAGAACATTTTGAGTTTGTGCAATTGGACTTTTAATTTCACGAACCCACAAAGTCACAACTGGTGTCAGAAGTGGGATATGGAGGCTACATTGGAAAAGATTTTGGAGAATAAGGCGGAAATGAAAGCAGCGAATGACAACCTCGCTGAAAAACAGAAGCGGCAAATAACAACCTTACCGCAGAGTTGAAACAAATGAAGACAGCTAACGACATCACCGAGAAGATGGAAGAAATTAAGGCCGAATTAACAGCGAAGACGGAAACGGCAAACAACAACCTGGCCGCGGAACTGAAGGAAATGAGAACGGCGAACGACAGCCTGGCCGAGATGACCGAATTGACCACGGAGATGAAAGCAGCAAACGAGGACCTCGCCGCAAAGTTTGAAGAGCAGTTGACCGGCGTGAGGGATGACGTCGTGGAGCTGGGCAAGCGGATGGATCAAGTAGACGAGTGCATCGAAGACCTGGCGAGCCGAGTAAACGAGCTGGAGGGAAAGGCCGACAGCAGTATAAAGTCCCTGAACGCCATGGTGGAGGACATCGTCTGCAGGAGGTTAAAGGATTTAAAGGTCGACGCGCCGGGACGCGACACAACATCTGCGCGCGTCAAACCTCCTGAATACGACGGCGCGAAAACCTTCGAAGTCTTCTGCCGCCAATTCGACGCAGTGGCCAAACACAACAAATGGTCACCAGAAGAGGAGGCCACACAGTTAATAGCCAGCCTCCAGGTACGGGCCGCGGAAGTCCTGAACGCGGTACAGACAACGGCGGCGCCCAAGGACATCTGGGAGGCGCTGGAAAATCGTTTTGGAAACCACCGCTTAGCCGCAGCGTACCGCAGCCAGCTAAAGGCAAAGTCACAGCAGCCAGGGGAGACGCTGCAGGAGTTCGCTCTGGCAGTTGAACAATTAGCTAGCAAGGCCCTATTCGACCTCCCACCAGAGTTCGTATCCCGGGAAGCTGCCTACACATTCGTTGACGGGGTACGAGACACGGAGATTCGTCAGCGCCTAATGCTCGGCGATTATAAAACCATCCACGAGGCGCTAACTGCAGCATTAAGGATGGAGGCGGCCAAGGTAACAGCTATTCCGATGTCGAGAACGAGGAGTGTCCGCTACACCGGAGACAGAAGACCAGCCGAGGGACGCCGGCTAAGACATAGTGGCCTGTGTTGGGGGTCTAGACAGCCCGGACACCTGGAGAGAGACTGCCCACACCAGGAAGAGCAGCCGGAAAACGAGTAAGGACCGTCGTGGAGAAGGGCACGTCAGCCCATCACCACCGTCTCCTCGAGTGACACTGCGAGTCGTCAGCCGGCGTATGGATGACAGCCTCATCGCGGACGGTTGGGTCAGAGGGAAGCCGTGCCGCGTGCTGGTGGACACCGGGACAGCCGTGGCCATTATCAGACCTGACGTGGCGAAGGGTTTGCCGAAAAGGAAGCCGAGCCGACCATACCAGCTTGTCACGGCATCGGGTGACACCTTGCTTGTGGAGGAGGCCACGCTAAAGTTGACCTAGCGAATGAGTGTCGTGCGTCTGTGGGTGTTCGTCGCGAAGGTGGCTGAGGAGGTGATTCTGGATGCCTGGATGCCCTCAGGAGCCACAAGGCGACGGTCGACGTCGGCAGGAAGGTCCTGCGGCTCAAAGGAGAAGAGGTTATACTCCGTCAATCCGAAGAGCGCCTAGGAATCTGCAGGGTTGTCTTGAACGAAGACGTGGTTGTCCACGCGAGGAGCGAGGTGGTTGTGACGGCGCGACTGGAAGGCCAGAGAACCAGGAACATGATGCTGGACCACAAGACGCCTGTACACGGACTGTGTGTAGCCAGAGCATTGTTGCCGTGCCAAGAGGTGGCAGTGAGACTGCTAAATCCAACGGACACCGATCACGACGTCAAGGCCGGGACGGAGTTGGGAACGTGCGTGCCCGTGGTAAGCGTGACAGCAATCGACAAGACACAGGATCCGGTGCCGACGCAATAGCTGGGGCCCCGGCTAGAAGGCCTCCTGGAGAGGGCAGCCGACCACCTGACCGCAGAGCAGCTGAAGAAGGTTCGACAACTGCTGAGACGATACCAGCGCGTCTTCAGCCAAGGCGACAGTGACTACGGCCGCACGGACAAAGTGCTTCATCGCATCGATACCGGGGACGCCCGGCCTATTCGGAAACTACGCGTTCCGCTGGCGAAGCATGCGGCGGTACGAGACATGCTGGAGGACATGAGATCCAGGGGAGTGACTGAAGAGTCTGACAGCCCTTGGTGTTCCCCTGTAGTCTTGGTGACGAAGAACGGCGAGCTACGCTTCTGCGTGGACTACAGGAAACTGAACGCTGTCACCCGGAAGGACTGTTTCCCCTTACCCCGGATTGACGACACCCTGGACACGCTAGCTGGTGTACAGTGGTTCTCGAGCCTGGACCTGAAGTCGGGCTACTGGCAGGTAGCTCTAGACCCGAGACAAGGACAAGACCGCATTCTCGACAGGCCGAGGGCTTTAGCAGTTCACAGTTATGCCCTTTGGCCTCTGCAATGCACCAGCTACCTTCCAACGCCTCATGGAGTCAGTGATGAGAGGACTGACTTACGACGCCTGCCTGTTATACCTGGACATCATCGTCGGTAAGACTTTTGAAGACCATCTCGAGAATCTGAATAAGGTGCTACAGAGATTGCAGGCGACCAACTTGAAGCTGAACGCGAAGTGCCTGCTCTTCCGCAAGGAAGTGAACTACTTGGGTCACATAGTCTCAGCAACCGGAGTGGCCACAGACCCGGAGAAGACACAGGATGTGAGAGATTGGCCTCGACTAAAGGATAAGAAAGAGTTGCGCAATTTCCTGGGACTGTGTAGTTATTACCGAAGCTTCATAACGGGGTTCTCCAACATCGCCAAACCCCTCACCCGCCTGACAGAACACCAACCTAATGTGTGTACGGAGGACGCTGAAGACGCTTTCCAGCACCTGAAGAAGACCCTGTGCAGTGCTCCAATTTTGGGTTTTCCACAAGCAGGTGGCGCCTTCATTGTGGACACCGACGCCAGCGACCATTGCATTGGAGGCGTCCTATCGCAGATCCAGACGGCCATGAGCGGGTGATAGCCTACTACAGCAAGACGCTATCCAAGGCAGAGAAGAACTACTGCGTCACCCGGCGAGAATTACTGGCGGTAGTTAAGACCTTGGAGCACTTCCACAAGTACCTGTACGGTCAGCCATTCCACCTGAGAACGGACCATTCCGTCCTAACCTGGCTATTGAGCTTTAGGAACCTGGAAGGCCAAACAGCAAGTTGGGTCCAGAGGCTGCAGGAGTACGACTTCACGTCGGAACCTCGCAGAGGGAAGAACCACGGTAACGCATACGCTATGTCCCGAAGACCCTGTCCAGAAGAGTGCAGCCAGTACACAAGAATGGAAGAGAAGGAGTGTACCACAGCAGTCCGAGTAGTCACGGCAATGCCTGCGGATGGCTGGGATAGCGCAGGCCTGAGGAGGGAGAAGCTGGCGGACGCAGACTTGGGGCCACTCTTGAGGGAAGTGGAGGCAGGGACCAGACCGACCTGGGAGGACATCGCACCGAGGAGCGCCACCTACAAGTCGTACTGGGCCCAATGGGACTCGTTGAAGACCAGAGAGGGCGTGCTTTTCCGGGTATGGGAATCATCCGATGGGAAGACGCAGAGAGAACAGTTGGTACTTCCCCGGAGTAAGGTCCTGGAAGTGTTGGAGGAAGTGCACGCCGATACTTCAGGGCACCTGGGAGCGAACCGAACGATTGACAAACTACGGCAGCGCTACTACTGGCTGAGGCTCCGAGCAGACGCTGAGAGATAGTGCCGTCAGTGTCACGTGTGCGCGGCGAGTCGTGGCCGCCAGACAAGGAGCCGGGGTCGCATGCAGCAGTACAACGTCGGAGCGTCATTCGAACGGATCGCCGTTGACATTGCTGGACCGTTCCCAGTATCCGATCGATGTAACACGTATCTGATGGTGGTCGTGGACTACTTAACCAAGTGGCCGGAGGTGTATGCCATCCCGAACCAAGAGGCAAAGACAATCACAGAGTGCCTCGTGGAGCAAGTGCTCTGCCGATTTGGGGTGCCGTTGGAGCTCCACAGCGACCAGGGCACCGATTTGGAGTCCAACGTGATGAAGGAGGCACTAGAAAGACTTGGGGTTAACAAGACCCGCACAACACCTCTACATCCCCAGTCGGATGGCATGGTCGAAAGGTACATCAAGACCTTAGAAGAACATCTGAGGAAGGTCGTGGCCAGCCTTCAGCGAGACTGGGACGTCAAGGTTCCACTGTTCCGGCTGGCCTACCGCTCGTCTATACACGACATAACTGGGATGACGCCAGCCAGCTTAATGTTCGGCCGAGAGCTACGCCTCCCTTGTGACATGGCTTTTGGAAGTCCTCCGGAGGAAAAACAGCCAGCGACCGAGTATGTGGAGAACCTGGTGGACCACCTCCAGGACATGCACGAGATGGCTCGCCAGAACATCCAGAAGGCGAGCGACCGCATGAAGATTCGATCAGACAGGCCAGCCAACAGCCAAGGGTTCCAGCAAGGTGACCTAGTCTGGTTATACCGCCCTATCCGGATCAAGGGACGCCGCCCGAAGCTGCAGCAGCCATGGCAAGGACCGTACCGGGTGGTGAAGAGGATTAACGACGTGGTCTACCGCATCCAGACGGTGCCCCGAGGAAAGATGGTGGTACACCTGGATCGCTTGGCCCGATACGATGGTGCTGTTCGGGACAACCAGCTTTGAGGAGGGAGCAGTGTCACCTAATTATCGGTAGGCCCGACCAACTGATGGCTGAGTGAGGGCCGGGAAGCATTCACCACGCCTACCCATTTATCTTGTAGCGTTAACGAGGGGATGGTTGGAAAAACATCACTAGCCATCTCTTTCCCCTCCCCCTGCCGTCTGGAACCCTCGGGATGATTTCACTGAACCGTGAGACTTACAGAAACAGCGATATTCCTATAAAAAGGGGCTGCAGTTGGCGAGTCAGTTCAGTTCTTGGCGAGCAGCCGGAGCGCCGTGCTAGTGAACGGACTGGAAGACTGTGTACGTGCATCGGAGGAGTTGTACGTAATTGCGAGTGCAGAGTGGACCTGTGACAGACGAACTGGTGAATTGTAAGTGTGTGCGCTACGTAATTCTATGTAATGGGCAAGTGTTCCAACTGTAATTCGGTGGAAATGTTTGTGCAATTGGACTTTTAATTTCACGAACCCACAAAGTTACAATATATCACAGGCTCAATTTCACTTCAGAAAAGGAAATCAATAGTTTAATTTTTTTCTTTTATAGAATATATCCTAGAAGCAAAAGACAAGAAAGAACAAGTAGCAGGCCTATACTTAGATTTAACTACAGCATTTGATACGGCTGATCATATTATTCTTTTAAAGAAGTTAGATGTTTATGGTGTTAGAGGACTAGCTAATAAATGGTTCGCTTCTTATCTTGAAAATGGGTTGAATCAGAAAGTGCTTGCCCGCCTTGGTAGCGTGGTGGTAGCATGTCTGCCTCACGTTCAAGAGGTCCCGAGTTCGAATCTCGGTAAGGGTGAGTTACCTGGATAAGGTTTTTTCCGGAGTTTTCCCTTATCCTGTAAGACGAATGTCGGGTAACTCTAAGCTCCATGGACCCCGGACTCATTTGAGCATCATTTCATCCATTCCATTCATCGTCCGATATTACTTAACGTTGGAGGACGTAAATTAGGAAAGGAAAAAAAAAAGAAAGTGCTTGTTGAAATTTTGCTGCTATAGAATATGGCCTTCCTCAGTGATCCATTTTGGGACCAATCCTATTTCTAATTTATATCAATGATTCATCTTAGCTATTACCGATCAATAGTATTCTCTTTGCAATTGATACAAACCTTATTTTCAGAAATGATAATGAGAGACCTATGCAGGAAGAAATCAATTATACTATTACAGAATTTGAGAAATGGATGACAAGTAATAAGCTTCATACAGATAAATATAAATAAAACTGTAACTTAAATTCAATTAACAGTTGGGAGTACTTAATCCTGTTTCAGTCTCAATATTTAACACACTGGTAGGTGCAAGCCCATACACCAACTTTTCGGGGACTGTCATTGATTCCCAGTTCAATTGGACAGAGCATGTCAACTTTCTAACCAACAAATGAAGTCATATATGCTATGCTATATGGGTGCTAGCTAAAAGGTGTAATTCAGAAGTCTTAAAAGCAGTATATTTTGGCTATATATATTCAGTATTGAAATATGGAATCCCCTTTTGGGATCTTCCAACAATTGCATCAAATTACAAAAAAAAAAAAAGAAAAATAAGATTAATCAAACAAGTGAACCAATGTACTCCAGCAAACCACTTTTTTTTAGATCTAAACCTGGTACCCTTACCATGTAGAAACAGTTTCATTCATACATGAAAATAAAAGCACTTTAAGCTTAATAATGAATACCATTCATACAATACACGAATAGCAACATCAATCTATCTCCAACAACATAGATTTAGTTTTAATTCAGTTTCCCATAAAGGTGTTAACTTACATAACAAAATCCAAAGACCATCAAAGTTTCACAGATCAAAGCATTTAAAAATAATGTTAAAAACTTGCTCCTGACAGCTGAAGATGTGTATAAGTATACATGAAACCGCAATCCTGGAGAATTTATAAGAATTATCATAATTTCTTATAAGGTAAGTGAAGTTTTCAGTAACAAATTATATTTGTATACATTTGTTTGCTTCACTGTTAATAGCTTCATATTTTATGCATGTTTTATTCAGTTGATGAATTCATGAATATCCAATTTTGATTAGTCACTTAAACACTTGTATTTAGAATTAGAAATTAGTAAATAAGCCATCCATCCCAGTTTTTTGACCTCTGACATTTTTTCATCTGGGAGATGCACTTTGTCTCAAGAAGAAGCTTGACAACAACCTCCAAGACAAAGATTGTATCAACATCGTCTACATTTTAATACCTATATTTTAGCAATCACCTCAGTTGTAAATATATGTATATAGAAATCTAATGCAATTGTATACCTGACTGAGGTTTTTTCTGAGGTTTCCCTCAGTCGTTACGACAAATGCTGGGTATCTGTATTTCAGCTCGGTGCAACCTTGTGTTATTTCTTAAACTCTTCTCATATACTGTAAATATGACGTTTGAATTAGCATTTTTTTTTTTGAACGAAGCCCATATTCTGTATGAATTTTGTTGATGAGTAAATCTGAATACATGGACCCAAATGGCATAACTATCAATGGGCTCTTAAACCCCATACAGTCACTCATGCTAGCATGTATAGTCACACTGCTCGAACCGTTATCATGGCTGTATCTTTGTTAATAGAAACCTCTCAGATAAGGCACTGATTCTTATTCTTGTAAGAGTGAGAGGGGAACTGCTGCACTACCCAGCCCTGTGCTAAGCACCAATGAATGCATCACTTCAGCCAATGGAACTCGCAGGATTCACAAATGACAGATATATGTTCACTCCACGTGAAGTAATTAGTGCATTATCTGAGGGTATCTATTACCACAAATAAATCCATGGTAACGGTTCGAGCACCACAACAATACATAGTAGGTAGAGGAGGTATGCATTCCACTGTAGTGCATCTTGGTAGTGTAGATGGTAGCATGTCTGCCTCACGTTCAAGAGGTCCCAAGTTCAAATCTCGGTCAGGGTGAGTTACCTGTATACTTTTTTCTGGGGTTTTCCCTTATCCTGAAAGACGAATGTCGGGTAACTATTAAGCTCCATGGACCTCGGACTCATTTGAGCATCCTTTCACCCATTTCATTCATAGTCTTATTTAACTTTACATTGGAGGACGTAAATTACAACATAAAAAAAAGGTGCATTCCACTCACAAATTTTAATATGGAGATTTCATCAGAAATATATGTGTTGAAGCCCCGTATCTGCCCATGTATGTGTGAACTGCTTTATATTAAAAATGATGGCCAGTTAAATACTAAAACTATTTTCTAAGCCCCGTATCTGCCCATGTATGTGTGAACTGCTTTATATATGGCCAGTTAAATACTAAAACTATTTTCTAAGCCCCGTATCTGCCCATGTATGTGTGAACTGCTTTATATTAAAAATGATGGCCAGTTAAATACTAAAACTATTTTCTAAGTTCAGCACCTTCTAAGGATGCAACATGAAGATTTTTCCTTAAAATGAAAAATGTTTTGTTGGTTTTTATTCTTTCAAAAATTATTCTAATGATTTTGATTAAAATAGCATATTTTAATGTATTAAAATAAGAAATAAAATGTATGTGTTAAATTTTCTGATAAGAATAACCCTTTATTTTAATTTTGTATAGTTTTGAGTTACAAGGAAATCCTAAAAGATAGATGGAAACCTATGGCAGGAAATATGTAGATATTCTGAAAAGTATAACTTGCATCAAACTTTTCCATAGGTCTACTATTTTCCAAGTACTCCATAATAAGTACCACCTAATGGACATGCTGAAAGTTTCTGATTCTTGCTTTTGCCCCTCTCTTTTCCTTTCTTCCCGCTTCCAGAGCTTATTACCATGAGTAAACACTTGAATACCATTTCTGCATGTAATTAGTAATTATATTTTGCTTAGAAAGAATCAACCCAAAAAATTCACTGCCATGATTATATGCAAACCGGGAGATCCATGGTTCAAATCCTGGCCATAGCATTGAATTTTTCAGGTTGACTCCATCTATCCAAAACCTTAATGTATACATGGCTAATATGGAGGAACAATTAATTTCCATCAACTAACTTAATAACAGTGGTTTAATGATGAAGCCTGGGAATCAAGTACTTACAAATAGTAAGTCACCAAAAGTGGTGCATATCTCAAATACGAGGATCTCTAGCAGTTTACTGGGAAAACATATGAGTCAATTGGAGAATTTAATGTCATGGCGGCACGTTGGCCATGGTAGTTCAAGGGTTAAGAGCGACCGGCCAGAAACCTGGAAATCCGTTGGTTCAAATCCTGGCCAAGGCATTAAATTTTTCAGGTTAACTCCATCTATCCAAAACCTTAGCCTATACACGGCTAGTATGGAGAAACGATTAGTTTCCATCAATTAACATTTTGCTTAATTTGAAATAATCTTAAGCACAAATATATGGGTAACATAAAGTGGATAAACAAACCACTTTTTATATGAGTACTCTTATTATATGTGAATATGTCATGGGTAAACAAAGTTGTGAATGTATCACAATGGTTTTTTTTTTTTTTTTGTTCCTCCACAACATACCTAGTAAGTATATGGAAGTATTGCAATCTACCTAAAAGTTACATTTTTACCGGTATTATACATTTTGAGAAACTGCAGGAGAGAAAAAGGGACATTTTTAGAAAAAGGTCTCTTTTTATGTATTTATCTCTGAAACAGCATAACTAAGAAAAAAAATGTAGGCTTAAGTATTTAACTTGCTATTTAACTATGGTAACTTCCACATATAGATCAACTTGTCCCTCAAGGATATAAAGTGGAAGTGGTAAATGAGTTCAAATACTTTGGCATATGCCTAACCAACAAGAATGAGGAAACCGTAGAAATACAGGCAAGGATCCAAGCCGCCAATAGAGCATACTTGGCAGTATTACCTCTGTTCAGAAGTACAGATATAAACCGAAGCCTAGAAGCTATGTTATAAAAACTCTCATTCACAGTATAGTGATGTATGGATTCTACCAAAGAAAGTCTGGAGATGATCGACTCCTTTGAAAGGAAAATCCTGAGGAGAATTTATGGACCCATATGTGTACAAGGGGAATGGAGGATTAGATATAATAATGAACTATATTTTCTGTATGGGGGTACCCCTGTCGCATGCTATTCAAATTAAGACACTTAAATGAGCAGGTCATCTATACCTCGGCCGTTCTATCTCCGGCTCTGACATTTCTCGAGAGGGGGAAGCAGGCTGTTGCCAGTTCTTTAGCGGGAATTTCAAGCAATGCGTATTTTAAATATTTCATGTATTTGCATATTTCACTAACCAGTAGCCATATTATTATAATAGCGATAATAATAGGACTTACGAACACTAAACATCAGAATTCACGCACAAAAAATATACCAAAGTTGGTTAATCAGCGCAAGCCACTATTAGGCCACGTGGCTCAAACAAATTTAAGCTGGCAACACGGTGTTGGGTTCGGAAGCCACGCCTACCAGCGACAATGCTGATTGGCGCTAGCAGACAGTTTTAACTTCCTGACCACGACACCGGATGTAGAGACTCCCAGTACTACCAACAGATGCAGTTAGTGTGTGTGTGAAGGGTGTGAATGAAATATTCGAATAGAGTGGTGTTGTAATAAATATCTTGCATTATGATGAAATTGTAAATTGTATTTCAGTGTTTTAAAGTTAATATAGTCCTATATTTTCATTCTAAAGATAATTTTGAGGATATGTTTTCAATTGCTCATTACTGTATGTTGGTACTATTAGGTTTCCCCTTCCACCTTTTACAGTTGCAAAACGTCAGAGCCGGAGATACAACGGCCGGACAGTAATTAGGATGGAAGAACATCGAATCCCAAAGAAAGTATTCCTAGGAGACTTTGGAGGAGGAAGGCTAGTGGGAACACCACATAGCAGATGGGAAGATGGTGTACAAAAGGACTCAACACATATATTCAAGATCCGAAATAGGAGGGCTACAGCGCAAGATTGACAAGTTTGGAGGAGAGCAACTGGGGAGGTTATGATCCGAAAACAGGACATCGTACCATAGTATAGCATAGCATGGCATAACTTCCACAAATGTGACATGAGGAGTTTTCTAGAATTGCCACTGCCACAAGGAAAATATTCCATTAATTTTCATCTCTTAGAGATATGACATGAATATTTTTCAAGAAATTCTCTCCTTCCTCAAAATACCCTTTGCCCCAAATAAATATATGTAGATTTCCTTAAAATGCACAAGGTTAACAAAACCACTTTTGCTTATGGCATCAATATGCTATTTTCATCATTATTGGCTTGCATTAAAGAAAAAAAAAAAAGGGAATGGAAAGAGAAAAAATTCTGTGCATGTATGTCTGTGCACAACATAACTGAAATTATGGTTAAATACCAATTTTGGTATTTATTCAGCATCTTTCAAAGGTCTTATCTGAATATTTTAAAAAAGCTTCCTCACATAAAAAAAAGGCTTTACATAAAATAATTTACATATGAATATTTTTTATTTTTTAAAAAATAGCTCAAACAATTTTGATTAAAATATCGCTACATGACAAATAATATGTTAAATTTTTAGATGTTAAAAAAATTATACATAAACATGCAATAATAAACAGTCTTACACACAGACTAGTCGACATACCCATGGAGAAAGCAGAATACAAGGAACAAAAAGTCATATTCCACATAGCAGAAGAAAATGGATATAACAAAAGTCTGGTGTTCAAGAAAATTAAAAAGGCTTAACTAAAGAAAACCATTAAGGAAGCAACCACATTTACTAAAGAAAATGAAAGCAACAGCAGATTCAGTGCATTGTACCACCCAAAAACATCTAATAAATTCAAAAAATCTTTAAAGAACAAAATATCATCTTGGCACTTACAAATAGATACTCGGTATTAAAATTGCTAAATTCAAAAACAAAAGTTGAAATTCCACAAATTAACATATCCGTAATATACTATTAAGTTGTAAGGATTGTGAAAAATACTACATAGGTCAAACTAAAAAAAATCCTAAAAACCAAAGTTAAAAAACACTTTAGAAACATCAAATTGAAACAAGAAGATAAAAATAAGGACCGAGTAATGAACTTTGAAATTCCACCAGTAGATAATTTGACAAAGAAGTTTATAGTTCCACCAGCAGAGAAGAGAGCAGACGATAACAGCAGATGATTGGGGTTGAAAATGGATGCAACTGCTTCCAAAACTAGTCCCTCAATAATATAAAAATGTGACAAAGTGCTAAAAACTGACTGCAAACAGTTTTTTCAATTAACCCTGCATTATTTCACAACAGGCACAATAAAACGTGTGTGTGTGTGTGTGTGTGTGTGTGTGTGTGTGTGTGTGTGTGTGTGTGTGTGTGTGTGTGTGTGTGTGTTGTGTGTGTGTGTTGTGTGGTGTGTGTGTGTTGTGTGGTGTGTGTGTGTGTTGTGTGGTGTGTGTGTGTGTGTGGTGTGTGTGTGTGGGTGTGTGGTGTGTGTGTGTGGGTGTGTGGTGTGTGTGTGTGGGTGTGTGGTGTGTGTGTGTGTGTGTGGGTGTGTGGTGTGTGTGTGTGGGTGTGTGGTGTGTGTGTGTGGTGTGTGTGTGTGTGTGGGTGTGTGGTGTGTGTGTGGGTGTGTGGTGTGTGTGTGGTGTGTGGGTGTGGGTGTGTGTGTGGTGTGGGTGTGTGGTGTGTGTGTGTGGGTGTGTGGTGTGTGGGTGTGGTGTGTGTGTGGTGTGTGTGTGTGTGTGTGTGGGCGTGGGTGTGTGGTGTGGGTGTGTGGTGTGTGTGGGTGTGGTGTGTGGGGGTGTGGTGTGTGGGTGTGTGGTGTGTAGTGTGTGTGGTGTGTGGGTGTGGGTGTGTGTGTGGGTGTGGGTGTGTGTGTGTGGTGTGGGTGTGGGTGTGTGTGTGTGGTGTGGGTGTGTGTGGTGTGTGTGTGTGTGGGTGTGTGGTGTGTGTGTGGGTGTGGGTGTGTGTGTGGTGTGTGTGTGTGTGGTGTGGGTGTGTGGTGTGGGTGTGTGGTGTGGGTGTGTGTGTGTGGTGTGTGTGGTGTGGGTGTGTGGTGTGGGTGTGTGTGTGTGTTGTGTGGTGTGTGTGTGTGGGTGTGTGTGTGTGTGTGTGTGTGTGGTGTGGGTGTGTGGTGTGTGTGTGGTGTGGGTGTGTGGTGTGTGTGTGGGTGTGGTGTGTGGGGGTGTGGTGTGTGGGTGTGGTGTGTGTGTGGGTGTGGTGTGTGTGGGTGTGGTGTGTGTGGGTGTGGTGTGTGGGTGTGGTGTGTGTGTGTGGTGTGTGTGGTGTGTGTGTGTGTGGTGTGTGTGTGTGTGGTGTGTGTGTGGTGTGTGGTGTGTGTGTGTGGTGTGTGTGTGTGTGTGGTGTGGTGTGTGTGTGTGTGGTGCGGTGTGTGTGTGTGTGTGTGTGTGTGTGTGTGTGTGTGTGTGTGTGTGTGTGTGTGTGTGGCGTGTGCGTGTCTAATGCTCAGGAATTGACAACCAATATATTAATATAATTTTGAGTCAAACCAACACTCAATGCTCCATTTATTGCTAGTATTTATCTAGAATGTGTATTGTTAGAAACTTCCTAACATCATCAGCTGTTGTTGACTAATAGATGTTGGTTTGGTGAACTCCTTGAAGGTGATAGGTGCGTCTCTGTCGGTATCTTGATGAACTTGAAATTTGGGTTTTCTTCAAAGGTAGATGTATGAGATAGCAGAGACTGCAAACATATCAAAAGAATGTGCAAATAATATTTTCAGTAATGTTTTGGGCTGTCACAAGATGGGTGTCACATTTGTTGACACCTGATCAAAAGTTGCAAAGGAAAACTGCTTCTGTTAAGAATTTGGGGCTCTACCATAAAAATCCCACTGAATTTTTGAGACAGCTTATTACCATGGATGAAACTTGGATACATAACTACACTCCAGAAAGTAAATCACAGTCAAAACAATGGACTGCACCAGGTAAACAAACTCCAAAAAAGAGAAAGCCAGTTTTGTTAGCTAATAAGCTTACGGCAAGTGTTTTGCGTACCATTTTGGAAGGAGAATCATGATATAGAATGAGAAATCCACTTATTAAAAAGTGTCCAAGGTGCAGCTGCATTAACCACATGGGAAAAAATCTTCATAAAGAAATATGAAAGAAAATTGTTTAATTTTGACACTACCTTTGAAGAAAACCCAAACTTCAAGTTCATCGAGATACCGACAGAGAGGCACCTATCACCTCCAAGGAGTTCACCAAACCAACATCTATTAGTCGACAACAGCTGGTGATGTTAGGAAGATCCTAACGAAACGCGCTCTAGATAAATACTAGCAATAAATGGAGCATTGAGTATTAGTTCGACTCAAAATTATATTAATTTTGTGCTTCATTGTATCATAGTCCTTACACATTGGAATATTGACAACCAAGTCATTCTCCTTCTAGCCTCCCAGTATTTGGTGACTATGTCAGGACATGTCTTCAAAGCTTGGCATGATTCTAGATGTTCCACATTCATAATTTCTTCTCTAGTACAAAGTAGGTAGTATAGTGAGCTTGAAAGTCCAATCCTATAAAGATGGTTATTCAATCAATCATGTCCAGTTATGAGACAAAAGCTGGTAACAGCTGATTTTCTTGGTAGTTTTGGAATTATTTTTGGATTTTGTGCAATTTGTAGTCATTTTGAGTTTTTATTTTCATGTGTTATTTAATTTATAAAGTTTTTATCTATTTTTTTAACAATGCATTTGATTCATAAGAACATTTTATAATAGTTTTTTTGCTTAATTTTTGTTCCTTTCTTTGCCAAAAAGTATGCTTTTTCATTTCCATCTACCTCACAATGAGATGGAATCCATTGTAATACACTTTTTTCCTCTAGTTTACCTATTTGTTGAATCTTCTTTTGTATTTCTTTAATTTTTTCCATTTTAGGGAGTGTTACTATTGCTTCTATAGCAGCCTTTGAGTCTGAAAGAATAACTATATTTTTGCATTTATGTAGCCAAGGAAATATGTTTTGCAGTGATAAATAAACAGCTTTATTTCTCCATCAAAATTTGTAGTATTTCTTCCTACTTTCTATAAAAGGAAAAGAGTGGGCATATACCACCTGCTCCAGCTCCATCATCGGTATCAGAGAGGGAACCATCTGTGTATATGTGTCCATTCCGAGTTGGATATTTTAGATTTAGAGTTTCTAGTATAAGAGTTTTAGCTATGACAGGATAATATATATTTTTTTTTTTTTTTGAGTTCATGTATTAGATTTAACTGATGTTCGATTGTAATAATCTCAGTAGGGTTGATGCAATAATAAGATTTTCTCTTTGTTTTGGTATTTCTAATCTTTTTTCAAGTTCATTAACTTCTTGCATGAATCCAGATTGTGTTTTTAATTTATTTACATCTGAATTATCGTACAAATTAAATTTAAAGGGAGTCGATTAATGACACTAAACACTTACTTTTAAATTTTCCCGGAACAACCCCCTCAGCTACAGAAACTAATATGATTTCAAAAAATTCACTTACCATCCATGGGCCTTTGATAAATTCAAAAAAGTCTTCAAAAAACAAAAAATTCAACTAGCACCAGTCAACCATTACTCCTTAAAAAACGTAATTTGCTCAAACATCAAAGATGCCATTCCATCTAACAAAAAATCTGGTATATATCAAATTGAATGTTGTGACTGTAGTCAAATTTATATTGGAAAAACCAAAAGAAATTTAGAAACAAGAGCAAAGGAACACTTTAGGAACATAAAATACAAACAATTAGAAAAATCAGCAGTTGCCATGCATTTTTGGGAAAAAAACCACAACATAAATCCAGAACCAAAACTACTAAAACACACATCAGGAAAACAACAACTGTCCACATGAGAACAAATCTTCATTTAAAAAAATAGGAACAAAGTATTCAATTTCGACATCCCCCCCCCCCCCCCCCAGAAAGATTTGTTCAGCAAGTTCCTCGAACCGCCACTAGAGGAGACCTATGAAAAAATATCGCCAGCTACATCACTGAGAACCAGTTGATATCGGTTGACGATGGAGGCAAAGTCTCTGAAACATGTTCCAGGAAAATTTAAAAGTAAATGTTGTTTAGTATCATTGACTCCCTTTAAATTTAATTTATTACAGCACTGTTTTCAACACTTCCAAGAAAGGAATTGTATTGTACAATTTATTGAAATTTGGAGATCTTATCATTTTATCATACTGTAAAATAGCTTGAGTTTCTAGTTCTAAATTCAGTGGTTTGTTAGAGGTAGCAGTCTGCAGTGCTTCAATCGGAATTGTTTTAATTGCTCTGGTTTATTATTCTCAGTGCTTGATTTTATATGCATTCGAGTTTTCCTTTATTAGATGGTAATGATGTTATTAGTACTTCTCCACAATATCTTATCACTGGTTTAATATAAGTGTTGTAAGTTGTATTCAATGTTCCCCAAAAATTTCCCCATTTAGTGCCAGCTAATATTTTCGTAGTTTAAATCTTTTTTAACTTTTTCACATACATAGTCTATACTTAGCATTAAAAGTCAAATTTGGGACACATTTGGCTCCAAATACTTAAGTAGCGAACTTTGCCTTCACTGTTATAAAAAAGAACTAACAATAAAAGTGACTTAAATCACAATAGAAAACATTGTATACTGATATTTTTATAGGAATGCCAGAACATAAGCTAATTCACCATGCAAATTTCATAATCTTACTTGAAAAAATATGTGCACGATAAGAAGAACGATCAGGTTCCAAGTCCTCATTTGGTAAGTTTCGTTTAACTCCGTGAACATAGATGACAACTTTGAAATTTGAAATGCGGTGTACACTGACATCTAGTGGCTAATACGCTAAGCTTTATCATGTCCGCCATATTTCGTTTTCATCAATTTCGAGGTTAATTAGCTAACCAGTTTACAACAATTGTATGTTAGAATTAGAATTTCAATTCGTCCTTGGCAACATATACACGTTATGAGACACGTTAAAATGTATAAATACAGTATATACATAAAGTCAAATTGATTACATAGAATATACACAGTAAGCAGCTTTTCTATGGTTTCATGTGGTATTTGCATAGACTAATTTACTACAAGAAATGTCATAAATATTACAGGTTTGTGAATGTACTATGCTCCCAGTGCTCATTTACATGGTTATAGTTCTAAAAATTCATTAAGCGTATAAAAACAGTGTGCATGCAAAAATTTCTTAACCTTATTCTTAAAGTGTTTTAATGATGCAGCTTGTTTAAGTGAATTTGGAAGTTTATTAGATAACATTATCCCTTTGTAGTTAAAGCTTCCTTCATAAAGGCTCGTTTGGTGCGCTCGAATTGCCAGTTTATCCTTGTTACGAGTGGTGCTAATGTACATCAGCATTTACTTGAAAATGACATATATGTATGAACATTTTTTGATGTTATGGCTCTCGAAAGGGGACACATAATTATTCGTATACATCCGTATAATTGTGATCTGAGTACAATTGAGCTGGCATGGGCAAAACTAACGAATGTTTTATGAGGATGCAACGTTACTTGTGATATCTTCGCTTATCTAACACACTATTTTGCTATACTATGTTTTTCAAGGTCGAACACGCTGCAGAAGCAGAAGAGCGTTAGCTCTGACTTCTTCCCCTCTGCCCGCACTACACTGTAAATCCAGCGCTCAACTTATTTTGCGTGTACTGTACTAATAACATTACATTTTTCTTTGTATGAAGAAACAACACTTCTAGATAGTCAACATGAAAAATGCAATGCCATGGCTGGGATTTGAACCACGGATCTCCTGGTTTCCGTCCAGTCGCTCTTAACCTTTGAGCTACCATGGCCAACGTGGCATCCTGACATTAAATTCTCCAATTGACTTGTATATTTCCCCGGTAGACCACTAGGGGCTCTTCCATCCGAGATACACCATTTGTGGCGACTTACTATCGTATGTACTTAAGTCCCAAGCTTCATCATTTAACTATTATTATTTTAGTTAATTGATGGAAATTAATCATTTCTCCACACTAGCCGTATATAGGCTAAGGTTTTTGATTGATAGAGTCAACATGAAAAATTCAATGCCATGGTTTCCGTCCAGTTGTTCTTAACCTTTGAGCTATCATGACCAACGTGCCGTCCTGACATTAAATTCTCCATTTGACTCTTATATTTCCCCGGTAGACCACTAGCGGCTCTCGCATCCGAGATACACCATTTGTGGCGACTTACTATCGCAAGTACTTAAGTCCCAGGCTTCATCATTTAACTATTATTATTTTAGTTAATTGATGGAAATTAATCATTTCTCCACACTAGCTGTATATAGGCTAAGGTTTGTGATAGATGTCAGGACGGCACGTTGGCCATGGTATCTCAAAGGTTAAGAGCGACTGGAATGAAACCAGGAGATCCGTGGTTCAAATCCCGGCCATTGCATTGAATTGTTCATGTTGACTCTATCTATCAAAAACCTTAGCCTATATACGGCTAGTGTGGAGAAATGATTAATTTCCATCAATTAACTAAAATAATAATAGTTAAATGATGAAGCCTGGGACTTAAGTACTTACGTTAGTAAGACACCACAAATGGTGTATCTCGGATGCGAGAGCCCCTAGTGGTCTACCGGGGAATTATACGAGTCAAATGGAGAATTTAATGTCAGGATGGCACGTTGGCCATGGTAGCTCAAAGGTTAAGAGCGACTGGATGGAAACCAGGAGATCCGTGGATCAAATCCCAGCCATGGCATTGAATTTTTCATGTTGACTCTATCTATCAAAAACCTTAGCCTATATACGGCTAGTATGGAGAAATGATTAATTTCCATCAATTAACTAAAAAAATAACACTTCCATCTATAGTTATACACTGCTAATGCACCATCATGGGCCTTATTAAACACATTTAAAACTTTTATTTGTTTAATCATTTTGAATAGTTAGCACATTAAAAATTAGCATTTTGCAGATTTATTTAACTTTAATTAAAGAAGCTTAGAAGGAAAGAGTTATACAGGATGTAACAGACTAACTACTCATAATTTTTTGATGTGATAGCATAAAATTTAACATTTTGTGCTATTAAAGCATTGTCCAGAAACACTTCATTTTTAATATAAAAAGGCTGATGACTGTAGATCTCATCATTCACATTCTGTTTCAGCTATTCTAGTTACCATAAAAACAATACACAATTGAAGTTAGTTTGCTGTGTGTCACAAAATATTTTCAGTGACATCTGTTTATTTAATTTTTAGTATTAAAATGCACTGGTATATAATAATTATTGAATGTGCAAACATGCAGACAGCATAAGGAACAGCTTTACAGCAATGTCCATTTGCAAAGCTAAGCCATGAAGAACAACATCTTTAGCACTGTATTCTTTGCCATATTAACATTAAAGACTTTAAATTTAAAGAGAGTCGATTAATGATACTAAACAGCACTTACTTTCAGTGTCATTAATCGACTCCCTTTAAATTTAATTTATTACAACACTGTTTTCAACAATTCCTTTCTTGGAAGTGTTGAAAACAGTGTTGTTATGATAAATTAACTTTAAAGAGAGTCAATTAAAGACACTAGACAACACTTACTTTTAAATTTTTCCGGAACATGTTTATGAAGCTTTGCCTCTATCATCGGCCGGCTCTTGTTTTCAACACTTCCATGAAAGGAATTATATATTCAAGACATTGTCTTCGAAAAAGTAGCCTGTTCCAGGTAAAGAAAGTAGATTCAAGAAAGAATATTAACTATAAGGACAGTAAACTTCATGCTGTTTGAAGGAATTTAGTAATAGTAACATGTTTACTGAAAAAGCTATTTGTGGTTGGTTTTTAACACTCCATCACATACATTTTTATTTTTTGAGGGACGAATTTAGCTGTTTGCTTCCATTCTCAACCTCAAAGGTCTGACTATAGTCTGCTGTTGTTGTCTGCTATCTTCTCTCTTGTGATGGAACTATGAATTTCTTTGTCATATTATTGACTGGTGGGATTTAAGTTCATTACTCAGTCCTTATTCTTCCATATTAAGATGTTCTTCCACTATGTCAGTTTGTTTTGGTTTATCAAACCTTTTAATAATTTTGGATTTGGGTCAAGATCATGGCTTTTGATCTAAATTCAACCAATCAATAGTTACATAATATATCAAATAAGTTGTAAGGATTGAGAAAAGTGCTACATAGGGTAAACTAAAGGAAATCTAAAATCCAGAATCAAAGAGCACTTCAGAAACATCAAATAGAAACAGGAAAATAAGTCAGCAGTAGCATTTCACTTTTGGAATGAAAACCATGTCCATGAACCAATAGTTTGATAAAGGAGTTCATAGATCCATCACCAGAGAGAAGACAGCAGATAACACATGATAGTGAACTTTTAGGTTGAGAATGGAAGCAACAGCTTCCGAAATTAGTCCTTCAAAAAATAAAAATGTACATGAGTGTTAAAAAGACTGCATTAAACTTCACTAAGTTTGAACATAATTTATGAACTAGCATTTGAAATGTGGGTCATTCTAGGGTGCAGTCACATGTCTGTATGGGAGCCTTAAGTGAATATAAAAAGCATGCTTATCATATCCAGAAAGTACAAATGATTATCCTAACAGAGAACAATTTGCTGAATGGCACTTACATACCTCTGGTAGTGAGCTTGATTTTGCTAGATGCATATTATTGACAGATAAGGCATGTCTTTCAAGAGATGGCTTTTTAATACACTCAACAGTCATATTTGTAGTGACACAAACCCTAAAAACCTGTGGAGAATGCTTACAGAGCTACTAGAAGATATTCCGATTAGTATTTGAAAAAAACCTCAATTTTCAACATGATGGTGCACCCACATATTTTGACTTAAATTGTCAAAATTAATTATACAGAACGTTAATGAACTGTTCCAAAATATTTTCAGAGCAAGTGGAGGTATCTCAAACAAGTAATTTAAGATAGGAGACTTATGACCTATTGGTTCAAATGTGGAAGTTACGACTATAAATTTCTAAAGTGCCAGCACACCAATGCAAATGATTATACCACTTGAATACATAAGACACAAAACTGAAGAGAAGTGTCGGAATATTCCCTTTGGCAGAATGGTTATGACATTACGTTTCAAGTGAAAGGTAAATAAGTTTGAATCTCCTTCACTTTCTCTGTTTATTTTTGTTTGGTTGCTTTTTAATATTTTGTCTAAGCTTTTATTCTTGTTAAAATAAATGCATTTTACGGAGTAATTTAACCTTGTTACTAAAATTAGGCAAATGAGTCAATCTTGTATATACTTTTCTCCACTTACAAGTTTTTTAATGAAGACTAGTTTCTGGGAACTTCTTCCCTATTGTCAGTTCTGTGGTTGACTGATGATACATCCGGTGTCTGCATCTGGCTTGGTGTCGTGCTGCCATCTAATGTTCTGGTAAGTGTGATGATCCCGCCGTAGATGATGTCATCAAATTTACCAGAACATTAGATGACAGCACACACCAAGCCAGATGCAGACACCGGATGCATCATCAGTCAACCACAGAACCACAGATAGGGAAGACGTTCCCAGAAACTAGTTGAAACAGAATCGCTTATGGGTGTACACAAGTTCCACGTTGGAACGCCAATTTGATGCAAATATAATATAATGGCGAACACAGAAGTCGGCAAGCAATGAGGTTTCTCTCAGGGTATGCGTGGATGTGTGTGAGAAGGAAATTTACAACACTGGAATGCCCGTTTCCAAATTATTTATTCACTGCTGCTTATTTCAAACCTCGAAATGGAAGCTGCCGACCGAGGGTTACCAATCACGGTTTATAGTGACTGAATGCTAATTATATCTCTCGATAAATTTTGATGACCTGACAAATATTCAAGACCGAACAAGTTGACCGCTCTCCTAGGCTTCACGTCTGACTCTTCCCTTTATATCGGCTACACGCCGGATAATTGTTTATACTGGTTTCATAGCCGTGACCCGGCTCCATCGGCGACAAGCCGAAGAGTGCTCCCCTCACCACAACTGCGTGTGTATTTATATACAACTTTCACTCTCCAAATTCCTTTTTAAACAAAGTTCTTTTGTGGCTGTTTTGGTCGCCATTGTAAACGATCCAAAGAATACCCTATTCATATAAGTCAAGTGACAATTCCTTTAGAAACCTTCTAAGGACACAGCGTCTTTCATGGCATTGTTACTATACTTTCCCCAACTCACTGACCTTGCCCTGGGTCGTCACAAAGACCAACATTCCTTCGACGTCTATCATTATTCTTTGCTCCTGCAAACAATAATTTCGGTATCATAGTCTTCATTAAAAAACTTGTAAGTGGAGAAAAGTATATACAAGATTGACTCATTTGCCTAATTTTAGTAACAATGGCACTCCACTTTCTGAAGTACTTCTTTTTATTCTATATAATTTAACCTTACAATTCTTTCTAATAATGGCTGAATCCTGCTTAATACTTTCACATACCATACATCTAAATGGGAGGTGATTTAAGGGGTGAACAAACTTACATAAAATAAAAATTAAATGCCACTTTTTGCATAAGGTTTATAGGAATTGCTCAAAATGGCAACCTGCATTTTCGATGCAAAGTTTACAGCAGTGAAGGAATCACTGTCGTACTCTGCCCTAAACTCCTTGTGTGTGTCGAATAAGTTTACATGCTGCTATGTAGATAGGTCCTCTTCTGAAGTACGTATTAAAAAGACAAAGAAAAAAAAATTAACTACATGACACAAATAAAACTGATGACCGTGGAAACACCAGTTTCTTTAATCACTGTTCAGTGTGGAACTGACCGAGGATTAGTTTGAGATATGAGAGATATTTGAGGCATTAAAACCTGAGAATGCCAATAACAAGCCTCTAAGAATCGATATTTCTATACTCGGGAAGCAATTTTAAAGACATTCTAATACAATAATTTCACCCTCTTGTTTAAATAACTTTATCAGCATCTGATGCCAGTTATGTTTAAGACAATTAACTGCATTATGTTGTGTCGCAGACTATGCATTGCCTATCTCAACTTGCTTATGTAAGTCATATCTACAACCTGAAATTATTTCAATGTAGTTCATCAACATCCCGTATATACATTTTTCAAATTCTTGGTCAAGAAGAATAGGTCCAGTTGACTTGCACATTCCATAGATATAACTCCAGTTGATTATTGTGTTTGGAGTAATATTAAAACAACCATTTATTAACCACCAGCCGACACAGTAAAGAATTAGTTTCTAGAATTATTCTTGCTTCTGACCATCTTTATGACCAATTACAAATATTTCAAAGGATTCATTCTTTAATCATATGTCACTATACTTTGTATCAACCATGGCAATCACAATTTCAAAAAGTTCTTATTGTGCATAGGCTTTCACGGCTGGTGTCATTACACAGAAAATGATTATCTGTGCTGGAGAGTCATGGTACAGTGGAAGCTTTCCTTTAAAACGTTTTGTGGCCACTGAAGATGTTTAATGGAACTTCGGATGAAATGTCTGAAAGAAGAGCTTCCACTGGATCATGGCTCACAAGCCTAGATAATTATTTTCTATGTAGTTCTTATAGTGAGTCAATACCTTTTTCATATTATACAGCATAATGTATGAAAATTACAGCATAACCTTAGAAAGTAAATAAAATAGTATTTCAAGTTCAGGTGTTTAATTTTTTGCTTCATACTACTTCTGCTTTAAAATTAAGCATTTCTGGTCATTTCTTTATTAAGAAAAAAAAAAAAAGTTTAATTTTACGCCAGCTATCACATCAGAAATTAGGAATAATTATTCTGTTACATCTGTATACTTTAGTTGGAGTGTGCAATAGTAATCAGGACAGCAGCAAATGTTCATTATTTTTTGGAGTATTGCTCTTGAAACAGTTTTATGAATGAGTTATAAAATAAACACTCACTTGAAAATAAGAATGTCTTTATTCCGTAATAATCTGATGTGTTCATACACATGACTTTCTATACCTACTCTTCTGCAAATGCTTTTCTTCTCTTTATTCATGTTAGTCAAGATAAATATTTCCAGAAATGATTTTATTATAAATTCTGTTTCAGATGCAAGGGGCATGTTTAAGCAAGTTAAATCCATTGCTAATGGCTCTGAAGCTCTGTTCTCTTTGCAAGACCATGGGATAACACTAAAGAAACTGAAAAGAAGTATGTGACAATTCAACTCAATAAAACATATTTTGGAAACAGTTAATGGCATAAAAATCTATTTGACATATGTGTCATTTTTTGTCCACCTCATACGGTTTAAGTTATACAAAATTAATTCAGAATACAAAAGTGTTGTGTTTAGCTCTCAAATTACTTTAACAAGTAAATAAACCTATTTTTGCAATATTTATTGCCACAATTTTAGTGTACAGCTCATTGATTTTGTTGTCTATCCTTTACTTGCCTCATTCAAAGAAGAACCATCAAAGAATTTTATAAAAAAATACTAAATGTAATACTAGTTGATTAGAGATAAACATTAGATATTTTGATGGATAGAGTCAACATGAAAAATTCAATGCCATGGCCAGGATTTGAACCACGGATCTCCTGGTTTCCGTCCAGTCGCTCTTAACCTTTGAGCTACCATGGCCAACATGCCGTCCTGACATTAAATTTTCCATTTGACTCATATATTTCCCCGGTAGACCACTAGGGGCTCTCGCATCCGAGATACACTGTTTGTGGCGATTTACTATTGTAAGTACTTGAGTCCCAGGCTTAATCATTTAACTTTTATTATTTTAGTTAATTGATGGAAATTAATCATTTCTCCACACTAGCCGTTTATAGGCTAAGGTTTTTGATGGAGTCAACATGAAAAATGCAATGCCATGGCCAGGATTTGAACCACGGATCTCCTGGTGTCCGTCCAGTCACTCTTAACCTTTGAGCTACCATGGCCAACATGCCGTCCTGACATTAAATTCTCCATTTGACTCATATATATCCCTGATAGACCACTAGGGGATCTCTCTCTATTACTCTTTTTAAATGCTGGAAGCTTTTTACAAGGATGTCTGCTAATTTTACAAGTTTGAATAAAGTTAAGCAGTGTAATTTTTTTAGGGTGGGTGGAATTCTGTTAAACATAATTTAAGTAAATAATCACTTACATTCTGCATAATAATTAAATGTCAACTCGGGAAAGGTTAGAAATACTGTTAGGTATATATTACAAGTATGAATGGAAATCCATGTTAGCATATCCATGTTAGGTTCGATTCCCACAGTCTCCACATCTTAATTAAATTACATACGTGCTAAATGCCAATAACTATTAAACACTAATAAATTTATAAAACTACACTAAGTAAAACACTATGTAACTTCTATAAATATAAGCTTAATTAACACACATAAGAAGCACGTTTGCAAGTCTAAGCTAATAGAAGGTACCGCACTTCTGAGGAAACAAGAAAAATATTGTAACAGAGCTTTAACTTGTGAACGTATTGAGAAGGACCACCCCACATGTTTAAGGGTGGAAGACCCTTATAATTGCTTACGTGTGAGGAGGAGTGGTCAGAAGTGAAAGCTTTGACGCCAAATGGGATGGAATGAACCATACCATCAGTTGTGCCCTAGCACCATTCTAAGAGCCACTATGTCGTTATTTAAATACCTATGTGCAGAAGGGCATATTCATTTAATTGCCTTTGTTACTTCATTTGCAAAATAATTGGTTGAATTTTCATGTATGAACCACAATGAAACATAGTTTCAGAATCTACCATCAGTTTTGCCCTAGCGCCATTTAATTTCCTTTGTTAGCTCATTTGCAAAAACATTGGTTGAATTTTCATGTATGAACCACAATTAAAATTTCAATTCCTTGTGCTAATGTGCAGAGACATCTTCTGGATGTTTGTAAAAGTTACTGAACATTGTAAGCTTCTGGTCATGTTAATTCTCTTTGCTTCCTTTGTAAGCCATGTGGTCTTTTTGAACATGAACAGTGAATAGTAAATATATTGGTTTTCATATTCATATGAGCCATGCAATAAAGCTTAGGATAAGCATAGTTTAGAATAGGAATAAAGCTTCACTCAACATTATTTTGCTTTCTTGCTGAAACAGTACATCATTCATATCTTTTTGTTTAGGTGTATATAAACAAGTGGCTATCTTAGTTTTATAAAACTTGAACATTTTGGGATTTAATTTTTTATTATAAATATTATATATATATATATATATATATATATATATATATATATATATATATACACACGAGGTACATCCAGAAAGTAAGTTCTGTTTGGTAATAAAATTAAATTGTGTATAGATACAGAAAAATTATTTATTACACAAAATTCTACAACTCTTAAACTACTTTTCCACATAACTGCCGAAATTTTGCAGGCATTTTTCATAGCGAGGTACAAGTTTATGTATACCTTCTTCATAGAAGTTTGCCGCCTGTGTCTTCAACCAGTAGGAAACATTTTCTTTCAGCTCTTCGTCATTGTTGAAGTGTTGACCACCAAGGAAAGATTTCAGATGCAAAAACAGAAGTAAGTCGCTAGAGTGGGGTCAGGGCTGTACGGGGGGGGGGGGGGGGGGGGGGGGGGGTAAAAAATGTCCCAGCCAAATCCCTGTAGATGTTTTTTGTCGCATTTACAGTGTGTGGTCGTGTGTTGTGATGAAGAAACACAACACCTTTTGACATCGCAAATTTGCCAATAAATTTCAATTGGTTTCACTTTCCTAGCATTCAGAAAACGAATCACAGATCTGATTTCACAAGCGGCAGGATTTTCAATCAACACCGACATTGTAAACAAGCACAACAATGCGTACATGGCTTCAGGGATCTCACAATGGCGCACATTTCTCCTCCTTGATACAGAGCGCCTACCGCGCATGTGCGGAATTGCGATTGCAGTGGTGCAGCGGAGACAGTTTGAAACAGAACTTACTTCCTGGATGCCCCTTGTATATATATATTATATATTATATTTCCTTCTAAATTTGTATCAGAATGGGTAACCCAGATAAGAAAAGGCAAACAAAGAGATCTCTTGCAGCAAGATAAAACATTAGATGAAATTCTCAAAAATCTGAAACAAGCACAGTACCTACGATAATTATTCATAACGCTGATCAAAGTTGCAAGAAGTTGGGAAACTTCTGCAATGACGATATAATAAAATTAATGTGGAGATACCAAAGTCCAGATTATGTAAGTAAAAAAATTATTATTATTATTTTGTAAACTTGGATTTCAACATTTTCATAGATGCCTCCCCGAAGTTTTTAAATCCAGCTTTTTAGTTGGTAGTGCAAATTTACTTACAAGTCCTGTCATCAAATAAAAGAAAAGATTTGGGAGCAGAAGATGAAAAAGAAATAAAAGAAAAAGGAAATTGGTGAATTGTATCTGTAAATAATAATCAAGGCCTAGAATGTCTATAACTTGAGAGTATTTTGAAAACAAAAGTTAATAGATGCACTTGTATTATCTATTAAAAGCAGTCAAAAGCGTTTCAACTGCACTTACCATTTAAATCACTAAAAGTTAAATGCACACTGAGTTAAACTGAATCTATTGCCAAATCAACGGTTGTGATTTTCAACCTGATTCCTTTCGACTTGCACGAAATTTGGTGAACGCACAAGCACCACATAGATAAAATTGTACCAAATTGTAATCCTCTAAATTATCTACTTTATGAAATTCAGTGGTTCAAAGTTTGTGAGAAAACAGGAAAGTTTGTTTAAACCCATTTCCACAAATGAAAGTAACTTTTGTACGAAGAGATTAGCATCAATCAAAATCTCATAAGAGTAATTTTGAAATTATATTTAACATAGAACTGCACTTCAAGCAGTTTTCACTCCTGAACAAGAACTTTTGGAAATCTTTGAGGAAAAATTAAATCACTTCTTTCTTTCTTAATAGCCCAAGAATCTCACGTTTTGACAGAAGTGTAAGGTAAGCTTACTGACGATAAATATAATGTTACATGTGACTTTGCAGATAGTTAAGCATTTGCTTTTCAGGATAAGATGCAGGATTTTTATTGCTCAAGCCACATTCTATCCCTTCGTAGCTAATAATTTTGAAAACCCTTCCAACAGATCACATTTTCTTTGTTACAGCATGAGAGGGACTCTGAACTTTTTTTAAAAAAAAAAAAATTCATATTTCTAAAAACAAATGTAAATTTGTTTACATTTGAGAGCTACTGTCTAATGCTAGTCAAGTTGATTGCTGTGTAGTTTGTTCAATTTGTTCTAATAGTTTGTTAATTATCATCATTAAAAGACTGATCACCCAAAAATGAATTTGATTAGAGAACATATATAGGCTATGACATTTTATGATTTTAAATCAACACCTAAGCACTGGAAGATCAGCTCAGAAACAATTTGGTGAAGAAGCTCCATCTAAGGCAACCATTTATAATTGGTACACTGAATTAAAAAATAGATCAGTTTTTTCTTAAAAATGAATTTCCAGAAGGATCCCCAAGAACTGCTGTTACAGATGAAAATATTGCTGCAGCTCAAGGAATGCTTGAAGAAGATTGATGATCATCTTATGAATTTATTCAGGCTGCAAACATTGGGTATTGGGATGAGTTAAAGCCAAAACATTTTACATCAATAGATAGATTTGAGAAAACTTCTTGCCCATGGAAGGTACAATAACTGTCTCCCAATCAAAGAAAACATTAATTGGTGCAGAAAAACTTAGAAAAAATTCAAGGCAAAACTACAAATTTGGTTTGGAATATTACTGTTGGTGATAAATCCTGGATTTATTTTGTTTCCTAAAAAGAAAAGTAATTGGCTTAGTGGTTCTTTCAAACAGAATCTAAGGGAACAGAAGTCCAACAAATTTGCAGTGCTCTTAAGAAAACAGCTAGTTGTTTTTTCTAAAACAGGCAGTGTTATCATTTAGCGTTAGAAGAAAGATGTACAATTTTGGCCAATTAGTACAGAAATTATTAAAACTAGGCAAATGAATCAACCTTGTATACACTTTGTAAACTTTTAAGTGGAGAAAAGTGTATACAAGTTGACTCATTTGCCTAATTTTATAACAATGGCACTCCACTTTCTGAAATACTTCTTTTTATTCCATATAGTACAGAAATGTTTATTGCAAATTTTTTAAAACTTCATGAAAAATGTCCAAATTGTCGCACAAAGCAAAACTAACAACTGAGCATCTGAGTGCCCTAAAGGTCAGCACAATGGATCCTCCACCATATAGCCCTGATCTAGAATGTTGTAATTTCTTTTTATTTCCAAAAATTATAGATAAAATGCTTAGTCACTTTTTTTTTGTCATTACAAGCAGTGGATGAATATAAACCTGATTTGACTCTGGAGTCAAAAAGCACTTTAGAAACATCAAACTGAAACAAGAAGCTAAATGAACAGCAGCATTTCACTTTTGGAACAAAAATCATAATAAATACTGAGGCTTCCACAGCCGGCGTTGTTAACTCCACTATGTTGTCCGGGTTTGTAGGCCGTGGTCCATTTGTATTTCTTTCCGACGTTTCGCCGAAAACTGCATTTGGCATCTTCAGGGTTCTAAGTCAAGAGACCCGGAGTCCAACACAAGACTGTTGTCAATCATAATAGTGACCCAAATCCAAAACTACTAAGAGGAATGATAAACCAAAATATACTGAAATCATGGGAGAACATATTCATATGGAAAAGGACCGAGTAATGAACTTTGAAATCTCACTAGTAGTTAATTTGACAAAGAAGTTCACAGTTCTAACGCCATAGAGAAGAGAGCAGAAACAGACGACAACAGACAAAGTTGGATAGAGGTTGAAAATGGAAGTGACGGCTCCCGAAACTAGTCCCTCCATAATATGAAAACATAAGTGACAAAGTGTCAAAAAGCCGACTACAAATAGTTTGTTCAATTAGAAAAGAGTTTATTAATGTGTTTCAGCACGCAGAATGGCACCCTTTTGATGCTTCATATGCAGAACATAGTAGGTACTGTACAGACACTTGGTGCCTGGGCCAGTTTGCACCATTCATACAACTTTGTAGATCATGATACCTAGACAACATTACTTTCCATAACTTTTATTACACCACTAACAGGAACTACAATGAAAAAGTTTCCTTTTTTCACAAGTTTTTGAAAACATTTGCACAATTCCAGGAACACTAAAGTCATGTAGTACAACTATGCCTACACCAGCCGGCCTTCAGCATATAAGGTGAAAAAATTCTCAAATTCTGATTAGGTAATAGTCAAATCATTGACAAGGCAAAATGAACCAGAGCTTGCTAACATAATAGACTTTTTTACATGTAAGGTAGTCGAAGGTAGGTAGGTAGGTAGGTAGGTAGGTAGGTAGGTAGGTAGGTAGGTAGGCAGGCAGGTAGGTAGGTTGGTAGGTTGGTAGGTAGGTAGGTAGGTAGGTAGGTAGGTAGGTAGGTAGGTAGGTAGGTAGGTAGGTAGGTAGGTAGGTAGGTAGGTAGGTAGGTAGGTAGGTAGGTAGGTAGGTAGGTAGGTAGGTAGGTAGGTAGGTAGGTAGGTAGGTAGGTAGGTAGGTAGGTAGGTAGGTAGGTAGGTAGGTAGGTAGGTAGGTAGGTAGGTAGGTAGGTAG
The DNA here is from genome assembly GCA_030765055.1 of Mantis religiosa. Lineage (NCBI taxonomy): Eukaryota > Metazoa > Arthropoda > Insecta > Mantodea > Mantidae > Mantis > Mantis religiosa. Next base: position 76,283,924 of record CM060953.1, on the reverse strand, counting down.
GTAGGTAGGTAGGTAGGTAGGTAGGTAGGTAGGTAGGTAGGTAGGTAGGTAGGTAGGTAGGTAGGTAGGTAGGTAGGTAGGTAGGTAGGTAGGTAGGTAGGTAGGTAGGTAGGTAGGTAGGTAGGTAGGTAGGTAGGTAGGTAGGTAGGTAGGTAGGTAGGTAGGTAGGTAGGTAGGTAGGTAGGTAGGTAGGTAGGTAGGTAGGTAGGTAGGTAGGTAGGTAGGTAGGTAGGTAGGTAGGTAGGTAGGTAGGTAGGTAGGTAGGTAGGTAGGTAGGTAGGTAGGTAGGTAGGTAGGTAGGTAGGTAGGTAGGTAGGTAGGTAGGTAGGTAGGTAGGTAGGTAGGTAGGTAGGTAGGTAGGTAGGTAGGTAGGTAGGTAGGTAGGTAGGTAGGTAGGTAGGTAGGTAGGTAGGTAGGTAGGTAGGTAGGTAGGTAGGTAGGTAGGTAGGTAGGTAGGTAGGTAGGTAGGTAGGTAGGTAGGTAGGTAGGTAGGTAGGTAGGTAGGTAGGTTGTGTTCTAAAGGTGGATGAAGGCACAGGTGAGATTAAAATAAATTTTTTACATCCTTGTGGAACTTCACTGTCATTTCTGAAATTCCTGATATATCAAGTGTAGAAAAGACAGCTTTTCTAAGCTGGTATGAGAGCAGGCAGGCAGGCAGGCAGGCAGGCAGGTTGGTAGGTTGGTAGGTAGGTAGGTAGGTAGGTAGGTAGGTAGGTAGGTAGGTAGGTAGGTAGGTAGGTAGGTAGGTAGGTAGGTAGGTAGGTAGGTAGGTTGTGTTCTAAAGGTGGATGAAGGCACAGGTGAGATTAAAATAATTTTTTTACATCCTTGTGGAACTTCACTGTCATTTCTGAAATTCCTGATATATCAAGTGTAGAAAAGACAGCTTTTCTAAGCTGGTATGAGAACACCCACAGAACAAGCTTACCTTATGTCAACTTAGGGCACACAGGGAGTAGTAAATCTTGGAAGCCAGTAATGAAGCAGAATCGGTTTAGTGAATGGGAGTGCAGTTACTTCACACAGGCAGTACATTCTACCCACAACTAACTGCTGTCATAAATTCATCTCCACATGACAGAAAAGGAAAACCTCTTTACCCATTCTTGAAGACCAATAGCAACTCTGAATTAGGAAGTGACAATTAGATGTTGATTCCATGTGCAGTCTCAGTTGCCAAAATTCCAGTTCTGTTTCATTAGCTGCTGAAGAGATGCAATTCTGCACAATGAACTTTAAGGGAAGACCTCTTTGTAAAACGATTATAAAGGCTCCTCAAAAGAGACAGCAAAAGTGCAGTTACATTGACAGACAGACTTAAAATAAAGAACTCTTGATTATTTCTTATTTTGATTGTATCAAATGTATGACAAAGTTGATTCTGGGAATAATTTTGTGTACTGTATGATTGTGTACACTTTGGTGAGGTGGAGAAACCTAATTTATTTTAAAGTTTTAATAGGAATGTTAACATTATGAGGTTTTTCTATAAAACTGAATTACCATTTCTTGGTATAAAGATGTTGAACCTCATAGCAGGGCAAAGGACGAGATATCCTTAGCTTGTCAATTTTGGGGAAATAGCCGCACGTGTATGTGGCATTCAGTAGTTCTAGGCATTGAACCCAACGATAAAGAATTCGCAATCAGCATGTCTTGTGGAATTTGGACAACATGGTGGGTGGAATGTTCTAGAAACTTTAGGAAGATTTGTGCTGATCTAATGTGAAAAGACCCCGGTTTTAGTGATTCGTTCCCCCTCTCTAGTTTATTGTTCATACTTACAGCCGCGGTTTTTGGCAGGCATAGGCTAGTCTAACCTGAATTATTCTGTAATGGTCTTGCTACCATATTTCAAAACTTTAATATGTACAAGATATATCACAGTAGAACTTTAGATTTCTCAATTACAATCTTCTGTTTGCTTACACATTTTCTCCACGTTAAGGCAATAACTTTTAAAACTCTTTATCAAAAATTTTGTGAGCCAAGGAAAATGTATTCTGTGCTTAACAATTGGATGGAGTTTCTTTGCTTTTGGAATTACTTCCTGTATTTTGTAGAATTCCTGAACAACTTCCTGGATAACACACTTATCAGATTCACTCACAAATACTTTTCAATGTCTTTCGGTGTATTTCTTTTTCCCTCAGTGTTGAAAATAAAACAATGTCCAGTTTGCTCCTAAAATTGTTTACGCTCCTTTCTAATCTTCAAAATGAAATTTTCTGATTTTCCACAATAGTCTGCTCCCCATGCCTGCAACTTAGGTGGCAGCATGTCTGCCTCACACAGAAAAAAAAAATTCTTTTTGTTCAAATTTTGTTTTTTCAAGAGCGCCCAAATTTGAAGCTTGGTCAGTGTGGGTTATTTGGATAAGGTCTCTTCAGGGGTTTTCCCTTATCCTGAAAGATGAATTTTAGGTAACTCTAAGCTCTATGGACTCTGGGCTCATTTGAGCATCATTTCACCCATTTTATTCATCCCCTAATACAACCTAACATTGGAGGACGTTAATTATAAATTTAATAAATATATACACACACAGGGTGTTAATGAACACTGAAATAATTTCAGCGATTGTAGACGTGACTAATATAAACAACCTGAGTTAGGCAATGCATGGTCTGCGGCTAAACATAACGCAGTTGACTGTATTAAACTTAATTGGTATCAGATGCTGATAAGTTGGTATTTAACCAAAGTAGGTGAAATTAATGGATTAGAATGTCTTTAAAACTGCTACCCAAGTATAGAAATAGCGATTCTTAGTAGCTCGTTATTGGTGTTCTCAAGATTTAATGCCTTAAAGATATCTCAAATCTCGAACTAATCACCTGCCAGTATGACAATGAACACTGATTAATGCCTTCTAACATCATGTAGCCTACTTCACTGAGGTTTCTGTAAGTGCTCTGGTGGCCCAATTCGTAACGCAACAAACTGGTGTTCTAAAGGTCATTGGTTCGGTTTCTCTCGGGTAGTTAATTTTTTTCTATATGCTTTCAAACCAATTGATTTCCTTTCAAACCAATTGATTTCCTTTCCTGGGGTGACCTCAAGTCTCTGGTGTATGAAACACCTATTACCTCAGATGACCTAACTGTCCAAATAATAGCAGCACATGAAGTTATTTGACAAAGAATTTTGCACCGAGTACGACAGCCATTCCTTCGCCACTTGTATTGAAAATGCAGGTTGCCATTTTGAGCAGTTCCTATAAATCTGACAAAGAGATGCATTTACTTTTTATTTTATGCAAATTCGTTCAGCCTTTAAACCACCTCCCATTTAGACATACTGCATGGGAAAATATTAAGCAGGATTCAACCTTTGTTAGAAAGAATTGTAATTGCACTGATAAGGTGAAATTACTTCGTAAAATGCATACATTTATATAAGAATTAAAATTTTAGACAAAATATTTAAAAAACATTCAAACAAACAAAAATTAAAAAAAAAAAAAAAAAAAGACAAAAAGGTGTAGGAGACTCTAATTCCTTTACCTTTCCCTTGAAAGCTAACGTCATAACTATTGCGTCAGAGAGTGTGGTCCGAGATGTCTCTTCATTTTCATTAGTTCTGCATTCAAATGGTATCATCATTAGCAGTGGCACACTGACAGTTCAGAAACTAATAGTCGTAACTTTCACATTTGAATCAAAGGCCATAAGTCTCCTATCTCAAATTGTTTAAGATATTTCCACTTGCTCTGAAAATAATTTGGTGTAGTTCATTAACACCCTTTATATATACATTATGTATAATACATTTCGTTGCCCCCTTTGTTGCCTGCTTGAGTGGGGTATTAAAGAAATAATTTTACTTTGATTTCTTGTAACATTTTTCTATTATATTCCAACTCGCAAATCTCACTATGGACCGACCACAACATTTATGAATGGCCTTTGATGAACCCTCATCCACAATAATTTGCAGTGGTCTGGCATTTGTAACAAACAAATGGTTAGAAGTGAGAGCACCATCACTAATGCTCATGTAAGGAACAATAACAATCTGAAGTGATAATTTCTGTTTATGCAAGCATTGCCACACATCACCAGCTTACTCCAACTGCTCCTCACCCCACAAACACACAGAGCTTGGACCCACATAGTAGGATAACTTCTTAAATCTTAAAGTGTAGTGCAGTGATTAATCGAAACAACATATTTGTTTTGCAATTATTTTTTTATACACTTCAAGATATTTAAGATATTTATAATAAAACATAGAACTAGTTTCCCATTTGGTCTTACATGATTTTGGAGATCCCTACAAGTGCCACTTGCTATCAAGAGCTATCTTAAGCTCTTTTGCAAATGCATAGCTCGAAAATATGACTAACAAACACTGTCATTAGAACCTAAGGCAAGAAGTGTAGCCAGGGATTGGGAATACTAAGCTGGAAAGAATAGTTGAAGGATGCTTTCTCATAAGAGTGAAGCTGTTGATCACAACTGAGAAACCATAGAAACAATGTAGTCATAGGATTTGTGTAACTAAATCCCAATAATAAAAGCTAATCAAAATTTGCCAATCCAGTGACTCATTTTTCATTTATACAGCAGTCCCACTGTGTAGGCTTAGTGATGGCCAAGGTTGTGGTCCTTATGTTCCACAACACCAACAACAATCCTAAGGTAATTTACATCACTCTCACCTTTATCAATGTTTTTATTTTGGAGAGAAGTACTACACTTTAACCAATACTTATACAGCACCTAACTTTAGCAACATTTATTTTCATTCTACACAAGCCTGAGTGTGATATCTATTTAAAAAGACAGAATTGCAAATTTAAACTTTCTTTCTATTTAACTTTATAGAAATTAACTCGAAAATTAGTGTGTTGATTTGTTATTTCCAACAATATGTATAAAATAGATATTTAAAAAAACATTAGTAATAGCATTAATCAATTTTGCAAGAGACTGATTATTTTAAATTCTTTCCTATCCTGATTATTTTAAATTCTTTCCTATCTTTCCTAGTGAAAAAGTGTGTAAAATGAATGGATTACCTAAAACTTGCATAAGGAGATGTTATCACTTTACAACCACCTATAAGCTCTAATTTTATATCACAATTATGAAATGTGAACAGCAAAACATGCTTGATAATGATACTGTGCATGCAAGAATGAGCGCGCCAACCTAAGTACTAAAATCTACTAGTTTGGCATTAAGTTTTTTCTTTTCTCTTTTTCCCCTTCATATAAATGTGTATTGCCCATTATTTAATTTTGCTTTTTCCACTCACTACCTTGAGCCACCGGGATTTAAATACCTAATGTTTCAGCAATGCTAATTGCTCTCCTCTTCTTATAAAAAACATTCCTTGGTTACGCTTTATAACTCATAGCCCTCAATGTCTCTCAAGCTTCAAGTCTTACAGCCCTGAAGTCTGACTGTACTTTGCATTTGGGTCCTAAGTCACTTGTTATTCTCATATAGATCCCAATGCTTGTTACTTATGTTGGCAGTTCTGCCATCAAGATGGCATTATTTGTTGGTATCATGTTGACAGATATGTGGGATAAACAAAGGAGATTGTACAGATAGAGCAAGCAGTTCATTACCTTGGGCCAATTAAGAGAGAATCCCTAAGCTATTCTTCACAGAACTATGACACACAGAAAAGGAGGTTTCATATACTATCCATCTCTTAGAGTTATAAACATAGTAAGGTTCACTTCTCATCCTATTAAAATATAACTGCTTAAGAAAAATGCCATAGCCGGGATTTGAACCATGGATCTTGCAGCTACCATTGAGCTACCATGTCCAACATGCCAGCATTACACTAAATTCTCCAACTGACTTGCGTTTTTACCAGTAAACCACTAAGAGTTCTCATAAACACATGAGATAGCTACCTTAATGGCAAATTACTGTGCTGTAAGTACTTTAAGACCCAGGCTTCATAATTCAGACCACTATTAGGTTAATTAATGGAAATTAATTGTTCTTTCACAGTAGCAGTATGTAGGCCAAAGTATGGAAAGGCAGACAGTTACAGCACAATATGTCACCATTAAGATAGTTGTCTCATGTGTTTATGAGAACTCCTAGTGATTTACCAGGAAAAACAAGAGTCAGCTGGAGAATTTAATGTCATTCTTTTTCCTACCTTTACATACTTTGACCTACACATCAATTGATGTCTCCATTAATTGATCTAATAGTGGACTGAACTATAAAGCCAGGGACTTAAAGTACTTACAGTAAGTCACCATTAAGGTAGCTGTCTCATGTGTTTATGAGAACTCCTAGTGGTTTACCAAGAAAAACACAAGTCAATTAGAGAATTTAATGTCATGCTTGCATGTTGGTCATGGTAGCTCAATGGTTAAGAGCAGCCAGACAGATACCAACAAAAGACCCATAGTTCAAATCCTGACTATGGCATTGAAGTTTTCAGAGTGACTCTATCTTTCCATATTTAACCTACACACAACTAGCGTGAAAGAACAATTATTAATTGGTTAGGAATTTATTTTTCACCCAAAACATCAATGAATTGATTTAAATGTAATCTAAATGCTGGAGTGTAACCATGAATTGTCCCGTTAAGAACTGTGTACATCTGCATAACATGCTAACATTAATCATGTATCCTCTTGACAAGTTATTTCAATGTAGGTAAACTGTATATAAATACACATTCTAGTCTGTTTTAATAACTGCTGATTTGATTTCTTTCCATAAAGTCAAAACCGTAGTTTACTCATACTCATAAATACTGGTATAATTGATAATGTTACTGTAGATTAACAAAAATGGACTTGTAAACAGTACAGTAGTAAATAATGCCTTCCGACAACACTGCTGGGGTTCAAATACTAATAGTACATCCGGTAATTTGAAACATTAATAAATTTCTTAATAGCTAAAATTACAAGCACTCACTTTGATTAAACTTGTCCTTTATTATGTTCTGATGCACCCCAAAGATGATCTCATAACCTATTTTCTGAACTGTATATTTTCTTTATATACACTATACATAATAGTATAAAATACTCAGTTTTTAGCAAGGGATGAAAACCCTCCATCTTGCTGTAATTTTGAATTATTGCCTCCAGTTACTTTCAGGATATATTAGTTAATCTATTAACAAAGAATGGTTAAGTGCAATTCACTATCAGTCAGTAATAAATAAATGTTACATGTTCAATCGCGATGACATAAATCAGCGGCTATATTCCGTAAACTGCATGCAAGGTCATTCCGCAACTCTTCCAAAATAACACTGATAAACAGTGATTAATAAACTTAACACCATCCTCAAAGTTTATTAAAACATCCTAAATCTCTCATTTGTAAATCCTAATTCAAATATACAGACCAGATGCAGAAAGCTTCTAAAATCTGAACCAGCTCCATCTCTTAGCTCAACCTCGATTGCCAACCAGTTATTGAACAACTTAGTTCCAAAAGCTACGCATGGATAGCGGCACAAAACGGAAAGCGGAAAATTCAAATTTAATAAGGAATTCCAGAATTTAATTCCATATTATCCTATTATATATTGATTCCCACTAGACATATTTGTGTTCAAATTCATATCCCGTTATCACCATACTTTTTATCAAGTTTTCTAAATAAATTTACAGAAGAAGTAATATAGAAATTTGTTTTCAAATTATTGGAGTCAAGGTACAAAGGATTAGTTATCTGCGCAATGACTATTAAACGGATTTCTAAAATAGACCTTTCAGGGTTCATTCCTGTTGATATATCGTTAATTACAACAAATATTGAATTGTTGTTACAAAATGTAGATAGTACAATCGTAATTTACAGTGACATCTATCTACTTCTCAGTGAGCAAAGAAAGGGAACAATTTAGCATAGGTAATGCCCAGAGATGACAATAGAATGCGCATCAACCGAAACCAAAGAGTACAGGATTCGTCTGCGAGTATATCTTCTTTGACCAGCAACACAGAAAAACGGCTGCATCAATGGAGTGAGAGTCTAAACACTAGGGCCTGTTATGACTTACAACAGTCGGGAATCAAATAACCCGACAGACAACCAGCTCCGGAAATAATTCCTACAGGATGAATCCACGGGACGAAGACTAGAAGGAGAAAGTAACAACGCGAGAGGTTTAGCGTGCCAAGGAAAGCTTGTAGCGTTGGTATACCCGATCTCGAAAGGCGTTTGTGTGATTTAAATTATCATATAACTTTTCAGTGTGTAGATGAACCATCTTCTATTTTGGTAAAAAGAAAGTTGCCGTCTGATGGATTTTCACCAGAAATTGACCCAAGCTTCATAATTCAGACCACTATTAGGTTAATTAATGGAAATTAATTGTTCTTTAACAGTAGCAGTATGTAGGCCAAAATACGGAAAGGCAGACAGTTACAGCACAATATGTCACCATTAAGATAGTTGTCTCATGTGTTTATGAGAACTCCTAATGATTTACCAGGAAAAACAAGAGTCAGCTGGAGAATTTAATGTCATTCTTTTTCCTACCTTTACATGCTTTGGCCTACACATCAATTGATGTCTCCATTAATTGATCTAATAGTGGACTGAACTATAAAGCCAGGGACTTAAAGTACTTACAGTAAGTCACCATTAAGGTCGTTGTCTCATGTGTTTATGAGAACTTCTAGTGGTTTACCAAGAAAACCACAAGTCAATTAGAGAATTTAATGTCATGCTTGCATGTTGGTCATGGTAGTTCAATGGTTAAGAGCAGCCAGACAGATACCAACGAAAGAACCACAGTTCAAATCCTGACCATGGCATTGAAGTTTTCAGAGTGACTCTATTTTTCCATATTTAACCTACACACAACTAGCGTGAAAGAACAATTAATAATTGGTTGAGAATTTATTTTTCACCGAAATAAATGAAATGTGTAGTGTTTAACGCCCGCTTTTACTACATACGGCACCGCGGGCGATGACACTGATGATACATGAGATGAAGATGCAGCACCGGTGGAATGAAATGGCGGGGGAAACCGGAGATCCCGGAGAAAATCCGTTCCAGCGCCATGTTGTTCATCACAAATCTCTCTTTGCGGACGCCTGGGATCGAACACGGGCCGCCTTGGTGAGAGTCAAACGGTCTAACCACTGAGCCACGGCGTGGCCACATTTCACCCAAACATCAAGGAATTGATTTAAATGTTATCTAAATGCTGGAGTGTAACCATGAATTGTCCCGTTAAGAACTGTGTACATCTGCATAACATGCGAACACTAATCATGTATCCTCTTGACAAGTTATGTCAATGTAGGTAAACTGTATATAAATACACATTCTAGTCTGTTTTAATAACTGCTGGTTTGATTTCTTTCCATAAAGTCAAAACTGTAGTTTACTCATACTCATAAATACTGGTATAATTGATAATGTTACTGTAGATTAACAAAAATGGACTTGTAAACAGTACAGTAGTAAATAATGCCTTCCGACAACACTGCTGGGGTTCAAATACTAATAGTACATCCGGTAATTTGAAACATTAATAAATTTCTTAATAGCTAAAATTACAAGCACTCACTTTGATTAAACTTGTCCTTTATTATGTTCTGATGCACCCCAAAGATGATCTCATAACCTATTTTCTGAACTGTATATTTTCTTTATATACACTATACATAATAGTATAAAATACTCAGTTTTTAGCAAGGGATGAAAACCCTCCATCTTGCTGTAGTTTTGAATTATTGCCTCCAGTTACTTTCAGGATATATTAGTTAATCTATTAACAAAGAATGGTTAAGTGCAATCCACTATCAGTCAGTAATAAATAAATGTTACATGTTCAATAGCGATGACATAAATTAGCGGCTATATTCCGTAAATTGCATGCAAGGTCATTCCGCAACTCTTCCAAAATAACACTGATAAACAGTGATTAATAAATTTAACACCATCCTCAAAATTTATTAAAACATCCTAAATCTCTCATTGGAAATCCTAACTCAAATATACAGACCAAATGCAGAAAGCTTCTAAAATCTGAGCCAGCTCCATCTCTTAGCTCAACCTCGACTGCCAACCAGTTATTGAACAACTTAGTTCCAAAAGCTACGCATGGATAGCGGCACAAAACTGAAAGCGGAAAATTCAAATTTAATAAGGAATTCCAGAATTTAATTCCATATTATCCTATTATATATTGATTCCCACTAGACATATTTGTGTTCAAATTCATATCCCGTTATCGTCGTACTTTTTATCAAGTTTTGTAAATAAATTTACACAAGAAGTAATATTGAAATTTGTTTTCAAATTATTGGAGTCAATGTACAAAGGATTAGTTGTCTGCGAAATGACTATTAAACGGATTCTTGAAATAGACATTTCAGGGTTCATTCCTGTGGATAAATCGTTAATTACAACAAATATTGAATTGTTGTTACAAAATATAGGTAGTACAATCGTAATTTACAGTGACATCTATCTAGTTCTCAGTGAGCAAAGAAAGGGATCAATTTAGCATAGGCAATGCCCAGAGATGACAATAGAATGCGCATCAACCGAAACCAAAGAGTACAGGTTTAGACTACTACGAGAATAACTACTTTGATCAAAACACAGAAAAACGGCTGTATCAACTGAGTGAGAGTCTAAACTCTAGGGGCTGTTATGACTTACAACAATCGGGAATCAAATAATCCGACACACAACCAGCTCCGGAAATAATTCCTACAGGATGAATCCACGGGACGAAGACTAGAAGGAGAAAGTAACAACGCAAGATGTTTAGCGTGCCAAGGATAGCTTGTAGCGTTGGTATACCCGATCCCGAAAGGCGTTTGTCTGATTTAAATTATTATACAACTTTTCAGTGTGTAGATGAACCATCTTCGATTTTGGTAAAAAGAAAGTTGCCGTCTGATGGATTTTCACCAGAAATCGGTCAGACAGGTCTGTGTGTTAAGCAGATCAATATACATAGTGCAATGCCTTCTTGAATGTACATATTGTTACGTAATATTGGCATTATTCATTCATTTGCGTGAATTTCCTAACAATTAAGTAGACGTTAGATAAGTTGAACGTTAATATTTTTATTAAAAGACTAACGAATATTATATTGATTTTCAGCTATTCATCATAAGTGGAATAAGCTTACAATGTATATTATTTGAAAATTTGTGGTTTTTAAGTTCAGAATGGAAACTGTGAAGTTAGTTATTATTCATTAATTATGGGATTAATATTATTAATGTTTATTACTCCTAAATTTCTCCAGCTAAGTAAAATTTCTTCACCAGTACTTTTAGTGCATTGAAGCCTCTTACATCAATATTTAGCATGGAAAACGTGAAGTGGATGAAAAAAAGCTGTGTTTTGTAGAATATATATAAAAATAAATTATAGGGAGTAGAAAAAATAATTATATGACATGGGAAGCTGAACATTCACGGTATGAATCCTAGGCATGGAATCAAGTGTGTCCCTCTCATTCCACATAGTCACTCTAGGTCTGTTTCAAATTTTAGGTATATGTTTCATGAAATTTTAGAAAGAAGCATGTCCTCATTTATCTTCATAACTCATTAATGTAATATATATCCCATGTTACTTGTATATTAATCCCTAATGCTGTAAGAACTTATTTCAAAGAACATTTATTGATAATACTCAAATTTGTGTCTTTCTAATAATTAAATGCTGCATATTTATAATTATTTGCTTCTCCTTATCACTTATTAACAGGCGCAGTTCCTACACAAGGTTGCAATTTTGCGTTACACCCAGTGATTTTGAATGTACAACAGGTGCAATTTGCACACTAAAGCGGTACTTGTTTGCATATTTCAATTACGCTTATCGTCTGTAGTTGCCCATGACCACATAAGTCAAAATAAACAGAGGTTAGCTGTAGGAGCCGCCAGTTTTGCAGCGAAGTGTTAACTTCAGATTTCGCCCAAATGTTGGTTCTCTGAGGGGGTTGCGGGAAGGTGTAGTGATGGAGTGGCGTCTTATATATTGCTTAAACGAATGTTTATTAATCTAGCTCCAACTTCTCTTAGCAACGGCTTTAGCGTGACCTTCACGCTTCGCTTTGTTTGTATCTCTGTGTCTGTTTGTTCTGTGGTGTGGTTTCGTGCTCGCAGAACATTTTGAAAGCTTTGTTTAAGATTAAACTGAGTATTCTAACATTTTATTTTTAGTGCTTATTGTGAGATGTTTCTGTCTGTGTTTAAAATTATGATAGAATGATTTTCGCAACGGAGTGCTGAAGAAAAATCTGAAGTGAAAGGAATGGGTAGGCGCATGCCAAACATTTCTGTAACTCAAACGATTAAGGCAAAAGCTAGAACATTCAGTAGGAAGTTCAACCCTGACATGTACAAGAAGCACGACTCGTTATGTGGATGTGAAGTTAATAATTCTTTGTACTGTTTCCTATGCCTGATCTTTGGAGGAGATGATTCCAGGGAGAAGCAAGGGATGAAAGACGTACAACACATTCACGGCCGTGTTAAAAAGCACAAGTCCTCTTCGTCGCGTATAAAAAATGCATTAAGTTTAGCAATGTTGGCAATATTAATATTGCTGCACAAATGGACAGTGTATACAGAAGGAACGTACAGCTGCACAAGGATAAAGTTACGCAGAATAGACATGTCCTAAATAAATAATAAACTTATACGGTTTTGCGGCTCATTTGTGCTGGCTTTGAGAGGTCATGATGAATCTGATACATCACAAAACCCTGGTATGTTTCGAGGCCTAATAGATTTCAGCACTGATCTTGATAGTATCCTGAAGGGCCATCTGGAAAAAGAAACTGTTTTTAAGGGCATTTCAAAAACCATACAAAACGAAATTCTTCAGTGTATGTTAGAGGTATGCCAAGAGGAAATAATGAAGGAGATTAAGGATTCAGAATTCCTTGCTGTCATAGCAGATGAAACCATTGATGTTTCTTCAGTGTATCAGACGGTTATTATCTACAGATATCTTGTGAATGACAAGCCAGTAGAACGATTTTGGAGTTTTAGTCGACGTGCTATCATGATGCAGTCTCTCTTGCCACAGTCATTAAATCTGAAATTTATCTACGACTCTCAGGGTAGCATAGACCTATGATGGTGCATCCGTCATGGCAGGTAGGAAATACGGTGTTCAGGCAATTGTGAAAGAGAAGTATCCTTGTGCTTCTTATATACACTCCATGCACATAAATTTAATTTAATAATGCTGAATGCAGCCTCAGTAAACACCAGTGTGAGGATAGTTTTTTCCAATTTACAAGGAATATGCAGATATTTTTCAAATTCTCCTCAAAGAACAGCTGTGCTTTTTGAAGTTGTGCAGAAACGATTTCCACGTTCTGTTCCGACACGATGGAATTTTCATTCACGGACCTTCAATACCATTTTCGAAACCAGGGAGACTATAATTAAATGCATGGAGAATATTCAGAAGAGAGCTCTGTTAAACAACAACGCCACATTTGGGCTTCTGGGTTCTGGGTTTATGGCCACTTTGAAAGGTGATAATTTTGTATTCTGGTTGTCTTTCTTCCACAAGATCATGCCCCATGTGGACATTTTGTACTATCAGCTGCAGAAACGAGACTGCAATGCAACATTTGCCCTCGCCCAGGTAAACGAATTTGAAAGGGTGGTGTAAAAAGTAAGAAATAGCGTGGATATTGAGGAACACGAAGAAACTGCAATTAAGAGGAGAGAAATAGAAGCTCATGATGTGAAAAAAGAGAAGCTCTTGAAGTCTGTGACATTATTCTTAGGGAAGAAAGGGATGAATTTAGCTTCACGGGGCATCTGGTAGCCTCGACTTTGTATCATCAAGAAAATTTCTCCGACTATGATAAGACATTTCCAGAGGATTCCTTTAGAGAAACAATAAGGTTCTATCCTTTTATCATTGGAACAAAAGTTCATACAGAACTGACTCTAATTTTCACTCCAGAGAAATTTCGTGGAATGTCCGGCGCTTTGTGCTTGATGGACTTCATTAAGGAAAACAATTGTCAGCATTAGCAATGCTTTCAATTGAGAGGGAGTTTGTTATAAAGATCAGCGACTTCAACGCAAAAGTTATCGATAGATTCACCAGGTCTAAGGAGAGGAGAGCAGAGTTCCTGTATAAATAGGTGCGTCACTACTACTCTGTATTTCATTTTTCATTTTTGCACCACCAATAATTTAATCCACCAGCCGCCACTGCTTATTAACAACATACGACAGAATTCTACTTTGTTTATCCCTTGTGATTTTAAACATTTCAGGATCTTTCAGTCATTTGTCTGCCCAGTTATATATACTCATATCAATATTTGTACATTATCCATTTTTCTGAACAATGTGTTATGTTAAAGGTCATATTAATTATCGTCATTTCACTCATTTTGAATTACATTAATAAGCAAGCATGACAAGAACAAATCAGGAACAAGCTGCACATTACTGGTGGTCGTGGAACAGAGAAACTATGCTTAACATAGCCTTTTTGATCCAGCGAATACGGACTTGTAATATGTAACTCAACCATTACACATTGAATGCCCAATTTCACCAGCAGATATTAAGAATTAGCAAAATAGCAATAGTTATAACAAAAATTGCATTTCACCAATAAGTATTTAACACTAGGGTTCAATCGCTTGTTAAACTAACTAGCCAAATTTCTATTGTTAAGTCCTTAACAATTGTAAATAGTCAAGATGGTGGGCGTGAACGCAGCTGTTGATGTCAATTTTCTATATTTATGACCCTCCAAATGGCATTCGCAATACATTACGGACTATGAGGAGAAATGATTTTGAGAAGCAATCAGAAGAAAATTTTCTACAGATGTTTACCGTCGAAATAAGTTGCTATGAAGGTTACTGCGGAAGAACAAGAGAGGTTAGAACATGTATCGAAAAGAATATGCCGATCTCGCCATTGCTGAAAGTATTAATAATGTAGCGAAGCCGTTATCTACGATAGTGCGGCTAGTGTACACAAAGAGCCAGCAAATAAAGATAGCTGAGATAAAGGACTTGCCGGCACAGATGGGATTTCACGTTTGGAAGGTTCTAGTGATTTATTGATTGACAGAGAACAGTTGTTTCCTTATTTGTTCCAGATACCTCTCGAATTTATCAATGCGGTATTTAAGAGAGCAAGGACTCGCCAAGAGTCAGTCGCGAGAGTCCTGAACAGATGTTGTATAACAAGATAGTTGTAAACAGAGGTAATCAGAACGTTTGTTGTGATCATTGACCTTGGAGTCTGTGTATGTGACGTAATGTTGTTAGGTGAGAATTGAACAGTGTATTTCTACGGAAATAAAGAATATTTGGAATATCTGCAACTCGGACTTTTAATTCTATGAACCCACAAAGTCATACTAAGTTTGATATTTTATAATTCACTAAATTATGTGGATAAATACACTGTCCACCTCCCGTCTTGAAACATTCAAGTCACTCGTCCTTTTTCGCTCATCGTTCTAAATTTACGTAACACTGCAAACATGCAACGAAATGAATATGTCGATCTGGCCTTTGCTTCTAGTATTAATAGCTTCGCGATTTTATATTTCACTGAATTATGGGGACAATACAATTTCCACGTCCCGACTTGAAGCGATCAAGTCACTTGTCCTTTTTCGCACCTCGTTTTAAATTTACGTAATATTGACGAAGTTGTTTCATGCGTGCAGTAGTGACACATGCATTTGAATTAAATTCGTTTCCTATATTTTCCCACGTGACATCCTTCTCTTTTACATTCACCGCATCCGTCCTCGTGTTTTCCATGATATCCTTACTCTTCGCCACCAATTCAATTAACAATCCTTTCTCCATCAATGAGAAATTTGTCTCATGGCCTTTGCTTACGATTTTGTTCACCCGCAATTTTTTCATCTGTGTGTATCCTAAAATGAAAACCAAAGTGATCGCAGTACGTTCGTATTTAACAATAGTGTTAGCAATGTGACAATTGCTGCGTTACTTCTTTTAAAGTTGATTATAACTTCTGTTGATGAAATCGGGCATTAAGTGTCATTAAATTGCTATCAGGAATTAAAGTGCCAACATTTATAGAACCAAATTAAAATTTACCTTGTTAATACTTTCTTCGTCTAAACTATCGCGTATTTTCCATGAAGTACTTTAACCATCCACTGTTGTTCGCTGTCCAGTGAAGACTCTGTAGGCAGGCTAGCATCATCTCTTTGCAGATCTAGTGGTGTAAATTTGCTCCCGAGTTGAACAACGTACTAAGTAATTTAGTTCTGTATTTGGGAAAAATATTTACTGATGCTTTCCACCTGCTGTTTGCTGGATTCAAATATATATTTATTTATCAAGCTTAATACGCTTTGTATTCCTCAGATAAAACGTACGCAATCTTCATGTCCGTTCACTAACACTGCGCTCTTCACAGCTGCTCGCCAAGAACTAACTGTCCCCTCGCTCACTCGCTCGATCTTGCTGGCTATATACAGCCAGAAGGATTTTGCTGCATGCCCACCCGTTAAGGGTTTTACCGCAGGTAGGATTAGAATTGAGTTTGTCGGATGAAGGTGATGTAGGTTTTTGATTGGGAGTTAATTTTAAGGTTACCGAAATACCTTCGGGTTGATGGGGGGACGCAGTACTAGCACCCGATTTTTTTCTTTAATTTTAGTGTTAATTTTAGTTGGGGAGAAATTTAGATGCAAAACAGCTTGGTAGAATAATGAGGAGCTCAGCTTTAGCTGCTGATAGGGTTAGCTCCTGGCTTATCTAGGGTGCCCGCATGCCATACGGGGGACCCAATGCAGTCTAGATCGGCGTCTAGTGGGATCATAATTTCCCAATGATCTGACAAGGGCGCTTCTGTGTGATGGTAAACTTACGTATAATTTTGAAGCCCGGCGCCTAATTTCATCCTCCAGGTATGGAAGACCCGATGCTTCGTGGAGCAACCTGGTAGGGAAATAACGTCCCACAGAATAGATAGACCGCAGTCCACTATTCTGTGCACGTTGAAGCCATGCTAAACAGCTGTCTGCTGCCATGTTCCAGATCTCGCAGGCATATAGCATCACCGGGATTACCAGCGCTCGGAAGAGGTACAACTTCATGCGGCCTGTCATCGAAGTAGACCCCAGCATTGGGTACAGGGAAGCAATTGCTCCCTGTACCTTCGCCGAAAGGTCCCTGATGTGTCGGCGAAAAGTTATACCTCTGTCCAAGTTTACTCCTAGGTACTGGACAGAGTTGGACCACTCTATCCTTCGACCTCGGTAGCTGAAGTTGGGGCAGTCTGCGGGGGTGTGGTGCTTTGTAAAAAGTATGGCGTGGCTTTTGTCCGGATTTACGGACATCCGACAACGCCGGCACCACTGTTGTGTTAGGCGGAGATGTCTTTGAATGGGGTTGAAGGCTCTGAGGATGTGTTTGTCCTTGCAGAACAGAAACACGTCGTCAGCGTATTGCGCCTTTACGACTCGTGGTTCTGTGGGGAAATCTGCCATAAAGACGTTAAAGATGGTGGGGGATACCACAGAGCCTTCGGGGACTCCGCCTCCCACTGGCCTTAGTGTTGATGTTTTCCCCGCGAGTGAGACTTCAAATGAGCGATGTCGCAAGAAGCTGTGTAGGATGTTGATCATTTGTGTTGGGACCCCAGATGGATTATTTTGTATAGGAGTCCGGCATGCCATGTCGTAGAGAAGGCCTTCTTGACATCCAGCGAAACTGCAGCCATGAAGGCGCCTTCCTGGCAACCCAGGGTGGCGGTCTCCACCACACGCAGCAACTGCTGAACTGTCGAGTGTCCAGGACGAAAACCAAACTGGTGGTCAGGAATGGCTTGAATGTCTACCAATATTGGGGACAAATCGGGCAAGAATTAGCCTCTCGAGGACTTTCGAGAGGGCGGAAAGGAGGCTAACGGATCGGTAGCTGGAAGGGTGTACCGGATTCTTCCCAGGTTTCAATATGCAAATCACACGGACCTCTCTCCACTCTCATGGAAATTACCCAAGGGCGAGGCACATATTGAAAATCCTAGTGAGGAAGAGAACCGCATTGAAGGGAAGATGGCGGAACATTAGGGGACTCAGCCCGTCCGGCTCCGCCGCCTTCTTTGGTTTGAGACATTGGAGTGCGCCTTGGAATTCGCTAGGTCGGATGGTAGGGAGTCTCTCCGCATCCTCAGGAGGGTGATGTAAGAAACGATGCACCTCCCGAAGGACGCGTTCGGAAAAGTTGTCGTCCTGGGGGTCATCTCTCGGACACATAGTGCGCTCAATATAGTCAGCGAAAGCGTTGGCTTTGGCTTGGGGTTCATACTCCTGGCCCTGGTTGCCACGAATGGGAGAGGTGTACTGACTTCTGTGTTTTCTGAGGGCTTTGGCCATCCTCCACACGTCGCCATCCTCGACGCGCAACCAGGCCATTTTGTCCTCCCACGCTTGCACCTTGTGCTCACGCAGACGGACATTGACCTGTCGACGTAAACGTCTTAGGAGCGCTTGATTATGTGGCGTGCGGTGAAGATGGTATAATCTCCGTGCTGCCCAGAATCGCCGGATTAGAAGGAGGATGTCCAAAGGGAGGACATCGGGATGAAGAGGAGACGGAGCATGGACTGTCAGATTATAGGCAGTCCGCTTCACGATGGAAGTGAAGGATGAGAAGGCGTTCTCCAGGGTAGGGATATTTGTGATTTTGGGATTTGGCGGGATGGAAGTGCGGAGGCAGTTCCTGACGCCTTCCCAGTCAACCTCTCGCGTTTGAAGCGAGATGTCATGACTGGCAACCCTTGTGTTGATCTCTGTCAACACTGGATTGTGATCTGATGTAATGCATTTAATGATGTGAGTGTGAGATGGAATGGTAGATGCTTTGTGATTACGAAGTCTATGACTGAGGGCAGTCCTCCTCCTCGCGGGTAATGAGTGGGTTGCCAGGGACCCTGTACTTGAAGTTGAGGGTCTGCATCTATAAGGCGAATGATTTCATTGCCTCTTTCATCCGCCCGACGGACGCAATGCCAACGTTGATGTTTAGCATTAAAATCGCCGGCCATGATAACACAGGGATATAGGGCTAGGATGGATAGATAGTCATTGGGAACAAACTGCCGGTTTGGTGGATGGTACACAGAGACTACCAAGACCTCTAATTCACCAAGGTTCATACTAATGGCCGTGGCCTCTAGGGCTTGTAGAGGTGGGAACTGGGTGGGCTGATGGACCACATTTTGCCTCACCAAGATCGCAGTTCCACCCCCTGGGCGTCCCTTACGATACGTACGATGGCAGATGTAGCCCGGGACATGGAATCGGGAGTCTGGTCGGAGATACGTTTCGCTGACTAGGATGACGTCTAGGGCATTGTCTCGGGCAAAGTGAAGCAGCTCGCTCCCCTGACCTGCTAGGCCTCACGCATTCCAAAATGCGAATCGAAACGAGGTACGTGTCCCAGTTTGATGCGCCATCTCGGAGCTGTTGCATGCCTGCGGTCAGGAGGGCCATCGTATCCATTGCCACCAGCATCTTGCTTGCCGGATCTGTAGCAGTGAAGACTTCACAACGAGCTCACAGATCTTCTGTCCATGTGTCTGCAACAACTGCTGCAGCCACTTGAACACATCCGTGATATCGAGTGTAGCTGTCAGGGGAGCGGTGTCTGTGTGGGCGACTTGGTTGTGAGGAGAGGGTGATCTGGAACGAATGGGTGCAGGTCTTCCTCCCGTCCTTTCATCCCTAAGCTGTCTAGGAGGCATGGGTTCGCCATGCTTCTCCTGTTCAGCAGGATTTTGTGGCTCCCGAGGAAGCCTCCCTCCATTCCTACTATTGTTGGTGTCGGTACTTTTTTGGGCTGGGGCCCGCTTTTGTTTGCGTGGCTGTGTGGGAGGGTTATGTGTCTCCCGTGAAGTTTTAGGTCCATCAGAGGCCCCTTGTGCTACTTGAGCGTAAGATCTGGGCCTATGGGCATCCCGCCGAGTCGTGGGCACACTGGAGCTGGTTGAGGGGACCGGTCTTGGGTCCGCCCCCTCTGGTGAGGTCCTGTGCTGTTGCTGCTGTCTCACTGGGGGCTTATTTGCTGCTATAACTACCTTTCTGGCAGGACAGCCACCGTAACAAGCCACATGTGCTCCCTTGCAGTTAGTACAAGTGGGCGCATCTGTGGGTGAGCTTGGACAAACTGCCTTGTCGTGGGCTCCGCTACACCTCAAGCAGCGGGGTGTCCTCTTGCAGAACTGGCTTCACTGGTTGAACCCCAGGCAGCGATGGCATTGGGGGGGGCCGCCAGAGCTTCTCACTGGCTCAATCCATACTCGGAGGTAGCAGATGGTTGTGACACCATCTAGCTTCCCCTCCGGATCGTTGGCCCGTTCCACTGTCACAAGGAAGAGTGGGATTGGGACAGGGCCGGGCTGCCCCTGTGGAGCTGGTTTGGTCATCTGCCTGACCAAGCGGGGCTGGATGCCCTGGCGGTTAAGGTAGTCGATTATGTCACCCACTGGTGTGTCCACTGGTAGGCCTCTGATGACTCTCTTAATGTCACGGCCGAAGATGAAGTAAGGTATGGACATTCTGTCCAGTGCCCTTACGATTAGCTGATAATCTTTGGCGTTACTCGCCTGGAAGACATTTCGGCTCTTCCTCCTTTTGACCCTGCATGACACCGACAGGGTTGGCATGACCTCCTTTAGAAAGCCTACCTTGCCCCGGAAGTCATCCACGATCACAGGAGGAATGTGCCTCCTGGGTGGCCCAGAAAGACTGGACGTGACAGTTGTCTCCAGGTGAGGGGCTTTTGTTTCCCTTGGCCGGTTGGTCAAGGTGCGAAACTCAACCTCATCAACATTTGTAGAGATGTGCGATGAGCTGTGTTCGCCAGCGGAGACATCCATCCTGGAGGATAAATTCCTTGTAACCGCCGTTCCGTCGGTGTAATACTCCTCATCAGAGGAGGAGTTGTCTGAGGGCTCGCCCTCTGAAATTTTGCCTACCCGCTGTGATATTTCGCGGGAAGGGTCCTTGTCAGATGGCTGTTTGGCGACAGCTAACCTTTTGGCATTGCCCTTTGCACCCTCTCCTGGCTTCCGGCGTGGCCGTTTGCTTCCTGCAGTCAGGGTTGGAGCCCTGACAGCAGGGTGGGTGATTCCAGTGCTAGTATTTTGGAGCGCTTCCATTTCTGGAAGACTAGTTGGTGTGGAAGGGTTTTTGTAAGTCACCTGACTTGGGCATTTTGCCCTGCACCGAAGTGCAGTGCACAGCTAACCTTGACTGTATACTTACCAGTCAGCACAGGTTTGCTAAAAAGCGTGAGGTACAGAGGGCCGGACCTTTTTTTTTTTTTTTTTTTTTTTTTTTTTTTTGGAGTGCGGGAATAGGTTATGAAGTAAGCGGCGGTTAAAGGGAGAAGTTCGGAGGAGCAGCCTTTTTTTTTTTTTAATTTTTTTTTTTTTTTTTTTTTTTTTTTTGAGTGCGGGGATTGGGTATGAAGTAAGCGGTGGTTAGGGGAGAAGTTCGGAGGGTTTTGGGATACCGCTGAGCACTCCCGTTAGTACGTTGGTTTTGGCCTTTCCTTGGACAGGAAAGGGCCCGAGGTGCTATTCGGCCTGCTGCCATGACCGAGGCCCTGACAGCAGCCCGGGATATTGCGGAGGTTTTTAGGTAGAGAAAAGTCGGGATAGGTTGGACGTCTTTATTTATTTAATAAATAGGAGGAAAATTGAAGGATTAGGATCGTGGTTTTGTTCTGAGGTCTCTGCGCACCGATGGTGCTTAGTTTAGGCGTCGGCTGTGTCGTGTCGGTCGCTCGGAATTTAGAATAGTCGTCGTCAGGAGATCGATGCGTTGGGCCGGACCCAAAGGCACTTTATAAACCGCCTTTTACGGCTTTGGTTTAGGCCATGTACCTCGCCTGGCTGATGTGGAGCTGGCCGGGTGTTTTCTCGGAGGTTGTTGTCGCTCGCACGCTGCTGCTGCCTCCTACTGGAGATTTAGCGAATTGCCGGGAGTTTCTCTAAGGTCCCTCCCGATGATTGCAATTCGCATACTCTGAAGTTCCAGACGGCTGGTTTCTCTTGTAGAGAAGATGATCTGTTCACTCCATAGTCTCGAAGTGGAATCCTAACTGTCCCCTTAACCCAACGCATCGCTTATATACCCACCAACTGGCGAAACCAGAAGCTTCTGGGCTAGATGAAACATCATGGTTGTTACAGAAGTTAGGGGGAGGGGAAAGGGTCGGTCCACTGACTTGTGGTTGTTTTCCCCCACTCCTTCAGTGGGTAGGCTTAGGCTGAATTATTATTATTATTATTATTATTATTATTATTATTATTATTATTATTATTATTATTATTATTATTATTATTATTATTATTATTATTATTATTATTATTATTATTATTATTATTATTATTATTATTATTATTATTATTATTATTATTATTATTATTATTATTATTATTATTATTATTATTATTATTATTATTATTATTATTATTATTATTATTATTATTATTATTATTATTATTATTATTATTATTATTATTATTATTATTATTATTATTATTATTATTATTATTATTATTATTATTATTATTATTATTATTATTATTATTATTATTATTATTATTATTATTATTATTATTATTATTATTATTATTATTATTATTATTATTATTATTATTATTATTATTATTATTATTATTATTATTATTATTATTATTATTATTATTATTATTATTATTATTATTATTATTATTATTATTATTATTATTATTATTATTATTATTATTATTATTATTATTATTATTATTATTGTTATTGTTATTATTGTTATTGTTATTATTGTTATTGTTATTATTGTTATTATTGTTATTGTTATTGTTGTTATTGTTATTGTTATTGTTGTTATTGTTATTGTTGTTATTGTTATTGTTGTTATTGTTATTGTTATTGTTATTATTGTTATTGTTATTATTGTTATTGTTATTATTGTTATTGTTATTATTGTTATTGTTATTATTATTATTATTATTATTATTATTATTATTATTATTATTATTATTATTATTATTATTATTATTATTATTATTATTATTATTATTATTATTATTATTATTATTATTATTATTATTATTATTATTATTATTATTATTATTATTATTATTATTATTATTATTATTATTATTATTATTATTATTATTATTAATATTATTATTATTATTATTATTATTATTATTATTATTATTAATATTATTATTATTATTATTATTATTATTATTATTATTATTATTATTATTATTATTATTATTATTATTATTATTATTATTATTATTATTATTATTATTATTATTATTATTATTATTATTATTATTATTATTATTATTATTATTATTATTATTATTATTATTATTATTATTATTATTATTATTATTATTATTATTATTATTATTATTATTATTATTATTATTATTATTATTATTATTATTATTATTATTATTATTATTATTATTATTATTATTATTATTATTATTATTATTATTATTATTATTATTATTATTATTATTATTATTATTATTATTATTATTA
Source organism: Mantis religiosa (assembly GCA_030765055.1). Lineage (NCBI taxonomy): Eukaryota > Metazoa > Arthropoda > Insecta > Mantodea > Mantidae > Mantis > Mantis religiosa. The sequence goes on along the minus strand of CM060953.1, from coordinate 76,260,363 downwards.
TTATTATTATTATTATTATTATTATTATTATTATTATTATTATTATTATTATTATTATTATTATTATTATTATTATTATTATTATTATTATTATTATTATTATTATTATTATTATTATTATTATTATTATTATTATTATTATTATTATTATTATTATTATTATTATTATTATTATTATTATTATTATTATTATTATTATTATTATTATTATTATTATTATTATTATTATTATTATTATTATTATTATTATTATTATTATTATTATTATTATTATTATTATTATTATTATTATTATTATTATTATTATTATTATTATTATTATTATTATTATTATTATTATTATTATTATTATTATTATTATTATTATTATTATTATTATTATACTCTACATACAGTTGAATTTTCATTCCAAACTTGTGTTGTATATGTGTATGTTGTATAATTTTTAGTTATAAGTACTTGACGTGTCGTATATCATGTAATATGATCAAAAGGATGAATAAAAACTAACTATCTTTAATTTCAACTTATCATGGAATTATGGAATATATAGACATATATCACTACTTTGTTCCTTCTATTTACATAATGAGCTTTTCCGACGACTATGGGATATGCACTCCGAAGCTTAATTTACATTTGTATGACATATCAGAATGATTTTCAAGGCAACGTGCCCCTTTCTGAATATGCGTAAGTTTTGCTGTTGGTTAAAACTAAAGGGCGGATCAGCGTGACCGGCTTTCATACGGTTGACTGACCCTATTCTATAATTTTCTTATTAGAGCAAAATGGGTGAGCACAGATATAAACAACCGGCTCTTGCCCGCTGTGCTGTACAGGCTGTGTCAAAATAAGTTGAGGACTGTTCATGTTTTTATTCCGTTGTAGAACATTATCGTCTATACGTAAATATATAAGCTTAAGGGGTGGCAAAAGTGCTGTTTTAGTCATTTTCATGAAAAAATAGAATTTTGGTATTTTGTTGCAAAATATGCCCCATAATTTAATTTACTGTTTTACAAAGTTTTATGCCCGTAGGACAAACGAAACACTTGTTTTGGACGCCATTTTTAAAGCTCTACGCTGGTTAAATGCCTCTCCCTGCTTTAAATGGCACGCCAACATGTTTGAATGCAGAGAACTTGGTAACGATTTGATTTTAAAATATGCGTTAAAATAGCATTGAGCCACCGTAACCTATTTTAATAATCTTTCATATAAGTCCCCTAGATGGCAGTAATTTTTCCGGATTTTTTTTTTTTGTCGTTTCCTTGATATACTTTCTATGTAATGGCGCGTAATTGTTTATGTTTTCCTATGTTGTTATGGTGTTCAAGAAGTGATACTTGGCGTTTAAAGTTATTATTGTTAGGTTTTCTCCTCTCTGTATTATATTTATTGTACTCAAGTGTCCATTTGTGCCAAAAATTATACCGTAAGTTGTGATACAAGTTTATTTCAATAAACCTACCTAGAAGAATTATGTGTTGTGAACTAAAATAGTTTAAGGTACCGATATTCTTTTATATGGTACTGCATTATTGTACTGGTTTACAATGCCAAAAATATTGGGTAGTAAAGACGCGTTGTGTAAATTAGCGAATAAGAGCAGATAGGGGAAAACAGATACTTCAGTTGAAGTAAATGAGGAAGTAATTTAGCCTTTAGCACTGCAAAAGAAAAACATAAGCCTTTCTAAATTGGAAATGCAATGAAGTACCTATGTATCAGAGGAGGATGTACGTGAGGGTAAACATATTATTTTAGATTTTGGCCAGTTGAATGAATTGATAAAAGTTTTAGCATGCCCACATTGTTTTCACAAACGTGTGAACCTGCTTATCAAGTAGAATTGGAATGTGAAAATAGACTACTCTTTCAATAAATACATCTAAACCCTAAGGCTCAAGAGGCTGCTAGTAGGGAAGAAGATGTAAGTTACAGTGCTGCAGCTTTCTAATATAAAGAAATTAATTCCTTTTTATGTAAATTGCATGTAAACCTTTAAAGCCACTTTTCTCAAGTTCAGTTTTTTATATTTTTCCATTCTCAAATTCCATATTCTTCCATAATGTTACAGATAGAGCTCTGAAAATTGTGCACAAGACACTTCAGAAGCTGTACAGCAAACTGATATATAGGAATTTTGATATTGATCATAGTTTATTTTTTAAAACATAATTACTATATTCAAGCACTGATTTTGAAGTTTTTCGCATTGGCACATTGAAATTTAAAAAAATAGCTGTGCAGACTTTCAGAAATCCGACCCCTTAATGTTTATCAATGTATTAAGGAATGTAATTGTAACAGAATTACATCTAATTAGTTCATATATAAAGAATACAGTTACAAATTGGAATGAAAACTAGTACATACACTTCTTTGGTTACTAGTAATATCTGTACAAAAATTGAGGCTCTGGCTTTAGTAGTTTAGAAAATCACTTTTAATACTTCGGTCCCCCCCTAAAACTACATAGCATGTTCCTTGCAGTGTATAATAATGTACCTGCGGGGGTTGTCAAACGTGAACGTTCTTCTGCTCTCACTTAAATATAAACTGTAGCATGCGAAACTCCTTTCCACATCGCAAGACGTAATAAGGTGTATGCGAATAATACACTACATCGCTGTCTGATCCATTTTTTACACCTGTTGATCTGAAGGGTTCAGTTAGTTTTTGCGCAAGAGATCTCATATAGCACACATTACTGAGAAACCGGTATTGTTTTTTCTTCTAGCAAATTCTGGAGCTTATCGTTCACCTTTTTAATAATCTCTCCAACTTTTATTTCCTTAATTTTTGCACACAGTTCTTTCAATATGTTTAAAGCGCATAAGACGCTCCTTGTTGTTACGCTGCACACGTTTATTCTTAGGCATTTTGATAGTTACATTCGTAGCAGCACCAACTCACACTCCTTCCAAACCGCTCTGTCTTAACGGCACACCTGCTACTTTGCCTGCTGCATCGGACCCCTCGTGTTCTCCATAACACGTACTTTGTTAGCGAAGGAACGCTCAGGCCTACTGCGGTATATTTCTTTACGCAGAGCCTGTACCCAGGAGACCCGTGCCAAGGCGGTATGCTCTCCGCATCGGTAACTGAACTCTTATGCGGAAATTACTAAACGCATTATCTATTTCAAAAATTGAATTTTCTTTATATGCACTAGCAGTTCCTCTCGCTCGATGGACATGCATAGATCTCGTCTATCTGGAATGCAGCACTTTTTTTCCTTGCGTGTATTCCTTTCTTCATGCTTTCCTTAGATTAACAAATGTTCTCGTTATGACAATTCTGAAGGTGTCTTGAAAATCACAGAGAAGGAGGGTTGTAAGATATTTGCAAGAAACACTGCATCCACCTTCAACGCAACGCCTTGCTAAACAAGGCAGCAGATGAAAGAGATTTGTCAATGTTGACTTTTTTTTTTTTTTTCGTAATTTACGTTCTCCAACGTTAAGTCATATCGGACGATGAATGAAATGGGTGAAATGATGCTCAAATTAGCCCTGATTTCATAGAACCTAGAGTTACCAGACAATCTTCTTTAATGATAAGCGAAAACCCTGGAAAAAGCCTTATCCAGGTAACTCACCCTAACCGAGATTCGAACTCTGGACCTCCTGAACGTGAGGCAGACACGCTACCATGTCTGCTACCGAGGTGGTCTCAATGTTGATAGAAAAGCCATCTCAAATCGATTGTCTTCTATTATTGGGGAGGGAGCGGTCACGGAACACTGGCATTTGGAGCGGGTTTAGGAAGGGGTGCCGAACTTGGAATTCAGATTAGTGGACAAGATTACATTTCCTGGTGATACAATTCTATTAGAATAATAAGTCACATAAGGCGTCTGCAAATCTTGCCTTAAAATGTGGTAGCAAATGTGCTGCTTCTCAGTTCGTTCCTGAATATGAATTCATCGCAGCTTAAGTCATCACTTACTGTTTCTGTGCCAGCGTTTTCCCTTCGAATTACAAATTTATCTATTTTAATTGATCGCATAGCCTACCGGATCGTTAGCACTGTACTGACAATGAGTAGACTGAATGTTATAGATGCAGCACTAGATGCAGCATTAGAATTTCTAAGATCAAGTTTCACAAACTCTATACCTACATTTAAAGTCAGTTTAACTACACCTTCCGAAATAAATAAAATTATTGACTCTTTAAAAATGAAGGATTCTTCCGGTTATGATGAAATAACTACAAAAATCCTAAAATCTTGCTCCTAACAAATTAGCATTCCCCTTAGTTACTTATGTAATGATTCTCTAAAGACTGGTATTTTCCCTGACAGAATGAAATACTCAGTTGTTAAACTTCTTTTCAAAACAGGCGAACGCAATAATGTTTCAAATTATAGACCAACATCTCTCTTGCCAATTTTTTAAAAAGTTCTTGAAAAAGTAATGTTCACCAGACTGTATAAACACCTTGAATATAACAGCATACTTGTCAGTGATCAGTTTGGATTCAGAAATGGAATATCGACTAATAATGCAACTTACAAACCTACACATGAAGTGTTGACTGCCATAAATGATAAAAGACATGTAGGTGAAATCTTTTGTGATCTAGCAAAGGCTTTTGACTTTGTTAATCATGACATTCTTATAGCAAAATTGGAATTCTATGGGCTAGAAAATGAACATTTAAGATGGTTTGTATCATATCTAAATGAAAGAAAACAGAGTGTTGAAGCAGCTGTCAGCGATATTGGTTATGAGAAACAAACTTCGAACTGGAAAGTAGTAACTCAGGGAGTACCCCAAGGTTCCGTGTTAGGGCCATTATTATTTCTGATCTATATAAATGACCTCTCACTTTATATAAAGGACATTACAAGTACAGTTCTTTTCGCTGATGACACTAGTGTCCTGGTGATCAGTACAAATTTAAACGAGTGTATAATTAAAATGAATTATGTTTTCAACTGTATGTCATGCTGGTTTAAAGCGAACAAATTATCTGAGAATCTAGACAAAACAAAAGTTGTCAAATTTATAACCTGTCGTACATCACATACTGAAATTGAAATCGGGATTAATGATATGTTATTAGAAGAAATTGACAGCATAAAATGTAGGGCCTTCAAGTGGACAGATGTTTAGATTGGTAACCTCACATAAATTATATCTTACCTAAACTCAGCTCTGCCTGTTATGCTATCCGAGAGCTGGTTAATGTGAGTTCTATTGACACACTAAAATTAGTATATTATGCATACTTTAAATCTATTATGGAATATCATTTTGGGGCAACTCAGTAGAAAGTAAAAAAACATTTCTTATGCAAAAGAGAATCATTACTAACACCCACACCAGATGCTCCTGTAAAGATCTTTTTACAAGATTGAAGATATTAACGCTTCCTTGCATGTATATATTCTCGATCCTAAAATTCTTTGTATGCAATCGTGCTTTATTTGCAACAAATAATGTAATTCACAAAATAAACACTAGACTAAAGTATAATATCCATTATCCCAGTGCTAAATTTTCTTGTTTCTAGAAAGGTGTGCATTATGGAACTATCAAAATATTTGGCGCACTTCCTAATGTTCTTAAAGAAAAAGTTGATAATTTCGGTGCTTTTACAAAAGCTGATAGAGAGTACCTTTGCTCAAAATCTTTTTATTCTGTACAAGATTATCTGAATGACAAATTATCCTGATAATGCTTCTGTAGCCTTATAAGTAGTATCTAACTATTCCAATGACAAATCATTACTAATAAATATTTGATGCAAGTTGAAAGATTATTTTTAATGTATATGTATTTAACAAATAACAAGAATGATATCCATTGCAAAAAGGTTAAGACGTGCTGGCATAAGTCAGGTGAAATCTGGTTTAAAAAGAATTTCATTTTGTATCTTATATAATTATCCCTGCTTTGTTTTCCATTTTGTTTTTCATATTGCCTGTATACTATAATATGTGTCTTGTGTTAACTTTTGTACATATATACAGGGACGTATTTAAGGGGGGTGTCCAGGGGGTCCGGACCCCCCAAATAAATTATCATTTCTAACTTTTAATAAATAGTTGAAATAAAACTTGGTTTGAAATAAATGGAAAAAGTTTATTCAAGCTTCTCATCTTAACATCTCTATTCACTATGAGGCAAACATGAAGCTATTTAAGAAATAAACGGAAAACTACTGCACAGCAGCTGTAGAACTCGTTAAAATATACCAATAATGTCAATTACAATAATGTACTACTAACTTCTAAGTTCCTATTCCCCTTTTTCATTCAAGGAGAACTAATACTTCAAATACATAAATCAGTGGTTCGCTTTTTAAATATCTGATTGCTGCTTATATCTCTTTATCCTAGGTAGGTATAAGAACAAAAAATGTGCAATGTGTAAGGCCCTTCTGCAGCCTTTATCCAAAGAAGCAAGACAAAAACAAACTTTTCTGAGAACAATTTGTAGAAGCTTAGGTGGAGAAAGTCATGTAAATGTAATATATTACACGTGTTTTTATTTTTTTACAAACATGATAAAAACACATTCCTGATTAATTATTTATTAAAAGCAAATAATTCAACATAGATTTTTGGAACCTCCTCTGAAACTGACTTCTAAATATGTGCCTGTTCAACATCGACTTTTTGGACCCCCCACAGAAACTGACTTCTAAATACGTGCCTGCATATATATGCATTAAATTTTATACCTCTGGACATGTTCAATGTTCACAGCCTTTTATGGCTAAAAGTGAACCTACTGAACGCAAATCAATCTAATCTATATACCGCATTATATGAATTTCTAGTTCCACGTCATGTTAACATATCAAAACAAAAGAAGACCGCATTCCAATTGATAAGCAATTAAAAGGTTCATTGTTAATAATGGGACCGCACTGTGGCATCTGTCAGAAAATGAGCAGTTTGTTACTATGCTAATGTTTAGAAATTTGTTCCAATAAGAATGACTGCTGACTGACTAAAAATAATCATAACCACTGTAAAATGTATTATAATACCGTTAAAGTATATAAATATTTAATTACTTTCCATTGTATTTTCAAATGTTAGTTCTAACCAGAAAATTGCGGGGAGGCGATGCCCCTAGCATTGTAAATTGGGGGGGCCCATATATGCCTTGCGCCTCCTAAGTGGCGCCTATGGGTTCAGGCCATTCCTATACTAGCGCATGACTAGTGCTCTGTTTATTTCTGCCACGGTTGCACTAACCTCACCATTTAGAATGGGCAATCCAGAACAAACCACGGAGTTTAAAAAAAAACTAAGCTGAGAGTACTCTCTGCAAGAAATATTCTAATTACCGCAAGTACAGTTTTTAGTTTATGCAGGAATTTCATGAGGTGTTCTGTGGTCGAACAGCTGATTCACTTCGAAATGTATGCATATCCTGACAAGCGCCCAAAACACAAAATGATATTATGCGCCTTCGTAATATGTAAATGTTGACAACATTGGTAAATTGCACATGTGTTATGTAAATGTCATTTTGAAATTAAGTTGACCTTTGGTTAGCATGACTAAGGTACAATTGCTATGATTTGAGCTAAACCAAGCTATTTAAGTCGACTAACCTAATTGTATCGTCTGCATTGTGGTATAACTTTAACATTTAGGCTACGCCGTTCGTAGCAGAATTTTAGCCGCTATTCACAGGATAACTAAGCATTCAATTTAATGATAACTGAATATGCAAATTTCGTGATAAGAATTTAAAACGAAATAAAAATGAATAAACAAGAAATCCATAAAAGTTTTCTGTGTCGTATTTGTGCTTCATTTGCACAGTACTGTGTATTTAGGATATAAGTAGTTGGTCTGTAATTGAATAATGAAGTGCTTTTAATTTTCAGAAATGAAACTAAATGAGAGAGCTTAATGGGATCACGGAAATCACAATGCAGTGTGGAGGAGCAGCTCATAGGCGGCTTTCTGTTTTATGTAGAGTATTTAAGCATTCGCGGTTGCAGCCAGCCTCTATCAGCTCTGTCCAAAGCAGAATTTTTTCAAGTATGGCTTTAATATTTATAATTAGTGTAATTACTTAGTTGCTTTGCAATGCTAGGTAGCTACTTAACAGAAATGCCACTTGTAGTATACCTTTTTTATAAGCTAACATGTCTTGAGTGCAGCTGTTTTTAGTGGCTCAGTCTGACTACAGTGCTGTGGGTTCAAATCCAGCTCAGACCAATGGTTAAGTGTGCTTAAAATTGACTCCATGTCGCACCATGGCGGTGCTGATAAGATACAGTCAGTTGAAGCATCCGTAATAAATAAAATACTTCTGAATTTCATGTGGATGTCATATCTTAGCAAATTAAAATTACCATGGAATGATTTTTATGGGATTTTCTCAAAGTAGAATACAATTTTGACTCAAATTGACTAATGTCAAAGTAATTTACCTGAGTTAACTTTCATGCTTTGTATTTGTAAAGTTTAACAAAACCAAATGCTTAAGGAGAATAGAAAACTTTAAAAAAGTTATCCTATAGAACAGCAATCAGAGTCTTATCTTAGGCACCTGTTGCCAACCATGCATCTCTGAAATCTTCAGTCACATCAATATATACTTAATACTCCTTATCAAAATATCACCAATCATGATATATGCAATAGAACCAATGCGGGAACATCTCTTTATAAATAATCTGTTCTTGTTTGAAAAAGTGAAAGCTATGCATATGAAAAAGATTTTCTGCATTGCAAAAGACACATCTTCAACTTAGGAAAAACACAATAAATTCTCTGCATCAAAAGGGACGACTAAATAGACTACTTAGATTACTGCATTCTATAGAACTGCACCAAATATCAGCAAAAAAACTGTAGGAGAAGAAAATAAAAATATAAAATGTTTCCTGCTTGATAGTTATTATCATTACCAATCCTATTATATATTATTGCATCTGTTTTCTTTATGCATTCAGGTATCTGCATTTTGGTTACTCAAAATTGGTGTTTCGAGAACATGCATATTGCTTTGATTGGTAATACTCTAGCTAGTCACTCCAGATTGTGGTTGCTGTTCTGCAGGATAACCCTCTAAAGAAACCTTGTTTACAATATAAAATCTGAATTTCATTACTGTTAAATGTACAGGTAACATATGTTGTATAAACCAAATTTTTGGTTAACCCTTACAGATGTTTAGATTTATCTAAAGAGAAAGCAACATTCCATATGTGTATTGCTTGCTTGCAAGTTAGAAGATTTCTCTCTACATTTTTCTCTTTACAATTCCTTTCTTGTGAGTGAGTGTGTGCTGTTTAAGGGCCCGTCGACAACAAGGTCATTTGGGCCCTCCTTTCTTGGAAGTGTTGAAAACAGTGTTGTTATAATAAATTAATAATTTAAAGGGAGTCGATTATTAATTTTTCTCTTTGTTTATCTTATGTTTCATTTTACTAAGTTGACACTTGAACTTATTTTTCTCACTTAATTTGTGTTTAGTAGCTCTCAACTTTCCATTGTTGGCTAATTTAATGTGTAGATTCTCCCACTGAACCACTGTTGTCATATTTATGTTCATTATGATCCTGGCTATCTGTCAAATCGTCCAGGTGATTGAAACGCTACCTAAGTCCAGGATCAGATCATTGTGCACCTATGAGATTATACTGTATTTATTTGTTTTGCATTTTCATTTATACAGTCATGTTGTTTCAGAGGACCCTTCAGTTAGATACTTAAAATATGTAATTAAAAATTATTCACATTTGTATGTTAAGGAATTTGTTGTCAGACTTTTATTAAAAAGAAAAAAATATGTTTTTCATTCACATGATTTTCTTTGCAAACCTGTAATTTATTTTTGTATAACTTCTAAAAACAGTTCATTTGAAAGCTTACTTTTCCATCTACCTCATGTTAATTGAGACTTACTTTTGCAGAAATACTTTCATTATATATTTTGCAGTATTTATAGTGGGTTGCTATTTAAATTTCCACTTTTGCCTTGGTATAGCTTGACAGATTTATGCCACTTATGATGCAGTGTTGTGGGTTGTGTTTTCACTTCAGCATCTGGCTCTAGTGATGAAGTAATTTGACACTTCTCCGAACTTAAGTAGCATCCTTCACATTCTTAAAAAAAGGAAAATATAAAATGTGCCGTAAACTTGACCACAGAGAACAGATTTGTCTCCATTATTTGAAAATGGAGCAATAGTCACATGTTCAAAAGGAGATCATTCTAAGCTGTTCTTAAAATTGAATACTAATGACTTTGCTGGAGAGCAAAGAAAGAAGTTTAAAATGATTACAAAGCTTTGAAAGTTTAAGCAAATAATAAAAGATATCTCAGAAATGGCTGCTCATATAATTTGTGTCTCTTAAAAAAATTTACATTGTTTTAATTGTATGTTCTTTTTTTATAATTTATGGTTTACCAGTTATAAAAAAAGTCATCAGATTCCTTTGGATAGGAAAAACCCACACTTACTATTCCTGGAAAATTCAAAATATATATTGTACTTGCCATAGGATTATCTTAAACTTAAGGCAGGTTAATCAAAACCATTAAGGTCATTTTTGAGAAAATCAGAAACAGTGGAAAATTTTCCATTTAATGTAATTGAAGTTTGGGATTTTCTTGGAAGAACCAAAAAAGAAAAAGCAAGTTTGGTATTTACCATTTCCTTTCGGACTTCTGCTCTTCACAAATACTCACACGACTCAGACTTGTGTAAAACCTCTTTAAGTTTTCTTCTTTTTTTGTTTTTGTTTTCACATTTTCTTCCTTTGTTCTTTCCACCCTCCCTTCATAACACCCTCCCTCCCTCCTTCCTTCCTTCCTTCCTTATTCATGGGCTTCAAAAGATGTATTTTGTTTAACAACTTGATATTGCATATTTGTTAGAAAAATAGTAGATACTTCCTCTGACTGTTGAGTATGTGGTGCAGAAACTAAAACATACATCTATCGCACTCATATAGCCTTATCTATCCTTACATGACATAATATATTATATTTTATGGTACCTATTAAAATTAAAAAGTTATTTTTCTGTTCATATATTGTTAAGTAATTGTTGACCAAAAATTTTAAATTAAGCAATGCTAGTGAGATATGAAAGCTAAATGATATTCTCTAAGCATATTTTCTATGTAATCAAATATATTAAGTTCTGCTATAGATAGGTGGGCAACGTTTTTGCTATAGCAGACAAGCAGTTTGTGAGGGATGCAACAGTGCTCCTTAACTTCCAAGATACATCAGTAAAATTTACAATAGAAACAGAAATCAATAATATATAATTTTTCTTGACATAAAAATTTTGATTAATCAGAAACACATGTAACTACATTAATGACAGTTACAGGTCAAGGGAACACAAATACACAATAATAAATAGTATAACCTTAGATTGATTAACATTTTTAAGTATACTAACGAACACAACAGAAAGTACAAGATACTGAAAATCGGAAAATGGCTTCATCAAAGAAATTGTAGACAAGAAGATAAAATGATAAAAGAAAAGAATAAAGGAAATCACCTATTCAACGTAATTCAAGTTATTTGTACTGAAACTTGCTGCATCTTATTGTTATGAATTTACAATTCAGACTTCATAAAAAAAGACAATGACATTAATGTTCAACATGGACTGTTATGTTACGAATTGTTGCATTAGTCCCCACCAAATTTAGAGGAATGAACATTAAATTCATGATAGAGAAAGAAACTGAAGAGCAGCTTCCCTTTCTAGATATTAAGATCGTAAGGAATAACAGGAAAAAATTTTGCAGTTCACAGAGAACCTACCCATTCAGAAAACTACATTAATAATGGCTGCCATTGACCTGCAATAATAATTAACAGCTCAGCAAGCTAAAATGTTCCAAAGAATTTTAAAACTATAACTCTCATCAGAAGGAAAATGATACAACAAATACCTCTTATATAAGAAGGTAAGTGAAACAAAGATCAGGGAGGAGAGAAGAGTCCTGTGTTCAATGTTCAGCACAAGCAAATGCCCAGAGAGAGAGGAGAGAAAGAGAGGGGGGGCAGTGAAGCTGTTGGGCACATTGGTTATTGCAATGTTAAGGTAAAGACTGACTAAAATAAAACTGGATTAATTCACAGTATTTTAAAGCAAAATTAATGTTGTCCATATTGCTGTAAATGCTGTCCTCATAATGTAACTTAAAAAGTATCAAACATGACAATGATATATATATATTTTTTTTTTTTGCAGCAAAGTTGAAGGATCTTCCTCAAATGAAAACTTCACATTAGGTGTTGTACTAGCATTATGCAAGAGGATAGCATGAGTGACTAAACAATCATTCTGAATATATAAACTGTCTTTAAGCATTGAAACATTACTTCATGTTTCCAGAGCTTAATATAATTCTATAGGTATTAAGTAAACTTTATAGATTTGTAAATATGATTTTCATACTAGAGGACAAGGAAAATTTAAAGGACGTGATTAAAAATACCATAGCAGACTGTACAAGATCTTGTACATTTCTGTACATTTATTCTTAAATTGTCTATAGGTTTGATGAGTTTCTGTTTCCGTAATTTTCTAAGGGCTAGAGAATTGTACCTCTTCATTTATTTGAGCAACAGTTACCATACAGTGTAAAGATCTTCTAAATTTATATTCACTGTGTAAAAGCGTGTTAAGTATACAATATATGGGCTTTATTTTCTTTTGTTTTTCAGTCATTGAACAATTACTTTTCTGCAGCTGTTTTTTCAATTATTGTTTTAGGTACATTTGCTTTTTTTGTACCTTCCGCATTTTATTTAATTTTTTTGTGTCAACCAAAATTGAGTCAGATTTTGTAACACATCACTTGCACTTAATTGTGACTTAACCGTTTTCAAAAACTATTGCTGTCATCATATCAGAGGGAGCTGGATTTTAGTGGGTTCTTGTTTGCATTGGTTGTGATATCTAGTTTTGGGCTGATGAACTTCTGTAGTGCACTTGTTGGGGGCAATTGGAAATTCATTAAATGATCATATTTTATGATCAGAATCTTCTCTCCAATATCCAGTTTTGTAGTACATTTATTTTTGTTTTGTTTTTTGAGTGTTATGTTAGATATGAATGAATTAGTTGTCCAAGAATGGTGTGATGCTGCAGATTTCGTTATCTGTTTGTATTTAATGCATCTTATGTGTTCTAATCTTGTACCTAATTTTTTTTTCTTGGGCCACATTCTGTGCAATTGAGCTGATAAACAATTGCTTATTTTCTGAAATTTCTCAGCCAATAGTTATGTGTTATTAAATTAATCGCTGACTCATATTAATTTAAGATATAGAATTTTCATTTTATAACAGAATTTTGTATATGGTCAAAATGGAAAGATTATGATTACAATCAGTTCATAATATTTCTAATCATTTCTTAAAATAGGATTAAATTTGGTATCATTTTAACAGATTAAATTAAAAAAGTAGTTAACATTATGAAGATACTAATAATCTGTGATGGTATACAATGAAGGTAATTATTTATAACTATGTAATACATTTCCTTTAATCTGAGTATAGTAAGATGTTTATGATTTCTGTTTCCATTGCTTTATTTTTCAAAATTCATTGCATCAGTATTGAAATGGCTTTTCTTCTTTTCAGACAAATATAATGTGACAATTGGAGATGTAGAAAAGAGTGTGAAACCTGCAAAAACTCCACAGTATGTCCCCCGAAAATATTGTAAGTATCAGCCATTACTTAAAACAATGCAACAGTTCAGGTATAACAATTTTTGTTATTGACACATTGCTGTATATGAATTTCTTGTCTTTAATTTCTGTTTTACTCACGTAGTAAGGGGTCTATATAAACTTTGTTGTTTAGGGCAGTCTCATATAGATGAATGTAATGGAAATATAATAGAGTCAACATGAAAAATTCAATGCCATGGCCGGGATTTGAACCACGAATCTCCTGGTTTCCATCCTGTCGCTCTAACCCATTGAGCTACCGTGGCCAACATGCCGCCCTGACATTAAATTCTCCATTTGACTCATATATTTCCCTGGTGAACTACTTACGTACTTAAGTACTTACGATAGTAAGTCGCCACAAACGGTGTATCTTGGATGCGAGAGCTCCTAGTGGTTCACCAGGGAAATATATGAGTCAGATGAAGAATTTAATGTCAGGACGTCACGTTGGCCACGGTAGCTCAATGGGTTAGAGAGACTGGGCGGAAACCAGGAGATCCGTGGTTCAAATCCCGGCCATGGCATTGAATTTTTCATGTTGACTCTATCAAAAACCTTAGCCTCTATACGGCTAGTGTGAAGAAAGATTAATTTCCATCAATTAACTAAAGGAAATATAATACATTATTTTATTAGACTAGTATCTTTTGAGAAATAGTTTAAGAACAGAATAATGGAAACTTTGCTCAAAATTTGCATCAGTATCATTAACTCTTTCAAAGCTAATAACGTGTGTATCCGTTACCAACTTTCAGTTTCTGTGTGCTAATAATGTGTATGCACGTTACACATGTTGCACTAAGAAAAGAAGTATAGGTTCTGGTCAAGCACTTCTGAAGGTGGTTTTATCACATAGTAAGCTCCTGCTATCTATTGCAGTGTGAATGAAATGTTTCTCAGTGTTTTAGCTGTCTTGTACTGCTCTGTAGGGAAAAATATTTGAAGGGCTGTACCAATAATCTGCTGTTGTGCCACAAGAGCTGCACGCTCGTGTCAAGCTATGCAGGGGATTCGGAGAATATAAGGGCATGTAAAATGGCTTCATCAAGTGGTGCCGGTTGCGCTTTGAATGATAATAATTAGAGTTTTTAACACATTGTCATCTGAATTTTCAGATTCAGATGGTGCTGAAAATTATCCTTATTATGTTGAAGCAGTTTTTGAAGGTGTTAGTGTTGATAGCAGTGGCAGTGAAATTGAAGAAAGTGATAACCAGATTGGTGCTCTGCACACAAATAGACAGTGCACTGACCTTTTGTTCCAGTGGCACAGTGGAAATTTCAGCCCACAATTGCACAAATTCAGGCATCAAAATTAAGGTATTTTGGCAAACATAAGTGATGATTGCACCATACTATAAGTTTTTCAATTATTTTTTCTGCTTTACATTATGCACCACATAACAGATGAAACAAATAAATATTACATATTTTTGTGTCAGAAGTTACAACCTCCTAAAGTTCTCGTTTACAAGCCTCTAGCAATACAACACCAGAGGAACTGTATGTGTTGTTTGGAATCACTTTGCTAATGATCTGAGTAAAAAAGAATGCAATAAATGAGTACTGGTGCAAAGATCGCCTTCTTGCCACATATCAGTTTTCTGACTATATTTCTAAGGTACCTTTTACTTTCAGGACTATTACATTTCAATGATAATGAAATCCAGGTACAAGGGAAAAGACTCCATAATTTGAAGCTGATAATCGATCATCTTAGAAGAGCCTTTTGTGCATAGATGAAAGTCTTATGCATTTCAAGGACTGATTGCAATTTCTGCAATATATTCCATCTAAGAGCATAGGTTTGGTATAAAGTTGTTTTTATTATGTAATTGAGAAACAGGGTACATTCTGGATTTAATTATGTATACAGGGGCAAACAGATATTCTCCAGGGCGTGAATTTGGTATTCAGAAGCAGTAGTACAAATACTGATGGAAGTGTACCTACACAAAAGTCATCTTTTATGGCCAGATAATTGGGTGGTACAGTAAGAGCAAATGAAAAGAAATGCCCAAAATGAATAAGAAATTGAAATGGGGACAAACACAATCTTGACACACACAGAACATGCTGATTCTTAGATGGTGGACAGATGAGAGGTTTGCATGTTGACTACACAACATAGAGATGCTAGAAACCTTCAGGAAAAGTTGATCGCAAAACACATAGATAATGAAGCCCAAGTGTCATTGACTATAACAAAAATATGAGTGCCATAGATAGGTCTGATATGATTATCTCTCTTGAATGTGTCAAAAAGGCTTTGAAGTGCTACAGGAAGTTTTTCTTTCATCTCTTATACATAACTTTGCTTAATTCTGAAGCAATATACAAAATTAAAACAGGTAGCAACATTTTATCGAGATTCAACTGTATTGGAACACCACAGTGAAGCGAAAATTTAATAAGGTAGCAACATTACTTTAACAGATTTCCAACTCTCTCTTATTTGGGAAATTTTTGGAAAAATACCATACACTCAAAGCAGGGTGACCAAAATCTGGTGAACAGCCCCTTAGACTTGTTGAAAGGCACTTTCCTTCACCTGTCCTACCAACTTAAAAAAAAAAAAAGCAAAATCTGCTGGGATGTGTATGTTATAATGCCAGCTTTGGATCTAAAAAATGTCAGGATACTAGGATTATGTGTGCCAAATGCAATGTGGACTTGTGTGTTTACCCGTTGTGAAATGTACCACACAAAAAAGAAATATGTATTGATATTCATTTTGGGAGGAAGTAGTTTCATTCACGCATTATATTGTCACGCGAGCGTTGGAACACCCTATAAGAGCAGCTGAGAGCGAAAAGCAAGGGAGGTCCGTGTTAGCCACGCCCTCCCCTCGTCTTATAGTGGTGACAGGCGATGGGGGGAGAAAAAGCATCATTGTGCCGTCTGTTTCTGTTCCACCTGTTCTGGAAATTACGGGATCTTTCATCATCTGGAACCTTCCTTTGGAAACTGGAGGAGTCGAGAAAACAGTGACATTCCTATAAAAGGGGTTTCAGAGAGACAGTTAGTCAGTCAGTTAGTCAGTGTGAGTGAGGACAGTTCTTGGTGTAAGAAGGCAGTGTTAGTCAGTGACGTGTTAATGAACGAAAAGATTGTGCAACGGAAGAATTCGTGTAATTGTGTACGTGCATCGGAACGGTAACGGACGAACTGGTGAATCGTAATTGTGTGCATTACGCAATTTTGTGTAATTGGCAAGCATTTAACTGTAAGTCGGTGGAAATAAAGAACATTTTTGAGTGGTGAAATTGGACTTTTTATTTCACGAACCCACAAAGTCACACTGGTGTCAGGAAGCGGGAAGATAACATCACCGAACATTACGACCATGGAATCCGCATTGGAAATGCTTTTGGCGAAGATGAACGAGTTAACAGAGAAGACGGAAGCGGCAAATAACAGCCTGGCCGCGAAGCTGGAGACTACAAATAACAACCTCACCGCCGAGTTGAAACGAATGAGGACGGCCAACGACAACATCACCGGGAAGATGGAAGAAATGAAGGCCGAATTAACAGCGAAGATGGAAACGGCAAGCAACAACTTGGCCACGACAATGACCACAAAGATGGCCGAACTGACCACGGAAGTGAAGGTGGCGAACGAGGCTCTCGCCGCCAAATTTGTGGAACGATTGGCCGGCGTGAGGGATGACGTCACGAATCTGGGCAAGCGGATGGGTCAAGTAGACGACCGCCTTAATGATTTAGAGGAAAAGACCGACAACATCGCAAAACCCCTCACCCGCCTGACGGAGGAAAACCGGCCTTATGTGTGGACGGAGGGCGCCGAAGACGCTTTCCAGCACCCGAAGGAGACCCTGTGCAGTGCTCCAATTTTGGGTTTCCCACAACCGGGTGGCGCCTTCATTGTGGACACCGACGCTAGCGACCATTACATTGGAGGTGTCCTATCGCAGATCCAGGACGGCCATGAGCGCACAAGAGTGGAAGAGAAGGAGCGTGCCGCAGCAGTCCGAGTAGTTGTGGCAGTGCCTGCTGAGGGCTGGGATAGCGCAGGCCTGAGTAGGGAGCAGCTGGCGGACGCAGTCTTGGGGCCACTCTTGAGGGAAGTGGAGGCAGGGATGAGACCAACCTGGGAGGACATCGCACCGAGGAGCGCCACCTACAAGTCGTACTGGGCCTGATGGGACTTGTTGAAGACCAGAGAGGGCGTGCTGTTCCGGGTATGGGAGTCACCCAATGGGAAGGCGCAGAGAGAACAGTTGGTACTCCCCCGGAGTAAGGTCCCGGAAGTCTTGGAGGAAGTGCACGCCGGTACTTCAGGAGGACACCTGGGAGCGAACCGTATGATTCACAAACTACGGCAGCGCTACTTCTGGCTCAGACTCCGGGCAAATGCTGGTGGTACGCCTGGACCGCCTGGCACGCTACGATGGTGCTGTTCGGGGCGAACAGCTTTGAGGAGGGAGCAGTGTCACGCGAGCGTTGGAACACCCTATAGGAGCAGCTGAGAGCAAAAAGCAAGGGAGGTCCGTGTTAGCCACGCCCTCCCCTCGTCTTATAGTGGTGACAGGCGATGGGGGGAGAAAAAGCATCATTGTGCCGTCTGTTTCTGTTCCACCTGTTCTGGAAATTACGGGATCTTTCATCATCTGGAACCTTCCTTTGGAAACTGGAGGAGTCGAGAAAACAGTGACATTCCTATAAAAGGGGTTTCAGAGAGACAGTTAGTCAGTCAGTTAGTCAGTGTGAGTGAGGACAGTTCTTGGTGTAAGAAGGCAGTGTTAGTCAGTGACGTGTTAATGAACGAAAAGATTGTGCAACGGAAGAATTCGTGTAATTGTGTACGTGCATCGGAACGGTAACGGACGAACTGGTGAATCGTAATTTTGCGCATTACGCAATTTTGTGTAATTGGCAAGCATTTAACTGTAAGTCGGTGGAAATAAAGAACATTTTTGAGTGGTGAAATTGGACTTTTTATTTCACGAACCCACAAAGTCACACTGGTGTCAGGAAGCGGGAAGATAACATCACCGAACATTACGACCATGGAATCCGCATTGGAAATGCTTTTGGCGAAGATGAACGAGTTAACAGAGAAGACGGAAGCGGCAAATAACAGCCTGGCCGCGAAGCTGGAGACTACAAATAACAACCTCACCGCCGAGTTGAAACGAATGAGGACGGCCAACGACAACATCACCGGGAAGATGGAAGAAATGAAGGCCGAATTAACAGCGAAGATGGAAACGGCAAGCAACAACTTGGCCACGACAATGACCACAAAGATGGCCGAACTGACCACGGAAGTGAAGGTGGCGAACGAGGCTCTCGCCGCCAAATTTGTGGAACGATTGGCCGGCGTGAGGGATGACGTCACGAATCTGGGCAAGCGGATGGGTCAAGTAGACGACCGCCTTAATGATTTAGAGGAAAAGACCGACAACATCGCAAAACCCCTCACCCGCCTGACGGAGGAAAACCGGCCTTATGTGTGGACTGAGGACGCCGAAGACGCTTTCCAGCACCCGAAGGAGACCCTGTGCAGTGCTCCAATTTTGGGTTTCCCACAACCGGGTGGCGCCTTCATTGTGGACACCGACGCTAGCGACCATTACATTGGAGGTGTCCTATCGCAGATCCAGGACGGCCATGAGCGCACAAGAGTGGAAGAGAAGGAGCGTGCCGCAGCAGTCCGAGTAGTTGTGGCAGTGCCTGCTGAGGGCTGGGATAGCGCAGGCCTGAGTAGGGAGCAGCTGGCGGACGCAGTCTTGGGGCCACTCTTGAGGGAAGTGGAGGCAGGGATGAGACCAACCTGGGAGGACATCGCACCGAGGAGCGCCACCTACAAGTCGTACTGGGCCTGATGGGACTTGTTGAAGACCAGAGAGGGCGTGCTGTTCCGGGTATGGGAGTCACCCAATGGGAAGGCGCAGAGAGAACAGTTGGTACTCCCCCGGAGTAAGGTCCCGGAAGTCTTGGAGGAAGTGCACGCCGGTACTTCAGGAGGACACCTGGGAGCGAACCGTATGATTCACAAACTACGGCAGCGCTACTTCTGGCTCAGACTCCGGGCAAATGCTGGTGGTACGCCTGGACCGCCTGGCACGCTACGATGGTGCTGTTCGGGGCGAACAGCTTTGAGGAGGGAGCAGTGTCACGCGAGCGTTGGAACACCCTATAGGAGCAGCTGAGAGCAAAAAGCAAGGGAGGTCCGTGTTAGCCACGCCCTCCCCTCGTCTTATAGTGGTGACAGGCGATGGGGGGAGAAAAAGCATCATTGTGCCGTCTGTTTCTGTTCCACCTGTTCTGGAAATTACGGGATCTTTCATCATCTGGAACCTTCCTTTGGAAACTGGAGGAGTCGAGAAAACAGTGACATTCCTATAAAAGGGGTTTCAGAGAGACAGTTAGTCAGTCAGTTAGTCAGTGTGAGTGAGGACAGTTCTTGGTGTAAGAAGGCAGTGTTAGTCAGTGACGTGTTAATGAACGAAAAGATTGTGCAACGGAAGAATTCGTGTAATTGTGTACGTGCATCGGAACGGTAACGGACGAACTGGTGAATCGTAATTTTGCGCATTACGCAATTTTGTGTAATTGGCAAGCATTTAACTGTAAGTCGGTGGAAATAAAGAACATTTTTGAGTGGTGAAATTGGACTTTTTATTTCACGAACCCACAAAGTCACACTGGTGTCAGGAAGCGGGAAGATAACATCACCGAACATTACGACCATGGAATCCGCATTGGAAATGCTTTTGGCGAAGATGAACGAGTTAACAGAGAAGACGGAAGCGGCAAATAACAGCCTGGCCGCGAAGCTGGAGACTACAAATAACAACCTCACCGCCGAGTTGAAACGAATGAGGACGGCCAACGACAACATCACCGGGAAGATGGAAGAAATGAAGGCCGAATTAACAGCGAAGATGGAAACGGCAAGCAACAACTTGGCCACGACAATGACCACAAAGATGGCCGAACTGACCACGGAAGTGAAGGTGGCGAACGAGGCTCTCGCCGCCAAATTTGTGGAACGATTGGCCGGCGTGAGGGATGACGTCACGAATCTGGGCAAGCGGATGGGTCAAGTAGACGACCGCCTTAATGATTTAGAGGAAAAGACCGACAACATCGCAAAACCCCTCACCCGCCTGACGGAGGAAAACCGGCCTTATGTGTGGACTGAGGACGCCGAAGACGCTTTCCAGCACCCGAAGGAGACCCTGTGCAGTGCTCCAATTTTGGGTTTCCCACAACCGGGTGGCGCCTTCATTGTGGACACCGACGCTAGCGACCATTACATTGGAGGTGTCCTATCGCAGATCCAGGACGGCCATGAGCGCACAAGAGTGGAAGAGAAGGAGCGTGCCGCAGCAGTCCGAGTAGTTGTGGCAGTGCCTGCTGAGGGCTGGGATAGCGCAGGCCTGAGTAGGGAGCAGCTGGCGGACGCAGTCTTGGGGCCACTCTTGAGGGAAGTGGAGGCAGGGATGAGACCAACCTGGGAGGACATCGCACCGAGGAGCGCCACCTACAAGTCGTACTGGGCCTGATGGGACTTGTTGAAGACCAGAGAGGGCGTGCTGTTCCGGGTATGGGAGTCACCCAATGGGAAGGCGCAGAGAGAACAGTTGGTACTCCCCCGGAGTAAGGTCCCGGAAGTCTTGGAGGAAGTGCACGCCGGTACTTCAGGAGGACACCTGGGAGCGAACCGTATGATTCACAAACTACGGCAGCGCTACTTCTGGCTCAGACTCCGGGCAAATGCTGGTGGTACGCCTGGACCGCCTGGCACGCTACGATGGTGCTGTTCGGGGCGAACAGCTTTGAGGAGGGAGCAGTGTCACGCGAGCGTTGGAACACCCTATAGGAGCAGCTGAGAGCAAAAAGCAAGGGAGGTCCGTGTTAGCCACGCCCTCCCCTCGTCTTATAGTGGTGACAGGCGATGGGGGGAGAAAAAGCATCATTGTGCCGTCTGTTTCTGTTCCACCTGTTCTGGAAATTACGGGATCTTTCATCATCTGGAACCTTCCTTTGGAAACTGGAGGAGTCGAGAAAACAGTGACATTCCTATAAAAGGGGTTTCAGAGAGACAGTTAGTCAGTCAGTTAGTCAGTGTGAGTGAGGACAGTTCTTGGTGTAAGAAGGCAGTGTTAGTCAGTGACGTGTTAATGAACGAAAAGATTGTGCAACGGAAGAATTCGTGTAATTGTGTACGTGCATCGGAACGGTAACGGACGAACTGGTGAATCGTAATTTTGTGCATTACGCAATTTTGTGTAATTGGCAAGCATTTAACTGTAAGTCGGTGGAAATAAAGAACATTTTTGAGTGGTGAAATTGGACTTTTTATTTCACGAACCCACAAAGTCACAGTATGTAATACTTACAGTGAAGTTATTGTACTTAAAAAGAAAGTTTCCTGAAATTGTTTTGGTCACTCATCTTATAAATAGAAACAAAAAATGAAATGTATTTTTATTCAGTATATTAATTAAAATTAAAGTAACCTTTTCAAAAATAACACTATATACATAAGTGGCCTCTTGGACAACCCTTAGGTGCACTGCGAGCAGTATTACTCCTGCTTTTTGAACGTTAACTGAATTAACTTCTGGGTCTCTACAATTACCTACATGAACTTTGGTAAGTATTTTAGAACATTTTCTTTTATTTTCAGTACGGTGATGTACATTTAAAAAGAATTTAAATATTGCAAAAATAACTTAGCATGGAGGTGTTAACAGACAGTTAGCAGACTGAAATCAGTGTAGCAGTGAAAGGGTTAATAAAAACTGCTGAATTTGCATTTGTAACACTAAACTACACATTATTAACATGTTTTAAAGATCATTCATCTTCAACTTCATATTGCATACCTTTGTTACACAGTGTTTTTAGAACTGTTAGTTGAATAAAACACAGAAATTAAAGAAGAAAAATCACACACAGCAATGTACCATAGATTTTTTGGGGGTATAAAAATGTTTTGCATGGCTTTCCATGTTAGGGACGTAAAGCCAAGCTGGTGGTCTCTGTTGTAAATGTAGAGCATGTAGAAGTACCTTAACACTAGAAGGACCGGCGAGTATGGTCTACCAAGAAGGACCAACCCGTCATTTTGACGGATGCTGCCCTTTTTAAAATAGTGAACAAATTTGAATGCATAGCAGTTTATTCAACATTATTTATACATTATTAAATTTTAGATGAGTCGCATTTTTTACACATCTGCTTCACTTTCGTACCTATTTTGAGGACATGTTTCGCAAATCTTCGTTTGCATCTACGGCTCTTGTGCGACTGACGCTAGATCCAGCGGTGTGGGTAATTCTGGGGTTGTTGCTGCCATCTGTTGATTTAGTGATGAACTGAAATGTGGGATTCTCTTCTAGCGGGATTTCAAAGTTCATTAGTTGGTTTTTATGGATCTAGCGTCAGTCGCACAAGAGCCGTAGATGCAAACGAAGATTTGCGAAACATGTCCTCAAAATAGGTACGAAAGTGAAGCAGATGTGTAAAAAATGCGACTCATCTAAAATTTAATAATTTTTCGCTTCACTGTGGTGTTCCAATACAGTTGAATCTCGATTATTTATACAGTTTACCAATATATAATTTTACTTTTGTCTGAAGAATTGCATGGTAAAATGAACATTTTAAGCCTAAAAATTAATCCAAATATATATGATAACCAAATGTGAAATGGACACTTCCCTTAGCTAACACGTGTGTTTCAACATAAAATTCTGAATACCACAGTATATAGTAGAAAAAACACTGATAAACCTGATTTCGCTCATTCAAAGCCACCTGCAGCATTGTAGCACCTAATATACTTGTATTCAGCATTGCCTAAACATGGTCCACAAACATACTTGCTGCACTTGTTAAATAAATGCTTGCTCTTCCCTCTGCATCCGCCACTTTGGCAAGTCTTCCAAATGTTGCTCTGCTGAGGTACTGTGTTAGGAAGTGTATTTATATGTGGATTTATATGCTAAAGGCAACTCTTCTGCTAAGTTGTGTATGAACTGACGCCTGCTTACTTTTTCACCTGTTACTTCCTTATAGAGTACCCATGCATTAATAGCTGCCAAGGCCAACACATTGAAAAATACATGCATAGGCTACCTTCTGCATCCATATTTCCCTGTGTACAGTCGAGCTATTTGATCAATGACGTCAACGCTGTACTTGGTGTTATTGTAGTACGCCACTGATTCTGGTAGCTTTTTAGGATGTTGTTTATTTATAGTAATTGTGTTATGCATTGAACTCAAAAGAAGCACATTTTTGTTCTTTTTCCCCTGATAGCATGTCAAGAATTATGTCACCTGACTTATAAAGTACAGTTGTGTGCAAAGGTGCTGTAGCACATTTTGCTGATTGAGGGATTTCCCTTCTAGATTTCTTTACTGTGCCCACAATGCTTGTACTTTTACGCTTCAAACTTTTGCAAGGCATTTGGTTGTGGAAAAATTGTCACTTAATATTTCTTTCTGCAAAAATAAAGGGCTGTATAAGACGCATTACAACACGCTCTGCAAGAGGAACACCTGTGGGGCGCTGCTTGTCTTCGTCCAGGTAAGGAAAACCATTCACCAGATACTTTGAATTTGCATGAACTGCAAGTCAAAAATTTATTCCAAATTTTTCGGGTTTATTGCTCATATATTGAATGAAAGAGCATCTAGCCTTGTAAGGAAACAGTTGCTCCTCCACAGTGATATTTTCACTTGGAATGTAACACTGCAAGGAATTGGCAATGAAAGGATTCCAGAAAGGAGTAGCAGCTGCAAAGCGATCTGTACTTAGTCTTTGAGAATGTGTCTCCTTGTCATCAAGTTGCATAAACTACAACATTTCAGTGAATTTGTTTTTGCTCATTGTGATCCTGAAAAATGGTGGTGCCCAGGTACTCGACCATAACTTCAACAGAAAGTTTTTTGCTCGAACACCTCGTAAATACATAAGTGGTAGCACGTATTGTGCCACTTGGGCAATAAAGCTTTCTTATTCATCGACAAAGGGTCTGCAGAGTGCCATAAACCAATCAGGAAGGAAAACAACAGATGTGAACAGATCTGAAGGCTATTGTTCACACTTCTGTAGCTGTCAAAATGACGGCGGTCCTTCTAGTAGTAGCTGTTTGTACCAGTTTTTAGAAAGGTCCAAAATGCTTAATTCTTTGTGGACGTGTTTGTCATACATATTTATTAAAAGTCGTAGAACATGGGAAGTGAAGAAAAAAACATAAGCATCATTTTGGTAGTGCATCCGCCAAAATGATGGGTGCGGTCCTTCTAGTGTTAAGCTTTAGAAATAGACCTTAGGAAAATTAAGTGGTCTTTCTCTAGAATGAAATGCTGAGAACCATAGCAGTTACCATAAATAAAAATGCAATATATGTAATTACATCTTGCAGCAAGGAAATAAATTTCCAGAGAAAATTCAGTGATGGTAAATCAAAATTCATTATCAGGATTGCATTACTACCCTTCTGAATTAAAATACATGTCATATTTAAATTTTTTTTGTTTACTGGGTATCTGTAGAAACACTTTCAAGTTCATTGTTGCTAAAAAATATTAACAGAATTTGTAATAATAACACCACTAGAATGTTAACTTTAGGTATATTGGCCTTTTCTGGTCTCAAAATATGAATTAATCTTTCAAGCTCTTTGTCATCCTTAAGATTTTTTAATGTTGCTCTATAAGTAGGTTTTTTGGCATCCAGTGATCTTCCTTTCTTTACGAATGCCAGAAAAGTTTATTTGATGTTCTTGTATTATTTCTATGAAAGTGGGTACATTTATATCTTTTCTAATGTCTTCATTTTCTATCAATTACTTTTTGTTCTGCTGATAATTTATTTCTTAAGCTCAGTCATAGAATTTTTCAGCTCTGATTCTGATCTTCATTTGTTTACCTATACACAGTTTGTGTGTGTTAAAACAGTCATTAATTGCTGATTGCCCTTATAAATAGAGAAAACTATTTAAAGAGATCTTAAAAAGCCTCAAGTATTTACAAATTGTAAATCATCATTGGAGTAAGTGATCTCGAATTGAGATTTCCACATTGATCTGCTGGGAAGATAAGAATGAGCTGGAGAATTTAATATCATGTTGACATGTAGCCATGTAGCTTAGAACAGTCGTCGATAGAGTGGAATATTAGTGGTTCATGTCCCAGCTATGGCATTGAATTTTTCAGGTCTGATTCTAACCTTCATTTGTTTTTCTACACATGATTTGTGTGTGTTGGAATGATCGCTTAATGCTGATTGCCCTTTTAAATGGAAAAAAAAAAAAAAAAATAATGAAAAGACTTTTCAAAACTAAAATTAGGCAAATGAGTCAATCTTGTATATACTTTTCTCCACTTAAAAGTTTTTTAATGAAGACTAGTTTCTGAGAACTTCTTCCCTATCGTCAGTTTTGTGGTTGACTCCACCACTGACGATAGGGAAGAAGTTCCCAGAAACTAGTCTTCATTAAAAAACTTGTAAGTGGAGAAAAGTATATACAAGATTGACTCATTCGCCTAATTTGAGTAACAATGACACTCCACTTTCTGAAATACTTCTTTTTATTCTATATAATGACTTTTAAAAAGTTTGGGACTTTGTGGTAAGTGATCTCAAATTAAGATTTCATTGTTGGTCTGCTGGGGGAATGTGAATGGGTTAGGGAATTGAATGTTATGTCGGTATGTTGCCATGCATCGCACATATAGAGTAGGAGATCCGTGGTTCTAAAGTTGGCTGTGGCATTGATTTTTTTTTATTTCTGATTCTAACCTTCATTTATTTACTTACACATGGTTTGTATGTGCTAGATCAATCACTTATCGCTGATTGCGGCCCCTCAAAATCCAACCTCTGCGGTTCTCGTCCCGAGGGGTGGGCAACAGGAAGTAGGGGACTGACTGATGGG
This sequence comes from Mantis religiosa, assembly GCA_030765055.1. Lineage (NCBI taxonomy): Eukaryota > Metazoa > Arthropoda > Insecta > Mantodea > Mantidae > Mantis > Mantis religiosa. The sequence continues at coordinate 76,233,727 of CM060953.1, read as the reverse complement.
GTGACGTACGGTGGGGACTTCGTGTACCCCAGGACCGCTACGGCTGCCGAGAAGGCCCATCAGTAACCCCGAAAACTGGCAGAAGAGGCTCTGGTATTTTTCCCCAGGGACCTACTACGGTAGGTACGGGATTGGCGATCCCGGGGTCCCTAGCCACTCACCCCCAATTCATCCCCTTCATCTCCATCAACTGTGCCACGTTGAGTTACTGCTTGTCAGTAAGGATCACATTCTTCCTCTTCTAGTTTTTATTATTATTATTATTATTATTATTATTATTATTATTATTATTATTATTATTATTATTATTATTATTAGCACGTAAGGTCTTAGGTTTATACCTCCTGTCTCACCAGCAGGGATCTCTCCTATCTCCGTGGTTCTGTCCCACGGTTTTCAGCGCGGCTTCCGACATGTGTGCTCTCCGGAGTTCTCAAAAGTGAAGGTTGAGCGGACCCTTCGCACTGCCCCTATGTGTAGCCTTAGGTGCGGAGCCCGTCCACACCGTCAAGTACACCCACGTAGCTCCTTGAGGGCCCGGTCTGTGTTAATCTCCCGACGGCCGTGTTGCCGTTGGGTTAGTATCACGGACCGGACGTGTTACCGCTGACGGAACCCCGGTGTAATCAACCACAAGTCCCCTGAATCCGCGTGTGCCCTTTATGCGCAGCGCGGCCTAAAGTGGGAAGCCACAGGCGGTTATTCCTGTGGTAGGGGCATAAAGTCGTGGTGTGCGTGGTGAACGGTTTACCCATACGGACAAGCAGTGGATATTGAAGGGTAGCTTTTCTGAGGTACAAATGAGATCGGTCATGGGTGGGGTCCCCATGACGGCACAGACCGTGAAGATTCGGTGTCTTTCTTTCTTTAACCCCCGGATGGCAGGCTCACGCCGACGGTTCCGGATGGGGTTCTATATCATCATGTCTCCGCGCAAAACCTCCTTCATTGACCCTTATTTATTGATGACCTTGGCATGTGATGGCAAAACGTTTAAGGATATTAGCCCATTTTATATAAAGCGTGAAATAGACAAGATCAGTGGCCCTATCAAAAACGCTACGCGTCTTCGAGACGGTAGCTTACTGTTAGAGACCTCAACTGCAGACCAGTCTAAAAAGCTGCAAAAAGCGTCTTTGTTGGGCTCCTACCCTATCCGGGTAGCCCCACACAAAACGCTGAATACGTGTAGAGGAGTAGTCACCACCTCCAGCTTAGATGGTCTAGCAAATGAAGAGATAGTAAGTTGCCTCTCTGACCAACTTGTTTGTCAGGCGTACCAGCTAACACGGAAACAAGATGACAAGGAGTTCCCATTACGTACGGTATTTCTAACTTTTGCTGGGACGAAGTTACCTGAATATATATATTGCGGCTATGCACGTGCTAGCGTCCGCCAGTATGTCCCGAACCCCATGCGCTGCTTCCAATGTCAGCGGTTCGGACATACTAAGGTCACATGTACCAATCCTGCTCTTTGTGAGCAATGTGGCCTACCGAAACATGACGACCCTAACTGCAGTCGAACACCTTGTTGCGTGAACTGTGGTGGTAGTCATCCCTCCAGTTCGCGACAGTGCCCTAGATTCATGGACGAAAAAAGTATTCAGGAGCTACGTGTAAAGGAACGCCTGACTTTTCCAGAGGCACGGCGGCGCTTCGAACAACTGAAGCCTCCTAACACTACTACTGGATATGCATTAGCAGCTCGCCGTACTCCTAATACCACTGTTGCTGTTCAACACGTCCCTGTCGCCCACGCATCCACGCAGACTGACTTTCTAGCCGTTAAACCCACGTCTCAGACTGCTTGTATATCCACCAGCACTACCTCCGTTTCAGCCGTACAGACTCCAGCCACCAAGCCATCAGCGAATAACAACAATCCCGTGGTAAATGTGAAAAACCGATCCCGGCCAACACATAGATCGCGAAGTCGCTCGCCCTCTATTAGATCCCGGTCTCGTTCTACGAGCCGTAGGAGTTCTGACTCCCGAACATCAGCGGAGTCACAGGAGGCTAACGATTTTCGAATCGTAGGGCCCAAATCAGCCAAGGTCAAGAAAAAGGTTAAAACGGCCCGCTAAAAACTCTTTATGGAAATAATCCAGTGGAATGTCAATGGTTTTCGAGCTCGTGCTTAAGACCTACAACATTTAGTTTCTCAACGATCACCATCAATTATTTGTCTCCAGGAAACACACTTACATCCCAATCACTCGTTACACCTTCACTCTTTCTCTGCATTTAGAAGCGACTCTCTTGCAGGTATGCGTGCAAGCGGTGGCGTTGCTACCTTAGTGGCGCCTAACATCTCCGCCGCCAACGTTCCTCTCACCACACCATTGCAAGCTGTGGCCGTTCGGATACATCTGGAGAGCATCAGTTTTACCATCTGCAACATGTACCTGCCGCCGCTCAGTATAGTTCCAGAGCGTGATCTTCAAGCTCTATTGGCTCAGCTCCCCTCGCCACTACTTGTGGGAGATTTGAATGCCAAGCACACGCTCTGGGGATCAGACACTGATGACGCCCGTGGATGCCTCCTCGTAGACGTCTTCGATAAGTCTGACCTGCTTCTGCTAAATACTGGTGACCCGACATTCCTATCATCCGCTTATGGTACACATTCCGTACTAGACCTTTCTTTCTGCAGTCCGTCATCAGTACCACTACTTGAGTGGCCAGTACTTTCCGACCTCTTTGGCAGTGATCATTACCCCATTAACATTCATTTTTCTGGCCGCCAATGTGTACCTTCTCGACATCCTCGCTGGATTATTTCCAAAGCTAACTGGGGAAAATTCCAATCCCTCATACACCTCATCGACGATAGTTTCGACACCATCGATGAAATGGTCGAATATTTTACTTGCTCGATCCTGCTCGCAGCAGAATCCAGCATTCCTCGAGGTTCACCTACACCACGTCTTATCCCTGTACCGTGGTGGTCCGAGGAATGCAGTTTGGCTGTCAAAGCACGCAAACGTGCTTTGCGCATTTTTCAGCGGCACCCGACGGAAGGGAACTTCGTCGCCTTCAAACGTTCTCGCGCTAGGGCACGCTTTATACTGCGCAACGCAAAGCGTAAATCTTGGGAAGCGTATGTGTCTTCGCTTTCCCGGCGCAAACCAACCTTTTACCGCAGCTGAGCTCGCCCATTCTCTGGCGTTAGCAAAGGATTCTTCTCCAGGTCCCGATGACGTACACCGACAGATGCTGCTACATCTTCCATCTGAGGCGCTATGTTTCCTTTTAAACATCTATAACCGCATTTGGCATGAGCGGGTTTTCCCTTCCTCCTGGCGAGAGGGTATTGTCATCCCCATCCCTCGACCCGGAAAGGACCGCACGCTACCATCTAGCTACCGCCCCATTTGCCTGACGAGTGTCATCTGTAAGACCTTCGAGCGAATGATAAACGCTCGGTTAAATTGGTGGCTAGAAAAACATAACCATCTGTCCAACTTGCAATGCGGTTTTCGTCGCCATCGCTCAAGTGTCGATAATCTAACACGCCTTGAGGGGTATATCTCCGATGCGTTTCTACTGAAACAGCACGCCGTGGGCGTGTTCCTCGACCTGGAGAAGGCTTATGACACCACCTGGCGGTACGGCATACTCCGTAACCTACATGGTTACGGTATGCGTGGTCATCTACCCGAATTCCTATGCAACTTTTTAAAACTTCGCCGTTTTCGGGTTCGCATAGGAAACACGATATCACGGTAGCGGATACAGGAGAACGGCGTACCTCAAGGGTCAATTTTGAGCGTCACCCTTTTTGCCGTAGCGATTAACGGCATCTCTAGTGCCGTTCGAAGTGGAATTCCATCATCCCTCTATGTTGACGACGTTGCAGTTTATTATAGGTCTGCCAACATAGATCACATTGAGCGCCAACTGCAGCTGACCATTACCCAGCTAGCAGCTTGGGCGCTTCAAACCGGCTTCCGTTTTTCAGCTGCGAAGACGCAGTGTATCCACTTTCACCGCCTACGAGGTATTCACCCGCCTCCTGATCTTCATTTGAACGGCACACCCCTGCCATTTGTCTCACACCTGAAGTTCTTGGGCCTCTACTTGGACCGACAACTCAATTGGGAGCACCACATTCGTCACCTTCGAGCCTCTTGCGATCGTTCTCTTCGGGTGCTGACTGGAGCATCTTGGGGGGGGGGGCGATCGCACGGTAATGTTGAGGCTATACCGCTCTCTGGTTCGGTCCAAGCTGGACTATGGCAGTTTTATTTATGGCGCAGCGACCGCCTCTAAACTTCGCCTTTTAGACACCGTGCATCATACTGGCATCCGCCTTGCCACAGGAGCTTTCCGCACCAGTCGAGTCGACTGCCTGTATGCAGACTCAGGCGAACCTCCACTCCATATTCGTCGCTCGCTGTTACTCTGCTCATACGTTTCGAAGTTGGCAAGTTATCCCAATCATCCTTGTTTTAAACCAGTTCTGTGTCCAGATTTAGTCCACCGTTATATGCGCCCTGGTTCTCGGACTCGCCCCGTGGGAATAAGATTTCGGGATCTACTACATTCGCATGGCCTCCGAATGCCTCGCGTGGAGAGGTCGTCCATCAGCCCTTATCCTGCTTGGCAACTGGATCGTGTGCGGTTCGATCTAACTCTTTCCAGCAACTCTAAACTCTCTACTCCACATTCGATGTTCCAACAACTTTTTGCCGAACTACTGGGCCGTTACCCTAAATATGTTCCGGTCTTTACGGACGGTTCTCAGCTAGGTGGCACAACGGGTTGCGCGTTTTTCATTAACGGTGAGGCTCATAAATTTCGACTTCTGGACTCCACTTCGGTCTTCTCAGCAGAGCTATATGCCATCTTTTATTTGCTCCTTTTTATTTGCAAGTTAGCTCCTGGCTCTTTTATTGTTTGCACTGATTCTTTAAGTGCTCTTCAGGCCTTGCAACAGCACACAGCCGCTCACACCCTTGTTGTAAGAATACAGGCCCAGATCTCGCAAATGCTCGGTCGCGGATACCATTTTGTTTTTACTTGGATCCCAGGCCATGTGGGCATTTCCGGGAACGAGGAGGCGGACGCGGCTGCTAAGTCCGCTTGCCGTTTGCCCCGGAGTTTAACAACTACGGTGCCATACCAGGATGTGCAACATTTTTTCCGTCGCCAACTCCTATCTGCTTGGCAGCAATCCTGGACAGCTTTGGAGGGCACACAACTCCGGGCGATAAAGGAGAGCGTACAACCCTGGCCAACTTCCTGCAGGGATAACCGGCGGGCCGAGGTGATACTCACCCGGCTGAGAATTGGGCACACACGTGCAACGCATGGCCATCTATTAAGAGGGGAACCGGCCCCTGTGTGTGCTCCGTGTGCAGTACCTCTCACCGTGTGGCATGTATTGCTGGATTGCCCACAATACACCCGCGTTCGCCAGTCTTTGGGCCAAAGAGCTAACTTGCACGGCATTTTAGGGAACGACCCAGTGGCCGTGGATAAGGTTCTGCGGTTTGTTTTTAAAATTGGTTTTAACAAACAAGTCTAACTTGTATTTTATATTTATTAATTTTAGAGATTTTAAATTATAAGTTTTAGATGGTTTTTATGTCCTTTTAACAGTTGAGTGGTTTTATTACATTTTACCTTTTTAGCTAATTTTTTTTTTTTTTTATAGCTTTTAGGTTTTAGTGTAGACTTGGGGCCCAAATGACCTTGTTGTCGACGGGCCCTTAAACACCACACACTCACTCACTCGCTGATTGCCCTTACAAATGGAGAAATTCTTTAACAATTTGTACTTGATACATTTGCACATGAAAAGTAATCCAAAATAAAATGCTAGCAATAGTATTCAGTATAATAATATTCAGTAGCAGCTGAAGCTTGAATGCATTGCTATTGCAAGCACTTACCTTGTAGTTTTTTTAAATTAACATCCTTTAACAAACAGGTAGGGGATATCTTTGTGGTAAATGAAAGAAAGGTTGAAATAATGCTTAGTTATATGATACAATATATACACCAATGATAGTAATGACTTTTCACTGCTTATCAACTGGCACTAAGCACCACCTTTAGTGACAATGGGAAAATAATGACATCTATTGGACTTAGATATTTAGAAACTTTTTCCTCAAGCAAATATCAAGCTATAGTCAGTAAAACTGACTCATAAAAACACAAATGTAAGAATACTTCATTGCTAATAGGTTTCTCCTTTTAATCTTTAATCTATCAATTTGATTTCCTTTATGCCTCTTGTGCCTACACCAAAATTTATACTGAAGATATCTTTGTAAAGGTTTATTTTGACCAATATGAAAGTTAAGATTTTTAAGATTAGTCTGTAGAACTTGTACAAAAATAAATGATAATTATAGAGAAAGTAAAACTTCAGAAAAAATATTTTTTTCTTGTCTTTATCCAGAGAGACTCTTCCTAGTTTTGCATTGAAAAGCATTGTTTGAATGCAAAGTGCCACTAAATTAAGCAGCTGGACTTTTAATGGCACTTAGGCGCAGTCATGTGTCACTTCCCTATAGAAACTTTTTTCTGCATGGGCCGTCTTATGTGTTGAAGGAAATAGAATGAATGGTTGAGTTACCTAGAAGCATTATTATTTCACAAATTATAATATTGAATATAACTTATATAGCTTACCTTTTTAAAGATAATTTTAGAACTGTTCTACTTGTGAAAGACATTGCACCATCTTAACACAGTATCATAAAAATTTTGCAATTCTTCCTGGAATATGTTGGTTATTTCTTCCTGTTTGTTAAATTGCAGTCCTTTGTAATGTTTGATGTTTAGATTTACACACTTTGTCTTTCAAATTACTCAAAAGTAAAAACTGCAAGACACAGACTCAGAGATACAGATGGGGATTTTTATTTTATAAATTTGTAACAAATAAAAATTTGTTCTTAGTAAATTGGACCATGACTGGACTAACGCATGACTGAAAATCACTAAAGAACATTAGCTTTGTCTGTCATGTACTGTGTGACAGAAGGTCACGACTATGTGATGTAGTGACAAGAACTGGAATCTGAGCAGGCAGTTAGTGCCAATAAGAGCATTGCCATGTGATCTGATGACCCTGTATGTAAGTGACTATTCTTATATTACATAGTGTTGTCCATCTACATCTTGCAACAAATTTCTCAGATTGCTTTTCTTTTTTTGCAGTTGTTGACCCTTTTTCCAATGTAATCTTAAGTAATATAACAACACCTGTTTTGTATTTTTATTCTAAGAATAAAATGAAATTCTCACATTAGTGCTGCTATAAATTGTGTGTGATAAATTTACTTTAAGCTGTCCAAAGTGAATTGTTCCGGCTTGCTTAGCGGGTTGCAGAATCAACAGGCGCACAGCGAAAGCAGGAATCAGCTGTTGCAATCTCGTGCGATGTTAGATCACGTCAAGAAAACACTGTGTTTATTCACGACAGCTGTATCTTTCTAACACCTCGTTAGATTTATAGCTACTGCTTCTTGCTAGAATTACACTACTGTAAACAGTAGTCGAGATGTTCGGAGTTAGACTCCCGGTTTGGAAGTGGGGTTTTGAAAATTAGATTGGTTCTTGAGACCTTGATATGACCACAAAAGTTAAAAGAAAGGAAACAATTAAAAGAATTAAAATAAACGTGATCTTAAAATGTTCTTTGCTTACAAAGAAATTAAATCTGTTTTAGTTATGAGTATGTGTCCAAAATATTTGTCAGAAAATGCCCAATGAAGAAAATCGTGAGAAAAACTAAATATGTGTGCAGACAAACTTCAGAATTGTGATAGTAAGAATTTAATAGAGAAGTCCTCATTTGTAATGTTTTTCACATACTCTGTGTAACATTTGTGTTTATTATTTTCCCAGTAAAAAAGGATTTGTCACAGGAAGCACTAGAGCATTTGAGATGGATGCTGCAGAAAGATGTGTTAGGGCAAGATATATTTCTGATTGGCAAACCAGGACCACTGCGACGACAATATGCAATGCAGTACTTGGAGCTGACTGGCAGAGAAGTAGAGTACATAGCCCTCTCTCGTGACACTACTGAGGCTGATCTTAAACAAAGAAGAGAAATAAAAAATGGAACAGCAACATATTTTGATCAGGTAAAAGCATATTCTCTCCTGTTTTTCTTTTTTGGAAATGGTTGGTTTAAACATTTGAATATTTGTAACAATATTATTTCAAGTAAGTTAAGGGACTTAATCAAAATTATGGCTCTGTCAGTTAAGATTTTTAACTCTAGAATTCCAAAGATATTTTCGTAATTTGCTTTTCAGAGAAGGGACAGGTGTTTGATAAAACTCAGTACCTAAATGAGGTTTAAGAAAGGAATTAGAAATTTAATGTTCTCCAACGTAAATCATAGTGGATGATGAGTGAAATGGGTGAAATGATGTTCAAATAAAACCTAAGGTCCATTGAGCTTGGAGTTACCTGACATTCGTCTTTCAGGATAAGCGAAAACCCCAGAAAAATCTTATCCAGATAACTCACCCTGATGAGATTTGAACTGTGGGAGCTACTTGAGAACAAATTCATAATTTTTGCCTGTATCTACATACTACAAATGGCTGGCTTGTGAATTTAAATATTGTGATAATTGGTTGATAAATATGTTATGACTAAATGCCTCTATTATATGGTCACTTCACATCTTATTAAGGAGTAGCTTGTTGTCCTTAGGGTACAAGACAGGAAGTTAGAGTGATGTTATAATTGTTTGTCATGACTTACATGCTTTAAGAAGCATTTAAACATTTTTTCCATTAAGAAGTCATGAAAACTATAGCTAATGAGGAACTTTGAAGGGAATCAAGAAAGACAAACCTTAAAAATATCCGCACTTAATCCCTGGTCATAATGGAGAATTTAAAATATTGTGCAATTGGTCTGTTGCTCTTCTATGTTTTCCTTGTAAGTGAGCTATATAGTTCTTCAGATTTATGTACCTCTCTGCTTAGGGTTATGTGTCATTGATCTCACCCATGTGTCATTGATCTCACCCGGTTGATGAAGGGGTCATTGACAAATTGTAGTGCATTGTTTCTTGCCATGGGTCATTTGAGTTTCTTTCTTTGAGGGAGTAGATGTGTAGGATTAGCCTTTTAATTTAATTTTAAAATGTGAATGAGTCAGTACAGATTGTGACTGTTAACTTTTCCTGATATTGGAAAGTTTCATTGTCAGAGAAACAAATATAAGTATGAGTTATTTTAAATCATAACAACACTTTTCAACACTTCCAAGAAAGCAAATGAGTTATTTTGCTAAGTTTTATATAAAACACTCACCACACAATTTAACCTCTTATTGAAAAAGCTTTTGGTTGAAATAATGCTTAGTTATATGATGCAATATATACATCAATGATAGTAATGACTTTTTCACTGCTTATCAACTGGCACTAAGCACCACCTTTAATGACAATGGGAAAATAATGACATCTATTGTACTTAGATATTTAGAGACTTTTTCCTCAAGCAAATATCAAGCTATAGTCAGTAAAGCTGACTCATAAAAAACAAATGTAAAAATACTTTATTGCTAATAGGTTTCTCCTTTTAATCTTTAATTTATCAATTTGATTTCCTTTATGCCTCTTGTGCCTACACCAAAATTTATACTGAAGATATCTTTGTAACGGTTTATTTTGACTAATATGAAAGTTAAGATGAGACATATTCAAAGCATCGTCAAGTTAAATATGTGCAACCAGAAAATCACATAGTTTAATATCTATATAAACAAGTTCTAAAATAACCTAATTACAATAATAAATCATAAACTATACACTATTACACTTATATTATGCAAATACTATTTATTTAGTCAATATTATCTAAGATATTCGTCAATTGAATAATAGCAACCTTCCGTACAATATTTCTTTAATTTTTTATTGAATATTTTAAGATTATGAATATTTTTCAGATAATTAGGGAGTTTATTTTACAGTTCATGAGCTGCAGCAGTAGGTCTGGTTTTATATAGTTCTGTTTGGCCAGATCACATAATTGATTAAAAATCCTCTGTCCAACAAACAAGATTTCATCATGAACATTATGATACTTCTGCATACCATTTTTCATAATCTTCTCAATGAAGACTTTGTTCCTTTATCGAGTTACAAGGTCTCCAATTTTTTTTAAATTTAAGTAAATGTTTATTTTCAACAAATGGTACATAGAATTTAAGCTTGAACATTTCTCTATTTTTCCACATAATCGCCATTTTGATCAATTCATTTTTGTAAACGCTGTGGTAGATTTTGTATGCCCATGTTATACCAGTCCACCGCCAAGCTCTTGAAGAAGCATTGAACCCCATCTTTCACCTCGTCGTCACTAAAATGCCACGTCAATGTCAAAAATGTCTGCAAGTGGTGCGGAGAGTTTGCAGATGGTTGCACGGAAATTCACGACGAGGAAAGAAGCGGGAGGCTGTCAATTTGCAGCGAAACAATCGCAAAGGTTGAACAAATTGTGCTTCAAGATTGGCGCATTAGTTTCAATGAGCTGTGCATTGTTGTTTCTCGTAGCACCATTTCAGGATTTTGACTGAAGAGCTGAAATTTCGGAAAGTATGTGCCACATTGGTCCCAAGAATGCTGACAGAAGTTCACAAAAGGCAACGCGCTGAAAGTTCTCGACAATTTCTTGAACGCTATGCTGACGAAAAGGACAACCTTCTGGATTCAGTAGTCACAGGTGATGAAACTTGGGCTTTCCAAGCTGACTACGAGTATTACTTGTTTTCCAAATTACAAGAACACTTGGCTGGAAGGCGTTTTAGTGATGATGAGGTGAAAGATGGGGTTTACTGCTTCTTCAAGAGCTTGGCGGTGGACTGGCTTAACATGGGCATACAAAAACTGCCACAGCCTTAACAAAATGAATTGATTGAAATGGTGATTATGTGAAAAAATAGAAAAAAGTTCAAGCTTAAATTCTATGTACCATTTCTTGAAAATAAACGCTTATTTAAATTAAAAAAAAAATTGGAGACCTTACTTTTGGTTATTACCCTTGTAGTTGCTGACAGAATCCAGCTCACATATGTGTTTTAGTTTCACTGAGCTATTGCAAATACACAACATTCTGCTGAAAATTAGATGATAATTGACTATACTTTTTGTGTTTGAAAATTTATCTTCCTGAGCTTGGTTGAATGTGCACTTTTGTCCTTTGTATGTAACTTTTAATAGTTTTTCCCACACATTGTTTTTTGCATTACTACAATAACTTTCTCATAGGCTTGGTTACAATTTACTGATGTAGAATCTGCTCAGATAATAGGACAGTGATACAAGTTTTCCCAATTCTTGTGTAAAAAGGGATTGCATTTCTGAAACAGGAAGTAAACTTTTCTATATCTGACTGGTCTCTCTTTGGTTTTGGATCTTTGAGTTCAACAGGTTGTTTATTGGGTGTTTTATTATTTCCCAAAATGTCTTTTAAGACTTCATATATCTGTAAAAAAAATAATGAGTTTGATGCATCCATGTATAAAGTATATATGGCTCTACCATGTGTCAAACATCCAACAGATTTCATGGGATGCATGAAGTATTTGCTTAGTATACTTACCTGTTCAGGTTTTCAATCAAAATTACTTCATATTATATGTTCCTTTAAACATTGCAATTTCTTTTGAAACCTACTCTAAAGTGTTTGCTGTTTTGGCACTGATATGTGCCAAAATGGCCAGCTATCTAACTGCAGTTATCTAGCAGTTAGAGCAGAATTATCCTGTTGCTCCTTGGAATTTGAGGAAATGCTCTCTAGGTAAATACTAGTAATTAATGGAATGTGGAGTAGTAGTTTGGTGCTTCAGTATATCATAGTCCTGCTATTAGAATCAAGTGCACAGTTTTACAACTTTAAGGATGTGGCTTTCTCTGCTTGATGAATTTTGATTACCACTATGATTACTACATTTTTGCAGGGCATGTTTGAATATATAAAACTAGGGATAAGATTATCTGGTCTTATTTGGAAAGGCATAGATGTGGGCATAAGGTTTTGGATTTTATCATGACCCTAAAGTGCCATGGTGAAGCCTTCTCAGAGCATCTTATCCAAGTTAGTCTTTGATGTTGCTTCTCAGGCATTTTATAAGTTGTAAGTAGATTTTGTAGATTGTATTTCGGCCTCAATGGTCAGCAAGACTGTGCTACCTATAAGTTTACTTAGTTCAAGCCCTTTCCTGCTGCTGCCTCACACTTTTTTACCAATGTGCTAAAATTCTTTCCAATGCCTTTGTGCTACATGATATCATTGTGTCAGACAATGGTATACAATTCACCTCTCATTCATATAAAACTTTTTATTTCAAATGTGATCAACACATTATGGTGACTCCTCACTATACTAATTTATCACATTCCAAGGAGTTCAATTAAAATCTGAAATAATGCTTGGTACTTTGTACTCTGAGAACTTTCTAGATGCATGTGAACTTGCACATATTCCAATATGCTTTCTGCTCATCAAAGTATTAAAGTGGGTGCTATTTAGCTGCATTTGTTTAAATCACGCTCTCTTCATTCCATTGTATAGTTGCTGTCAGACTTTCCTTCTGATACATTGTTCACTCAAAAAATCGACAGGTAGAAAAATTTGTGATGTTTAAAGTTTGATTCCTATGCAGTGGCAATATGATTTGCAATGGAGGAGGGGAGGGGGAATAATGTGGTAGGAGAACATGTATACCTGCGCCAGTTTCTTATGAACAAATCTTATATTGAGGCTGGTTTCATGCACTATTCACTGTTACTGACCTGAATATTTTTTCATATACATAAGTATCTTCAGCTTTATCTCTCACAAGTCCTTCCGTTTCTAAGTTTTCAATTTCATCATCTCCACTTGAAGAGTCTGTAGCAGAGTTATTGCTATTCCCTCCCAAGTGTATGATTATTTTCTGTCCTGCATCCCATATAAATTGTTTCTGCATGTAATCAATCAGCTTCAATTTGTTATACTGATTACACTTTTTTGCCAGTTCCGTGCAAATTGGTTATCAGCTAAGTAAATTATACCTTTCATTTTGAATTTACATTTCATTTATCAACCAGTTTTTACAGTGCCCAAATCAGTTCATTGGAAGTCAGTTCAGGAAGATAAAGGCAGGAGACACAAGTGTCATAATTATATAGTTGGAGAAGACTATTTTGTAGGTGAAATGTATTGGTTTTAAAGAGATTATTAAATTGTAAATATGTAAATATCAAATTTGTGAAGAAAGAGCAAAGAAGTTAATGGCATAGAACTCTTGGAAGGTTTTATCTAAGCTGGTTTATCATTACGTCTCTTCTGAAAGTGGAAGTTGGTACTTTATGAAGGTAAACTTATGGTAAGGGGCATTATTAACAGCCATTACAGATTTTGGAGGCAGATTGAGCATCAGTCGCTCCTTTAACCACTTCTCACAGTTTGCATAGTTCATGTTGTTGTGGTAGTCACCTGACTTTTGAATGGACTTAAATTGAATATATAAATTGGGAATAAAACCTTGCTTCCCTCCAGCATGAATGGTTATTAGACGTTGGCCTTTAGATACAGGTGGCAACAAATGGATGCTGTTATTGCTTCGGCCACGTATCTGATCCTTATATGTAATAGAATGGCGCTTATCTCAGTACTGTTAGATCCTGAGGTAATGAAGTCATTTCTCTCTGTTTTCATGGTGTTTCCATTAAAACCTTTCTGTTGTTTTTAGTCTTCCTATGTTGAAGCCTAACTCAGAAGTATTCTTTTAAGAATTGTTAACTTCCTTCATAGTTTATGGCATCTCTTTTAACTTAGTATATATTTTTCTTATTGTAAGCCTTTGATACAGAACTCATTGACTGTTCAATGAACTCTGGTCTAATTGAAACTATCTGGAATGGCCTGATACAATTTTTATGCCTTTTGTTGTCAGATATGGAAAAAAATTGGAATCACCAAAATTCACATCTTTAGTCTCTTCAATTATTGGCCCAATGCTTCTTTTTGACACATTTCTAGCATCAGCTACACTTTTCCTAATTTTTTAATATAAAGAACACCACTTCTGGTGTAGTTTGCCGAAGTGAAACAATTGCTCACCATAAAAGTCTGTGAATGTAGCACCTTTCCTTTGAGTTTACTCACCATAAATGACAAGTTAAAAAAAATTAGAATGTTTTGACAAATGCAGATCACCTAAACACAAACACAATTAAGTATTGGTAATCAATGCTGCGATATGCCATATGCACTCAAAATGTATATCCCATACTTGAGCTTAAAAACCTAAAATGTCTGTTATTCTCAAATTTTGGATATTTTGCCATTGCACCTTATAATCATAACTGAAATTTCCTGCCTCAAATCACAAGATGAATGTATCTGATCTTCTGCGCATATTTCTAGAGCTGCATGTCTTGTGAATAGAACGGTGTATGTAATATTTTGTCAGTCTCTCAGGCAGGGATGTATCAAAATTTATAAATGAATTCTATTTTTTTTTTTGCTTTAAGCAGCCAAATGCATTGCTTCTCAGATTGCATTTATAGATCTTTCTCTTAATTTTCAGAGTGCTGTTAGAGCAGCCATTGAAGGAAGGGTATTGGTGCTTGAAGGTATTGAAAAGGCAGAAAGAAATGTACTACCAATTCTCAATAATCTTTTAGAGAATCGTGAAATGCATTTGGAAGATGGACGCTTCCTGGTTCCAGCAGCTCGATATGATAAACTACTGAAGGTAAGGCAAATTCCATGATAGTATCATGAATAATTTCATAAAGAACTAATTACACTTGCACTATTTTTCAAGTTAAGGGGAGCAGTGAATACCATAACAGTATATCTCATTTAGGCATACCTACTTTGCTATATTATGCAATTTAATTCTATTGCATCTAAGCATATGCAGCTATTTATTTGACTGAGTTATGCATTATACAGGTCAAAAGCAGTGAAGTTATTTTAATTGCCAAACATTAAACTCAATCTTTCTACATCAACATTTTTAGCTGAATTTGGAGCTGTTTTCAGTTTTGCTCCATGACATATAGTTTTTAAATTATATCTAACTCATGTAATCCATAAATCACACATTTCAAAATAAGTACATAATTTCAGATTATTACTTTATTAGTAACATACTTCATACTAAACATAAAATGTTTATCAAAGTTGGTACCCTGAGTCCAAAACTGATGCTGTAGATAAACATTTCCAAGAATAAATATTGGATGTCTTATTGTCAGTTAATTTTAAGGGGAAGATACATTTTTGTACATCCTTAGGTCGGATGTAGTTAATAGAGAGTAGGCTTTCACAGCCGGAGTCAGTATAACCGGAAGTTATTTCTGGGCTGCTATGCCATGGTCCGCTGGAGTTTGAATTTCCAGACGTTTTGTCCACAACTGCGGCAGACATCTTCAGTGGCGCAGTCGTAGTCTCCTCAGAGAAGTTCGCGGAGCATCTGAAGTGTGGAGCAGCAGCAACAGAGGCATTGGCGTGCTGAGGAACAGCCCGAGGGGAGTTAGACATATACCAGCCCTGGATAGGGCTAAACCATGTAGTGACGGGATGTGGGAGTTGCAGGATGGTGGTGAAAATTAGGTTGGGGAAAGAAAGGAAGTAGCTAGTTGCTCCTCAACGTCTGCAAATTCGGGTGCAATGGCCTGTGTGCACTGCTAGTAAAATTAATTTAAGCAGTAAGTGTTGGATGAAAAAAGAATGATAACCCAGGCAAAATCTTGGGTGGGGAGAAATTTGGTTCAGATTGAAATAGATGCCTTATGGTTACTGGTAATGCCCACAAGCCATGCGTGGTAGTCGATATCGCTTTAGGTGGCATTCTCTTTAACTAAATCCCCAAGAGACCTAACCAGGGCGCTCTAATGAGATGGTAAACAGTCGTAAAATTTGGTCGCCCGGCTCCTAATTTTATCCTCCACATATTGGAGGGATGAAGTCTCGTGAAGTAGCCTCACAGTGAATGTCTCTATACAGAATAGAAAACCTGAAGGCTCAATTCTGCTGTTGGAGCAGCAGGAGGTTACAGTCTGCTGTCATTCTCAGACTTCACACGCATAAAGCATTATGGGGAGGACTAAAGCCTGGAAAAGGCATAGCTTCAAGGGAATAGAGTAAAGTTAGGCCAAGGCCCCATTCGCCCAATGCGACAACCTCCGAACGTGCTCCCCAAAAGTTAGGCCCTTATCTAGAGTCACACTCAAGTATTTAATGGAATTCTCCCACCTTATCCTTTGCCCAGAGTAGGTGAATGAGGGGAAGTTGGTAGGAAAGCGGCGCTTTGTGAATAAAAGGGCTTGTCTTTTCTCCAAATTGATGGACAATTGCCAAAGTGTGCAATCTTGGAGGAGGTGGAGATGTTGCTGGATGGGGTTGGAGGTTCTATGTGAATGATTGTTTGTGGAATCAGCATATTGTGCTATGTTGACGTTTGGTTCAATGGGAAGGTCGGCCACGTAAACTCTGTAAAGGTAGGGGACAAAAAACAAACTTATGGAACTCTGTCCCTGATAGAAATTTGTGATGATTTTCCCGCCAATGTGACAGTGAATGATCGATATTTCAAAAAAGAGTGAATAAGGGGAGTGGCATGTGTTGGAAGCTCCAGTTGGATGAGCTGGTGGAGGAGATCTGCGTGCCAGGTGGTAGAGAAGGCCTTTTCGACATCCAGGGACACCGCTGCGATGTATGCCCTGTCCTGAAAATTCAGGGCAGCAGCCTCCACCATGCACAGCAGTTGCTGGGAAGTCGAGTGCCCAGGATGCAAACCAAATTGGTGAGGAGGGATGAATTGAACATCATCCAGGAGCGACAAGCGGTCTATCTTCGAGAGGATATAGAGGAGGATGATGGAGCGGTAGCTGGCTGGATGGTCCGGATCTTTTCGCGGCTTCAAAATGCATATCATCCTTGCTTCTCTCCACATGCAGCGAAAGTGGCTTAACACGAGACAATGTTGAAGGCACGTGTGAGATAGAGCATGGCCCTGAAGGGAAAGTGGCGAAGCATGGCAGAGGTTAATCCGTCAGTGCTCGCCACTTTTTTAGGGTTAAAGTGCCGGAGTGTGCCCTGGAGCTTACTGGATCTTATAATGGGAAGGTGACCTGCCTCAACGGCGGGGCGTCAAAAGTATCGGCACACCTCCCGCCTAACACGGTTGGAGAAGTCAAGGTCCTGAGGGTTATCTCTTGGCCTCATGGTCCTCTCCAGGTAGTTGGCGAACACACTTGCTTTGGCCTGGGGTTCATAAGCCAGACCCTAGGTACCTTGGATGGGGGAGGTTGGCAGACCACCGCAGTTCCTAAGCCTTTTAGTGATTATTATCTCTGTTAGTGTCTATTGTGATTTAAGTCTTTATGCAATAATAATTGTATATGTTGCATTATACACACATGCTGGAAAGAAACAAACCTCTCCGTCAGCATCTCTATGTACCTCTTGTAACAGTATTCCACAACCGAAGTTCATGGTAGGCTTATGTGGCTGTTTTCTTCGCTCAGTTCATAGAGTTATTTTGACTGTGCCATATTTCCGATTGATTTGTTTAATAAAACACATTTTATATTGTTACCTCAGTGCTAATCATGGCTTCAACTAGTAGTGTAGCAAATAAATTATCTTGTATAGGAAGTGTATGGGCTTATGAAATTACTTCAGTGGAGGACTTTTTGCTGTTTGACAGTGATTTGGATATTGATGGTGAGTTTTCAGATTTTGAGAGGGTGTTGAGAATATAGGTAGCAGTAAGGAAGAAAATGACCCGTTTCCGACAGGTGTTTGTGAAGAATCAACTTTATGGAGTTGTCAAAATAACTCTAACACAAATAGACATACCTTCACAAGCACCCCTGGTGTACAATTGCAGATTCAGCTAACTTCTGATAGCCAACCAATTGAGATTTTCACAAAATTTTTTACTACTGAGTTACTATCTCTATTGTTTCGGAAACAAATGTATGTGCAAGTAGGGTGAAGGAAGACCTGATCTCTAAGGGCAATTTAGGGCCTAAGAGTAGAATTCAGAAGTGGACAGAAGTAACAATGAATGAGATTTACAGACTACTTGGTCTAATTATGCTCATGGGTGTTATTTGTAAACCTACAATAGACATGTACTGGTCTACAGATGACATGCTAGCTACCCCATTTTTTGGAAAATGCATGTCAAATAACAGGTTTACTTCCAGTTTGCGCTTCCTTCATTTCACATGCACAGAAAATGTAAATGATTAACTACACAAAATTAGACCAGTTTTTTATTACACTATTTCAAAATTCAAAGAAAATTACGTGCCTAGTGAAAAGATCATTGTTGATGAAAGCCTGATACTTTGGAAGGGCCACTTAGGTTGGAAACAATACATCAAAACAAAGAGGGCCAGATTTGGCATAAAGAGTTTTGATGTATGTGGAAGTAAAACAGGATATCTTAACAATAGCAGCATATACACTGGTCAAGCGTATACACTGGAGACAAAGATTTAGGGATATCTGGTTCAGTAGTAATGCACCTGATGGAACCTGTACTTGATCAGGGTAGAACAGTATATTTAGATAATTGGTACAGTTCCCCTAAATTATTCATGGCCTTATGCAAAAGAAACTCAAATGCAATTGGAACAGTTCGCTCAAATCGTATTGGTCTGCCAAAAGATGTGAATACGAAGGCTCTAAGGAGAGGATAAATGTAGGTGTATCAACTCCAACCCTTGATCTATTTGCTTGGCAGGACAGGAGGGTAGTTACAGCATTATCCAATTGCAGCTCTAAGATTCTGATGATTGATACTGGAAAAATTTATGCTCGTAACAAAATGTCAATTTTCAAGCCTGATATTATCCAGGAATATAATATGCATATGGGTGGTTTGGATCTAGTAGATCAGGTATTACACGCATATCCCTCTTTGCAAAAGCAATCAAATGGTGTAAAAAAGTATTTTTACACCAGCTGGATATAACAATATACAATTGTTTAGTAATTTGGAAAGCTCTAAACCCTGCAAGACAATGACCTACCTGGACTTCCACATATAAATAGTTTGCAGCCTAATTGAGCACTATAAAATTCAGAGACCTCTCCATACTTGGGGTAAGAAATCCAACGCCCCAGCACCCCTCAGACTTGAAGGAAAACATTTTCCTAAAAGAATACCACCTACAGCAAAACAATCGTGTCCCTTTAGAAAATGTCTGGTGTGCCGCAAGAAAGGTGTCCGAAAGGAAACTAGTATGATTTGCCGTGAATAGGGAGATGTGCCCTTGTGCGTTTATCCCTGTTTTGAGGTGTACCATTCAAGAAGAAACTTTTTAAAGGTAAGTTTTACTTATTTGAGTTTGATTTATGAGTCACTATGTTTACACTCAAACTTCACTTACTTGTTGTTGTATAATTGAAACGTTTTCAAGATCATTCGATCTCATCCTCAACTGTTTGGTGACTAAATGAACCTTCCTCTTCTTCCACTACTACGGAGCTCCGATCACTCTGCCATCTGGTGTTAGGGGTACTAAGTTTTAATACTTCATTTAATGCCGGGATTTCAAAATTTATAACTTTATCACGGTTTTTGTTTATGAATATTTTTTCCCAAATATCCAATTCTATGGGTGTACTTAAAGATTTTAACAGTTTAATGTTGTGGCCAATGTTGTGGTTTTCTGTCCAAAAATGGTGTGAAACTGCAGATTTTTCTGTTTGTTTCAACTTAATGTTCCTCTGGTGTTCTTGTTGCCTGGTTAACAAGTTTCTCTTAGTTTTTCCTATGTAGCTTTTTTCACAGGTTTCACAATTCATCTGATAAATTCCTGATTTCAAATTGTTGGGGATTGTATTTTTTAGTGGTTTATTTAGCAGGTTCCTCAGACTGAATTTGTTTTGGGGTGCTAGTTTTATGTTTAGTCTTTTGAAGATTCCTTCAAATTTTCTAAAAGCCCATGGATGGTAGGTGAATTTTCTATATTACCAATTTGTGTTTTTAAGTGGTGTGAGAGTGGTATTTTTTGATATTATCTTCAGTTTTTCTTTTCTCTTCATCATGTTCCTTATGATGGCTGGGTTGAATCCATTTAATACCGCTATGTCTTTTATGTGTTGTTCTTTCAAAAATTCATCCTTACTCAGTGGGATGTTGTATAGCCGGTGAATTAGACTTCTAAAGGCAGCTAGTTGATGTGAAACTGGATTGTATTCATTTTTCTTTATGTAATTATCTATGTGTGTGGGCTTCCTGTATATTCCAAAATCTACACCATGACGATTTCTAGTTATCTTGAGGTCCAAAAAGGGTAGGGTGTTGTCTTTTTCAAGAAATAGAACTGATCAAACAGGCAAAGAAACCTCTGGAACTACAGATTTGGGAAAACATATTTATTACGAAAAAACAGGACCTCTTGATGAATTTTGAAATTCCCGCAGTAGATGATGTCATCAAACTTACCAGGACATTAGATGGCAGCACGACACCAAGCCAGATGCAGACACCGGACGCATCATCAGTCAACCACAGAACTGACGATAGGGGAGAAGTCCCCAGAAACTAGTCTTCATAAAAAACTTGTAAGTGGAGTAAAGTATATACAAGGTTGACTCACTTGCCTAATTTTAGTAACAATGGCACTCCATTTTCTGAAATACTTCTTTTTATTCTATATGCTAAAAGTTTTGCTAATTTTTATTTTCTAAGTCAAAGGAATTGATGTTTATTTTAGGAACATGGTCAGAATGAACTAGATATGTGGAACCTGGTGCGAGTGAGTGATGACTTCAGAGTTATAGCTCTTGGAATACCAGTACCTCGTTATATGGGTAATCCTTTGGACCCTCCATTGCGCTCAAGGTTCCAAGCTAGAGATATCAATGGACATTCATTTAAGGTAGGAAAAGATCTGCATGGTTTTTCTTCATTGGTTAAAATTCAAGTTAATTCTAAGCAATCTTAATTCTAAAGAATATCTGTTTTGCAATGCTTACATGAAATCTTTTCATAAATGAAGTCCACAGTCTCTCCAGGCTTAAAGTGGGAATGCACATAAACAGGGCAGTTAAAACAGTTAAACAGTTCTGCTAACAAACACTTGTTGACATTCTCTGCAATCAGCTGTTTATGTCTTACTACTACCATAACCGTGCTGTTTCACTGCAGCTATGCTTAAATATCTATTCACCCTTTTCATTACTTGAATCTATCAAATAAGTGATAAAATGTGCAATACAATAACAAACTATTTCCTCTCGTGCTTCACTATTTCACTCGCTCTAAAAGTTTTGCTACAAAATAACACTGACTTCCAAATACACTTTAAACTGAATAGGGTATAGTTAAATTAATT
The DNA here is from genome assembly GCA_030765055.1 of Mantis religiosa. Taxonomy (NCBI): domain Eukaryota; kingdom Metazoa; phylum Arthropoda; class Insecta; order Mantodea; family Mantidae; genus Mantis; species Mantis religiosa. The sequence goes on along the minus strand of CM060953.1, from coordinate 76,212,378 downwards.
GGTGATTAAACATTAAGCAATCATATTACTTAAATTAGCAACTTGTTGACCTGCCAGAAATTTTCAGTAGTGGCCACTGTCCTGCCAGGAATTAAAGTACAAGAATATAAGTGGTTAATGTCTATTCATTTAGTTAAATTATAATTAAATTAATTATTTGTTTCAATGTGTCCACATCTAATACTATTAAATTTAAAATTATCTAAAAGATATCTTCAAGAATTAATCAGAATAAATACTTTGCATTTATCTCTCTGCAACTTCGGTTGAAGTAAGAACAAATATAAATAAACATTCTAAGCATTCATAACAATTTTTGAATATTGCAAAATTAGAAGACTTAAAATATTTTGAAATGACTAATGCTACATAAATATTAATTGATAAAAACTTTAATTTTAATGAAAAAGTGAAGTGATTTTCCATTAAACATACAAGGAGTAGTATAAAAAAGTTATCTTTGAAGATTTAGTTGAAATGTTTTGCCCCCAGAAGAAAGAAACAAAAAATAGCCTTCACACGGCTAGTATGGAAGAACAATTAATTTCCATAAATTAAATTAATAATTATGTGTATGTTGATTTTCTGAACATGTCATACACTGTGTAGTATGATGTGTTAGATTGGCTTTGTGCTGAGTGCATTAAGTGGACTTTAATTTTGCATGTTTCTGCATGGGACATATGGGATGATGGGCATTCATTTGGTATCCAGTAAGAGTGCCATCAACTTCTGTATTTGAAGATGTTGGTATCTGTGTGGACCTTCATAAATGCAAGACCATATAAGCAATTTTCACCATTCTTGTTCTCATCCAACTCTTCAATGCCTAATTGTAGGTAATCTTGTGATTGTCGAAAGCAGAATATGTTTGTATTTATCACATGTAAAAGAAATGAATATATAATGATATTTTAGTTGGTTATAATAAATTATCTCATTAATTGTTGTGCTTGAAACAATATTTTAAAACTAATTATTTGTAATAAATTTAAGTCCCAGGAAAAATAATTATTAATTTTGTAAGATTTTTTTATATTATTTATTTACTGAGCATTTGATCAAATTATAAAAGTGTTAAAACATTTGTGTGATAAACAATGAGAATATTGAAACATTGTATGGAAAAGGAAAGAAGATATTTATAGTATACAATGTGGACTATAAATGCAACGTAGACTTTAAATGCAATGAAATAGTTGTTAAGGGCAACGGTGAGAAAAATCAATAGTTTCTAGAGAGGATGAGTTTTATTAGAAGCTTGAGCTTGGTGGAAGTTAGAAGTCTAGATAGACAAGTGAAAAGAAATTAAATCATTTGGAAAAATAAACGAATTTATTGGAAAAGTTATTGTAAAAGTGTAATTCTAATATTGTGTTTATTTTAAAACAACTATATCAAGCTGTTAAAAGGAAATCAATACAGTTAGAAGATTTTAAATTTTATTATCTCAGTTTTTTTTTTTTCAATGTCCAATCCTGGAAAATCTTTAGAATTACGAGACCGAATGCCTGAGAAGAAACTCCATGCTAACTGACGGGGCAGTAATATTTGATTAAACATTTTTTTTTTTAATATTTTTCCAACGGAAACTTCAAACGGCTTCACAAACATGATGGCGAGATGAAAATTAACCTCCACAACAAAACCCTGTTGCATGCTGGAAAGCTATATTTCACAGTGTAAAGTTTAATAATAAATTAATTGAAAACAGACATTAGTTATCAAAACTTAGATAAAAGAAAAACCAGAGCTGTTAAATTACGAAATTGACCAGATTAATGTTATTAAATACGACTCATCTAAAAATTAATAATTTTTCGCTTCACTGTGGTGTTCCAATACAGTTAAATCTTGACAGATTAATGTTATTAAATTATTGAGGTTACTGACCTATTAAAATTGTTAGAATGTTAAATTCTGCACTTTAGCCTTTAGAAGAGGGTAGCTATTTCTGAGCTCTTCATAATATGTCACTGCTTTAATAATTCTTTTTAAGGTACTATAGTGGAAATTTTCGTGAGTGAACAAATTTCATTAAGATATTCCATTACTATTGTCTTCTTGTGAGGATAAAGTTAAGTATATTTTGCATATAGGCTTATAACTAGATCTGACATTTTATCCAGTTTATTAATATTATTTGTCCAATTTATAAGTGATTTGTCTGAAAATCTGTCAGTCATATCTGTAATAATATTGCCCAACATTGCAATATAAACATAATTCCCAATGATTTAGTATATGGTTCCTATTGTCTGGGTGTTGATAGTTATGTAGAGAAATCTAAAAAATTAGTCAAACAATTTTGATAATTCTTTCACCATTGAGAAGTCTTCTGATATAAACAAGGTTGTGAGATACTGTCTAATTTCAATTCATAAACTGAATTCAGAGATTAAACAGTTTTTAAAAGACTTTTTATATTTATTTTACTAATATTGTGTCCAGTTTTTTTTAAATTGTATTAGAGATTTATTATGCACAACCTGTAGTTTTTTATCATTTTGCTTGGCGAGCATGGGTCGCATGCCCCTGTAACTGGCCCTCTGGATCTACCCTTATTTAGTGATGCACTGAACTTATTTTTATTATCTTTAATTTGTAGGACCATTTTAAGACAATTGCAAAGCTACTTATAAATTTGTTTTTCAAATGTTAAAAACAAATCATTTTGAACCTGTCCATTATCATAGGGTAATTGCTACTGGTTGGCAAACGAGAGAGAGCGAGAGAGAGAGGGAGAGGGGGAGAGCACCTAAAAAATTCAGTAGAAGTTTATTCCAAGTTGCATCACAATACCTGTATGAAGTAAATATTTACATACAAATTTTGAAATTTGTAGAACTCACAAAATAATCACTCCCATGGAACTAGAACCAAAAAGGACCTGAAAGCTATGCATAGACTGACATTATATGAAAAACGCCTGCTGTATACTGGAATAAATGTATACAATAAATCACTTAGCAATGTTAGAGAAATCACATACCCCAAATGTTTGAACAAGACAGTAAAAACTTTAATTGACAAGGCCTACTATTTAGTAGCAAAATATATGAATGGCTAGTGAATTCTCATAATACTCTTGTTATTTTGTAATTTACTGATGTCTTAGGAAAGTATTCTAATTGTATTGTCGCCAACTGCAGAGTAGGCGCAGCTTACGCGCACAAAGAGACAGATAGTGCAGCGTGGAGATAAGATAAATAAATAAATAAATAAATAAATAAATAAATAAATAAATAAAATCTGAAAATCTACATCTTGGTTCCTAATTTTTAATACCGGGACATGATTTCCAAATTCTTATTTATTAAAACAAAAAATTTACAAAACTCTACAATTACATTACAAAATTTTTCAGGTAATAAATTTTAAAAACAAATTAAAATAAAATAAAATACAAATTCAAAGCTACCAATTTACAGATATGAAAAACATATCACAAATAAGGCTCAAAACTGGTACCCAGTAAAACAATTAAACAGTATCCAGCTAAATTAAAATATATATCTACTACTTACTAAAATACCGGTATCCAGTACTATACATACTGGTAACCAACACAATAAAACACCTCAATTAACTAATATTATTATAACTTTAAAATTTAAACAAAAATCTTTATATAAATCAAAATTTAAAAATTTCCTCATTTCAAAAACCAATACCAAACAATCAAAATTTATAAAATCTTATATACTCTTTAAAAATTTAAATCCATTCACTCATAATATATTACTACACAAATTACAATTATTTTTACACATCAAATAAATCCAATATTAAAAAATAAATAAATGAATTTTTAAATTTCAACAATTACACAAATACAAAAACAAACATATTAAATAATTAACTAATCAACCATAACAATACCATAATTGGAAATTAATTGTTCTTTCACACTAGCCGTGTGTAGGACGCACTATGAAAGGGTAGAGCCAGAATGAAAAATTCAATGCCATAGCCGGGATTTGAACCACGGGTTGAAACCGTGGTTCAAATCCCGGCTATGGCATTGAATTTTTCATTCTGGCTCTACCCTTTCAATACCATAATTTCTTTAACTTCATCATACATATTTATAAATAATAACTAACAAAGCTACATACTATTTTTAGTTAATTGATGGAAATTAATCATCTCTCCACACTAGGTTTTTAACCTTAGCCTAACTATGGCTAGTGTGGAGAAATGATTAATTTCCATCAGTTAACTAAAAATAATAAAAGAGTTAAATGATGAAGCCTGTAACTTAAGTACTTACGATAGTAAGTCACCACAAACGGTGTATCTCGGATGCGAGAGCCCCTAATGGTCTACCAGGGAAATATGAGTCAAATGGAGAATTTAATATCAGGACGGCATGTTGGCCATGGTAGCGCAAAGGGTAAGAGCAACTGGACGGAAACCAGGAAATAAGTGTTTCAAATCCATGGCATTGAATTTTTCATGTTGACTCTATCAAAAAGCTACATACATTATACTTTCAACTCAATATAATACAATTTCATATCATTACAAATCTCTTCCTCTACACACGATAAATTTTAAAATTCACTTAAAAATCACACCTAAAATGTATAAATTTTACTCTAAATAACCTTTTTACAAAATAAATAAACCAAAATATGAACTATAAAATTTTAATATAAATCTTACATATAATTAAATCAAAATATCCAAACTTTAACAATTTCTTGTAATGTTAAACCACAAAAACAATAACTTTCAATCAACTCAATTTTCATATTTACTATAAAATAAATTATTATAAACACCAAAACACTTTTTTTAGTTAATTGATGGAAATTGATAATTTCTCCACACTAGCTGTATATAGGCTAAGTTTTTTGATGGTCAACATGGCCATGGCATTGAATTTATCCTGTTGACTCTATCTACCAAAACACTTTTTCAACCATTCAACATCATTTATATAATGACTTTATATAAAATACTCTTCATCCTCCAACCAAAAACCATAAATCTTTATCATCCCAATCCACCAATTTAAAAAACAAAAAGCTAACTCAAAAACTCTTTTATAAATATTCTAAAAAAACACAATATATTTAAATAATATATAACACTTCTTCAAAAAACAATATCTCCATCTCCTAAACTTCAAAAATATCACTTCAGCAAACAATTCATCTTCTTTCACACACCACAATCAAAACTAAAAATTTGTCTCCAAAAAAGAAGAAAAAAAAAAAAACGCTCCAAAAATAACTCAAACACTATACAAACATCTTCATCCAAACTTCTCCGGGGAGGGATATACCCATCCCCAAAAATAAATCTCCAAAACACAATCATACTCTTCAACACAAAATAAACTCACTTCGGGGAGGGAAAATCCCTCCCCTAAATAGGGAGGAACAACCCCCCCCCAAAAAAATCAACTTTTTAAAACACATAAAACTTTAAAAGGGGAGGGTTCACCCCTCCCCTAAACTCTATTCACACATAAATAATAATAAAAAGAATTCACACAGAATTCACTTCACTTGCTGAGCTTCGATGAATTCCTTACCTAGATAGGTGCTGAAATTTAAGATTCCATTGCAGGTCGTGGAATGGGTAACTGGATCATTCATGGAACTACATCTCTGCTTCCTGCTCCTCCTCCTCCAAGCTGGTCGTTGAAGTGGGATGTAAATGACGCCATTCCTCAAGCCTTAATTTATAGTCTCTGCCCAATCACGTCTTGCCATAGATACAAAATAGTCCCATCTTCTGCTGGTTGGTTATTGATTACCTACCTCTATGTCTTCATTTGTGATTATGTTTCCATTATTCCTTCTATTAATACATCTTTCAGATCTTCTTAATTCTACTGTAGCTGGAACGTCTTGTCATGGAATGATTTCATTTAATGGAGTTTGCCATGCTAATTCACTAACTATATTTGCCAGGTTTGATAGTATAATATATAGCTCCAGTGATCTTATGATATCCCATAAATGATGTCCACTTAATATAGTCCATTCTTCTGAGATATGTGAAGCATATTTCCCACATTCAAAGAAAACGTGCTCAGGGTTATCACTTTCATTGCATATATTACAGATGGAATTGTTTAACTTGTTTGTCTTATGCCAATAGGTACCATAAGGTCCATGTCCTGTGAGAAAATGAATAACGCGTTTCGTGGATTTTACATGTTTTAGCTTCAGACGTTCAGTTACTGATGGAAAAAAGTCATAGGTTCTTCTTCCTACCTTTGCGTTGCACCACTCCTCTTGCCAAATATTCAATAAATATTTCTTAATTTATGATTTATTTCTACATACACGGCCAATGATACCTCTAACTTTATCTCGATTATTTTTCTTCAGCCAAAACTTGTCTCCTCTTAATTTAATTAATAGGTGTATAGGCCATATTCCTGTAACCATCAGGAATGCTAATGTTGAGGTTGTGCAAACTATACCTGTATGTCATAATAAAATCTTCCTTTGAGTACTTCTTAATATTTTCACGAGTGTAAAATTGGTCATCTTTTGTGCCCAAACTGCTGCTGCATATGTTACTATTGATCTGAAAATGGTGTAATAACACCGGAGTTATAATATTATTTAAGGATATTTTATACTTTGAATTTACAATTCTTGCCAATTTATACATAACTTTTTCAGCTTTGATTCTAACAAATTCTATAGGATTACTAAAATTTAATTTTTCATCTAGAATAACACCAAGATATTTCGTATCTCTACAACGCTTTATATTTTCATTATTATATTTCATGATGGGATTCCATTTTAGCGTACCTTTCACCAAAATATATATTGATTTATGTGGAGCAATCTGTAACTTTGACTCCGTAAACTATTTAGCTAATTTTGCTGTTAGATGATTTATCCTCGTTTCTAATTGTAATCGTGACTCCCCGACAGTCAGAAACATAACATCATCAGCATATGCAGTGCCTTTCAATATATTTGCATCATTATCAAATATTTCTAATAGGGTCTCCATGACGATATCCCAAAAAGTGGGTCCCAAAACGGATCCTTGTGAACAACCCTTAGTAATATTTTTCCAAATTTCCTGATTAATACCTTGAATATAAACTCTTCTATTTTCACAATAACTTAATAATAATTTATTTAAAGGTTGTGGATAATTATGCTTTCTTAGCCTGTTGAAGAAAAACGGCCACCACAGATTATCGAAGGCGCCATATATATCAATTGATAAGGCAATAATATTTTAGTTAATTGATGGAAATTAATAATTTCTCCACACCAGCTGTATATAGGCTAAGGTTTTTGGTTTTTGAACCAGGAGATCTGTGGTTCAAATCCTGGCCATGGCATTGAATTTTTCATGTTGACTCTAAGGGAATAATATATTTATTAGCAGAACGAGTTACAGAATCCATAATGTCTATTATTGCATCCTCAGTTGAGCGACCTTTTCGAAAACCGTACTGTGTGTTATTCATACCAATCATAGATCTAAATTCAATAATTCTCTTATTTATCAGATGTCCAAAAATTTTTCCCATAGAATTCAGCAGACAGATAGGTCTATAAGATTTTGGTTTTGCCGGATCCTTATCAAGGCCTTTTTAAGGATGAGATAAGGGACAGATAGTACAACGCGGAGATAAAAGGCTTGCCGAAACAGATAAAGTTAGATGACTGGAAAGTTCGTGTTTCGTCTGGCGCCGTCTTACAGAACATTCCACAAATGTCTAGAAATATGAGTAGAGGAATATAAGGAAGCCGGACTCGCCAGGAGGGGAAGTTGAAATGGAACTTGATAATCATCTGCGTGCAGCTGTGTTTTGAAAGTGAGCTCTTTTGTTTGAGATCGACGACCTTGCAGATTGTGTTTGTGTATGTTACGTAATTCTGCTACTGTAAGGGTTGACCAAAGTGTATTTCTACGTAAATAAAGAACATTTTGAATTTCTGCAAATTTGACTTTTAATTCTACGAACCTACAAAGTCATAAGTAGTGTCAGGAAGTGGAACGTACGACAATGAACGCTACATTGGCAAAAATTATAGAAGAGATGAAAGAAATGAGAACAGCGAATGACAATCTCGCTGCAAAAACAGAAGCTACAAATAACCTCACCGCGGAGCTGAAAGAAATAAAGACGGCAAATAATACCCTCGCTGAGAAGACGGAGGCGGCAAATAGCAGCTTGGCCGCGACGATGACCGGAAGACGACCGAATTAGCCACTGAAATGAAGGCCGAATTGATCACGGAAATGAAGGCAGCGAACAAGGCCCTCGCCGCAAATCTGATAAGTGGCCGGCCGACGTGAAGGAGGAGGCCACGGAGTTGGGTGAGCGCGTCGAAGACCTGGCGAACCGCGTTAATGATCTGGGGGGAAAGACCGACAGTAACACCAAATCCCTGAACGCCATGGTGGAGGACACCGAAGGTCTTAAAGGCCGACGCGTCGGGGCGCGACACAACATCTGCGCGCCTTAAACCACCCAAGTACGACGGCACGTCGATGTTCAAATCTTCCGCCGTCAATTCGACACAGTGGCCAAGCACAAGTAGTCACACAGCTAATAGCCGGCCTCTAGGGACGGGCCGCAGAGGTTCTAAACGCGGTCCAGACAGCGGCGGCGCTCGAAGGACAACTGGGAAGCCCTGGAAATCGCTTTGGAAACCACCACTTAGCCGCAGCCTACCGTAGCCAATTGAAGTCAAGGTCACAGCAGCCAGGGTAGACGCTGCCGGAGTTCGCGCTGGCCATTGAACATCTGGCCAGCAAAGCCTTAGTTGACCTCCCACCCGAGTCCGTATCCCAGGAAGCCGCCTACAGCTTCGTCGACGGAGTACGAGACGTCGAGATACGTTAGCGCCTAATGCTAGGTGCCTACAAGACCATCCACGAGGCGCTAACGGCAACATTGAGGATGGAGGTGGCCAAGGTGACGGCTACGCCGACATCCAGCACAAGGAGTATCCGCTACACGGGAGACCGAAGGCAAGCCGAAGGACGCCGGCGAAGACCAAGTGGCGTGTGTTGGGGGCGTGGCCAGCCGGGACACCTGGAGAGAGACTGCCCACACCAGGGAGAGCAGCCGGAAAATGATTAAGGGCCGTCGTGGCGAGAGGCACGTCAGCGCCATCACCATCTCGAGTGACACTGTGCGCCGTCAGCCGGCGTTTGGATGACAGCCTCAGCGCGGACGGTTGGGTGAAGGGAAGGCCGTGCCGCGTGCTGGTGGACACCGGGGCAGCTGTGACCATCATCAGACCCGACGTAGCCAAGGGTTTGCCGTCGAGGAAACCGAACCGACCATACCAGTTTGTGACGGCATCGGGCGACACTTTGCCCATGGAGAGGGAGGCCTTGCTGCGGTTGAACTTGGGGCGGAGTGCCGTACGTCTGTGGGTGTTAGTCGCGAAGGTGGCTGAGGAGGTGATACTGGGATTGGATGCCCTCAAGAACCACAAGGCGACGGTCGACGTCGGCAGGAAGGTCCCGCGGTTCAATGGAGAAGAGGTGATACTCCGGCAACCCGAAGAGTGTCTTGGAATCTGCAGGGTCATGAAGGAAGACGTGGTTGTCCCCGCGAGAACCGAGGTGGTGGTGACGGTGCGACTGGAAGGCCAGCAAACCAAGAACATGATGCTGGACCGGAAGACACCTGTACATGGGCTCTGCGTAGCCAGGACATTGTTGCCCTGCTGCGAGGAGGTGCCGGAGGCTGCTCAATCCAACGGAGTCCAATAACGACATCCAGGCTTGTCATATGATGATTTATATATATAAGGGCGCTCAGCTACGGCGGTCATCAGCGCCCTTTAAAAAATTAGTCATGGCAAAAGCCAGATATAAAACTTTCTAAAAACTATACAAGTGTAACAAAACCTATTAAAAATACACGTGCATAAAAACATCAATCAAAACCTACTAAAATTTCGGTCACTAAATCCTAAACTCTAAACTAGACAAGAATCTAAAAACCTTCTCCACGGGTCTCCACGTACGGCCTACACGTGGCTGGGCCTGTTGACCGTCTCCCTCAACCACGAAGAGGAGCCCACACGAGGGAGACTGTTGTCTCGGGACCCCGAGTGCGCCAAACCCGTACCTACCGAAGTAGGCCCCTGGGGGGCAGGTACGGAGCTGGGGACGTGCGAGTCCGTGCTCAGCGTAGCACCAATCGACAAGACCCATGAGCCGGTGCCGACGCAACACCTGGGGCCCAGGCTGGAAAGCTTACTGGAAAGGGCGCAAGACCACCTGACCGCAGAACAGATCGGGAAAGTTCGACAACTTCTGGGACGATACCAGCGACTCTTCAGCCAAGGTAACAGTGGCTACGGCCGCACGGACCGGGTGCTGCACAGCATTGACAACAGAGACGCCCGGCCTATTCGACAAATCCGAGGGGGGGGGGGTGATTGAAGAGAGTGACAGTCCTTGGTGTTCCCCTGTAATTCTGGTGACAAAGAAGAACGGTGATCTACGCTTCTGCGTGGACTATAGGAAGCTGAACGCTGTCACCAGGACAGCTTCCCCTTACCCCGGTTTGACGCCACCCTGGACACGCTTGCTGGTGCGCAGTGGTTCTCGACCCTGGACCAGAAGTGCGGTTACTGGCAGGTGGCTCTAGACCTGAGAGAAAAGGAAAAGACCGTATGCTCGACAGGGCAAGCGCTTTGGCAGTTCACAGTTATGTCCTTTGGTCTCTACAACGCACCAGCTACCTTCCAAAAGCCTCATGGAGTCGGTAATGAGAGGTTTGACTACCTGCTATACCTGGACGACATCATCATCGTCCGCAAGACCTTCGAAGAGCTTCTCGAAAACCTGAGCAAGATGCTACAGAGATTGCAGGCGACCAAACTGAAGCTGAACGCGAAGAAGCGCCAGTTCTTCCGCAAGGAAGTCAACTGCTTGGACCTCATAGTCTCACCAAGCGGAGTGGCCACAGACCCGGAGAAGACACGTACGTGAGAGATTGGCCTCGGCCAAAGGATAAGAGGGAATTGCGTAGTTTCCTGGGGCTGTGTAGCTACTACCGTGGCTTCATAATGGGGTTCTCCAACATATCCAGGCCTCTCACCTGCTTGACAGATGAACGCCGTCCTTATGCATAGACGGAATACGCCAAAGGCGCTTTCCAGCTGTTGAAGAAGACACTTTGCAGTGCTCCTATTCTGGGATTTCCACAACCAGGCGGTGCCTTCATTGTGGACACCGACGCCAGTGACCATTGAATTGGAAGCGCCCTATCCCAAGTCCAGGACGGCCACGAGCAGGTGATAGCCTATTACAGCAAGACGCTGTCCAAGGCAGAGAAAGACTTCCTGCGTCAACCGGCGAGAGATACTGGCGGTAGTAAAGAACTTGGAGCACTTCCACAAGTACCTGTACGTCAGCCATTTCAGCTGAGGACTGACCACTCCGCCCTAACCTGGCTACTTAGCTTCAGGAACCTGGAAGGCCAGACATCCCGTTGGGTCCAGAGGCTGCAGGAGTACGACATCACCCCTGAACATCGTAGAGGGAAGAGCCACGCTAACGCAGACGCCATGTCCCGAAGACCCTGCCCGGAAGATTGCGGCCGGTGCACAAGAGTGAGAGAAGGAGCGTGCCGCAGCTGTTAGAGAAGTCACGGCAGTGCCTGCGGATGGCTGGGATAGTGTGGGCCTGAGGAGGGAGGTGGCGGACACAGACTTGGGGTCACTCTTGAGGGAAGTGGAGGCAGGGACAAGACCGACCTGGGAGGACTCCGCACAAAGAAGCGCCACATACAAGTCGTACTGGGCCAAATTGAACTTATTAAAGATCAAAGAGGGCGTGATGTTCCGTGTATGGGAATCACCCGATGGGAAGACGCAGAGGGAGCAGTTCGTACTTCCCCGGAGTAAGGCCCCTGAGGTCTTAGAGGAAGTGCACGCCGGTACTTCAGGAGGACACCTGGGAACAAACCCAACGATCGACAAACTCCGACAGCGTTACTACTGGCTGAGGCTCCGAACAGATGCTGAGAGATGGTGCCGTCAGTGTCACGTGTTCGCGGCGCGTTGCGGCCCCCAGACTAGGAGCCGGCGTCGCATGCAGCAGTACGTCGGAGTGCCATTCGGACGCATCGCTGTCGACATAGTTGAACCATTCCCATTGTCCTACCGAGGCAACAAGTAGCTGGTGGTGGTGGACTACTTCGCCAATTGACCGGAGGTGTATGCCATCTCGAACCAGAAAGCGAAGACAGTTATAGACTGCCTCGTGGAGCAACTGTTCTGCCGTTTTGGGGTGCCGTTAGAGCTTCACAGCGAACAGGGCACCAGTTTCGAGTGTCACCTGATGAAGGAGGCATTGGAAAGACTTGGGGTGAAAAAGACCCGCATAACACACCTACATCCGCAGTCGGACGGCATGGTGGAGAGGTACATAAAGACCTTAGAAGAACACCTGAGGAAGGTCGTGGCCAGCCATGAGCGAAAAGGTGATGTCAAGGTGCCACTGTTCTTCCTGGCCTACCGCTCGTCTACACACGACACCACTGGGATGACGCAGCCAGCTTAATGTTCGGCCGAGAGTTACGCCTCCCTTGTAACCTGGCTTTCGGGAGCCCCCCGGACGCAAAACAGCAAGCAATCGAGTATGTGGAGAACCTGGTGGACCATCTCCATGACTTGCATGAGATGGGAATAATAATTAAATTATAAGGGCATGAAGACCCGATACGACAGGCAAGCGAACAGCCAAGTTTTCCAGCAAGATGACCTGGTCTGGTTGTATCGCCCTACCCGGACCAAGGGATGCTGCCCGAAACTTCAACAACCTGGCAAGGACCGTATCGGGTGCTAAAGAGGATTAACGATGTGTTCTACGCATCCAGAAGGTGCCCCGAGGAAAGATGTTGGTTGTACACCTGGATCGCCTCTCTCGCTAGGATGGTGCTGTTCGGGACGACCAGCTTTGAGGAGGATGCAGTGTCGCCGGCTGCATTGTTGCGAGGAGGCGCGGCCAACATGCACAAAGAGACAGATAGTGCAACACGGAGATGAAAGGCTTGCCGAAACAGATAAAGTTAGATGACTGGAAGGTTCGTGTTTCGTCTGGTGCCATCTTACAGAACATTCCACAAATGTCTAGAAATATGATTAGAGGTATATAAGGAAGCCGGACTCGCCAGGAGGGGGAGTCGAAATTGAACTTGATAATCCTGTGCGTAGAGCTGTGTTTTGAATCTGAACTCTTTTGTTTGTGATCGATGACCTTGCAGATTGTATTTGTGTATGTTACGTAATTGTGCTACTGTAAGTGTTGACCAAAGTGTATTTCTACGTAAATAAAGATCATTTTGAATTTCTGCAAATTGGACTTTTAATTCTACAAACCCACAAAGTCACAGTATATATTGTAAAGTGTATTTTCTCTCTATGTAATACTGTTACATTTTTTATGAATCACCAGTTGATGAAGTTCTGCTCAATAATTGTAGGTGTATGTGACAATAAATCTCATTTTATCTTATCATGTATTAAAATCTCTTTCTTTGGCCCACTCACCCACCCAGCCAGCCACTCACCCCACTTCCAGAAGTTGAAGACCTTGCAGATTGTATTTGTGTATGTTACGTAATTGTGCTACTGTAAGTGTTGACCAAAGTGTATTTCTACGTAAATAAAGATCATTTTGAATTTCTGCAAATTGGACTTTTAATTCTACAAACCCACAAAGTCACAGTATATATTGTAAAATGTATTTTCTCTCTATGTAATACTGTTACATTTTTGATGAATACGAAGTTCTGCTCAATAATTGTAGGCGTATGTGACAATAAATCTCATTTTATCTTATCATGCATTAAAATCTCACTCTTTGGCCCACCCACCCAGACAGCCACTCACCCCATTTCCAGAAGTTGAAAAATAGCTCACTATCTTATTTTCATCTACTGGGGACAACACAAACTTATTGATGACATCTACTGGTGGGATATCAAAATTAATCATGCAATTTTTATTTTTCATTTTTCAAAATAAAAATTTTCTTGCAAACCATTTGATCTATCGGTTTGTTCAGTTATTTCAATAACTTAACTTCTCGAATTATTTCATGTTTAGATAACCAAAAATGATCAGTCACTGCCGATCTATCTGTCTGTTTATATTTAAAATTTCTGAAGCGTTCCTTCGCTCAGGTTTCTTAATTACATTTGGTCCTACCAATGTAAATCTTATCACGTTTTAAACAGTTGTCTTGATAAATACCAGATATTTTGTTATCTGAAATTTTTTTCTTTTTTAGAAAAAATGTAGTAAATTTTTTATGCTGTATTTATTTTGAGGTGCCAGTATTAGACCAACTTCTTGAAAAAAATTTTGGAATTTTTTTTCATTTGCCCAATGTATAGTAAGTAAATTTTTTTGAAAACATGATCATTTTTTACTTTTACGTAACTAAATAGATATGTTGAAGTAGGTAAATACCTGAGAGACAAAATGGGCAGAATAATATGTATCTTTTGCAGAATTTGAGAAGGCATTTGATGCTGTAAATAGGGATGCATTGGTGTATAAGTTAAAGTGTATGGGTATCAGTACTCAAGTTCAAGAGATTTAAACATTTTATGAAAGAATTAAGTTCAGTGTTTGATGCAAAAGTAGTAGAACTACAGATGGTTTAGAATAAAATATAGATTTGAGCTAAGGTTTTGAACTATGGACAATATGATTTAATCTATTTATAGAAGATATTTTCAAGAATATTCTAAAAATAATGGGCTCTGCTCAATTATATGGGAAAAATGAAATACTTTTTGCAGATGGTGTTAACAGAAACAGTAGTTGAAATAGGGCTTCAATCATTGTTGATAAAATTGTTAGATACTATGCAGATTGGAGGCTAGGGATAAACAACAAAAAGTCAAAGATAATAGTGTTTAGAACAGGATGAAAATTAAAGAAAGATTCCGAATGGGGACTCAATAGAGGTAGTGAATGAAATTATTTGAGATGTCAAGCAAAGGGAAGTGGGAGGCAGAATGTAAATCTGCACAAAAGAAAGGTAACTTAATATGAAAGCTGTTAGAAAATATTTTTACCAGGTTCGAACACTGTTAGTCAAATGGCTAAAAGTTTGTATGAGGCATATTGGAAAGTATATAATAAAAGTCTGGGTAATTTTAAAGGGATGGTTAAAATAAATATGGTAGACATATTTTATAAAGAAAGTTCTGGGTTTACAAAAATGTTGAACAAGGAGTGAGTTTGGTAAAACTAGGAAGAAAGGCATAATAGTGGGAAGAATTAAATATTAAAAACAGAAGCATCATCAACAGTGAAATATTATTCATTTATTGGAGTATTGAAATAGTCACACTTATTTACAAAGGTATTCTTTAGAGCTAATGTGTGACCTTGCTCGGATTTGCATGAGTGACATCATGCAAATCAATGGTGGGGCTAAGATCGTTGCATTCACCAACAGACTGCTGATAAAGCTAGTGGGTTAGAGAGACAGGTGACTAATCTGACACCCCTCTTTTTTATAGATAGATAAGTAGACTCTAATAAACTACTGCACAACATTTTGTCATACACCACCTCTAAAAAATACTCCGTACACCTTCACTTTTGTATGTTGAGAGTACAATTGAAACATTTTTAAGGGCATTCGTCCTTATCAGTTACTGCATTGTTGAAGTTCCCTCTTTCTTTTTCCTTTTCCTACTGGAAGTGATCACGCTTTTCCATATGATGTTAGGGGTGCAACATTTTTTAACACTTTAGTTAATGGCAGGATTTTAAAATTTTATTACTCTCTTACTGTTTTTAAAATGTGTATTTTTTCCAAAATGTTCAGTTGTATTGGTGAGGTAAGTGGATTTAGGAATTTGCTCTGTTTTCCTCAAAGCTATTTAAATATAAAATAAAATATAAATATACAATTGAATCTTCATTAAATGATTAAACCATTTATAAAGCAGAATCCATCACTTTTTTTGGTTGTAGAGTCTCGTGTCAATGTCATGTGTTATAGAAAAAGAAACGAAAGAATAACATGGTATAAACTGATTATAACTTTTTATCGTTATTATAAGCAGTAAAAATTATTAAAACTTTTTCAAGCAAAAGGCACACAAAGTGTGGCCTTTTATTAGAAAAGTTTTTGTGCATTACCTGCTTTCTTGGTTTCTCTTCCTGCTGTTATGGAACTGAATGATACTTGGGTATACTGTGGTTGTCCCAGAAAAGTTGCCTACGCGGAGTAACTTCTGACACTCAGGAGTTGGATTGGGTTTCCCCTGGTGGGAAACTAATTACAGAGTGCAATGATAAATGTGGGAGAAAATTGTGCGGTGCCCAGTTGTTCAGAAACTATGCTATGTTGTGCTGTTCTGTAATAGGAAATTCTTTCCTTGAATATCATTATGTGCAAAAGTTGTTTCTTTTATGTGGAAACCTCCTTTTCTTAGTTTTACATTTTCTCTTCTGGACCTCGGCGATCGGAATGGATCGGTGGCAATCGCTAACCCAAATGACTATTCCCACGAATGTAAACATGCTTGTCATTTTATTGTCAGCAATCATCATGTCAGCATGTTCATTGTGTTTTCATTTGAAGAAACAGATCGGGTTATTAAAAGTGCAACAGGATAAATTGCGAGAATACGCAGTTAACTCCGCATGGAGCGTAAACAGGGCTGTAGTGGAGGGCGAACGGGAATGTACGCCGTCCCCCACTATTTTTCGGAGGGGGACGCAGTAAGTGCATCTTCCAGATGAACAGGATCCCTGAATAAATGCGACTTAAAGTCTACCTCAATATAACGTTTATCATAATTGTTGTTTTCGTGTTTAAAATACTATCAGTAGCAGAGTATTGTTTCGTACTTCTTTGAATTTATGTTTGAAACAAAGAACCAATATTTCAAATAACCGTATAGCTACACAGCCTTTCTCTACCACTAGCGTATCAAAAACAACATAAATTTATTTGTAATACGTCATATGAAAAATGCGTGTCTCCTAATCGTTATGTCATCTCGGCTAAAACTGCCTGAATAATTGCTTTGAAGCTTCCTGTAACTTATGGGAGATGACAAGTAACTTCATCTCTATGGAGGGGTCATCTGATTGAGAGTATTAATTTCACTCATGTTATCGTTTTGGGCATCCAGGCTGCACAAGTTAGTTTCCCTTGCCATAAAAACGGCCATTAAACGTAACATTAAACTATGTTGTTACGCCCTCTAAAACACCTATTGTCAGGGTGTTAAAACGCCAAAAATAAAAAAAGTTAAGATGACTGAAAAGTCATATCAATTTTAACAGAATTTTAAACTAAATTCTTGATCATAAAACGAGAAATATTTGCCCATACTCCTGTCAATAAATTTTACCGGTTGGCTGCAGCTCCAATTCAGTGTTTGTGTCTCGGATTGAAATTTACTCGGGATGTTCAACTATATTTTCATTTACTAGCTGCTTTGGAAGCGAACGCTCAAAATACGTTCTGCCATCTGATATCTCGTATTGTTACGACCAGTTTCCTTGCAGGCGTTAGTACAATTCATAGCATGGGATTTAGACGGCATGGTTATGTACACAATACATGCAAGAGTAGGTACATTATCCATGTTGTTATGAACAAATCACGCTAATAGAAATGATTAATGTTATTGGCAAAGAAATAGTAAATAAGCACGAATGATTGATTAAAAGCGTGATTAAAAATGCTTGTTGTGGGTGTGACAGTGACGGTTTAAATACGTAAAAGTGGTTCCATAAACTTGCGGTTTAATCATTTGAAAGTTTATTTGCTTGTTATGAGGTCTGAGAATGAGCAGCACTTTACAAATAATAAAGCAAAACCAAAGGCAATGTTTGTAATGATCCAGTTATAGCTCGCCTCGGTAGCGTAGATGGTAGCATGTCTGCCTCACGTTCAAGAGGTCCCGAGTTCGAATCTCGGTTAGGGCGAGTTACCTGGATAAGGTTTTTTTCCGGGATTTTATAAAGTTCGCCCGGGGCTTTCCCTTATCCTGAAATATGATTGCCGGGTAACTCTGAGCTTTATGGTCCCCGGGCTCATTTGAGCATCATTTCACCCATTCCATTCATCGTCCGAAGTGATTTAACGCTGGAGGACGTAAAATTACAGCAACAAAAATCCATTTATAAGCCGTCTTTGTCGTCTAAGATCGCCGGCCCTTTGTCTTTGGAACAATTGCTCAGTAGTCAACTATAATGGCCACTCGCTTACAGTGGTGTTATTTGGATGGTGTTTCTTTTGGTTACACTCTCACACATCCTCATTCATACTGCCATTCCATGGAATGGAATCCACAGCTCTTTATTTGGAGGTTAGCATTCTAACCACTAGATCACAGAGCTTGTCAGTGTGCTGTGTACTTGAAGTGCACGATATTAAGTAGTTGTGTACCAACATTTATACATCGAAAATCATATGATATACAGAAAAGAGACTTCACATTTTCTAATACGTTAATGCGTTTTATAGACACATATTTTACACTTATTGGAAAGAAAATGTTCAAAATGACTGGTATCATTCGGGAACCGAATGTTATTTTTATCTAAATAGAGCACATTCTTTCCCGAATTTAACGCCCAGTAATGCTATCTTATGCTCTAGAAAATGATATTTGTTCTCCATTATCTAACATCCTGATAAATGATGTAATTCTTTCAAATTGCGGAAAGCTTACTGTCACCGAATTGTTTGACTAGTTCCCAGCGGATAGTACACATTCTAACTCCTTTCATCTGCATACTAACAATTGAAATTGTTAACATTTTTGCGGAATATCTTGCCTGCCTTGGTAACTTAACGTAAATATTTAAAAAAGCTCACAGGAAACAGAATTGCCCATTAGGGCAGTCATTGTTAACTTCCTTTGAGTTACCTTAGCGTGGCTGACAGTGCAAATGAGTGTTTAAATAGGCTGTCACGGGAACATTGGGCAGTAACAGGTGTCTGTTTTAACAAAAGCCAGGAAGTGGAGCAACGGTGAACTGCAATTGTTTGTTTATTGATCTTGGAGAGCAACACGCTTTTGATTCTTCAGCTAAGAGCAATCTTACAGCACATGGCCTTCCTTTTGTAAGCTTTTAAATAGGTCGTGGAGCTAAATTCCTTGCAGAGTGGGTGCTCTTTGAGGTGTTTTCTTTTCTTCTTTCTTTCTTTCTTTCTTTCTTTCTTTCTTTCTTTCTTTCTTTCTTTCTTTCTTTCTTTCTTTCTTTCTTTCTTTCTTTCTTTCTTTCTTTCTTTCTTTCTTTCTTTCTTTCTTTCTTTCTTTCTTTCTTTCTTTCTTTCTTTCTTTCTTTCTTTCTTTCTTTCTTTCTTTCTTTCTTTCTTTCTTTCTTTCTTTCTTTCTTTCTTTCTTTCTTTCTTTCTTTCTTTCTTTCTTTCTTTCTTTCTTTCTTTCTTTCTTTCTTTCTTTCTTTCTTTCTTTCTTTCTTTCTTTCTTTCTTTCTTTCTTTCTTTCTTTCTTTCTTTCCTTCTTTCTTTTTTGCGGAAGGGTGGAAGAGGAGTGTAGGTATCCCTTACGGTTCGCCAGTAATGTAGAAGTCATACAGAATGAAGAGAACTTCAGAGACCATTTCCAGAAAGTTTAAGATACACATTACATTTGTCATGAAAGTAACATGTACGGGGTTTATCCATATTTCCGGTGTAACCTCGATATTAAATTCAGGTTAAATGCATTACTTTCCCTAATATTATACAGGGTGTACCACCTAATTCTGCGACGTGAAATGTCTCCGAAAGTAAACAAAATATTAACATTCCAATTGGCCAGTATCTCACATAATACGAGGGTATGCACCATCCATAAATGTAAACAGATAACTTCTAACACTAATTTTCGTTTTTTTTAATGGAACATATAGGATGACAACTAGAGCAGCAATTAGCGATAACGCACTTTGTTCCGCTTTTCTAAACACATTTACTAGTGGCCTCAGAAACTTCATTGTTGTGCATTACATCCGGCATGGAAAATGCATTCTGGTAACCGCACTGGACCTCCCCGTCCTATCCCCCTATTTGAAAACTTCGCATCCACAACGTCTCTGGAAACTAGTGCATAAGTGCGGGACATCCACCATGCTGGAACCACATTGATAGACGCATTTCCAATACCACATCCTCCATGAGGAGGGGTAGAGTGTGTTGCAGAAATGATGCATATCGCTGTCAGTTTAATGTTCCCTGATAACATTGGGAACCTAAAATATGATTACCAATGATATGGCTCCAAACATTGCCACTCCACTGTCGTTGATGAGCAACTTGGCGATTTTGAACGGACCAGTAGTGCTTGTTCCGCAGATTCACATGACCATGATTTGTAAATGAAGCTTCGTTCGTAAACAAGTATTACTTAGGAATGCTGGATTAGTTTGCAACTGCTGAAGTGCAAAACGATTGAATAAAATACGGGATTCAAAGTCATTCCCATACAGTTCCTGGTGCAGTGAGACATGGAATGGATGAAACCGATGCCTTTGCAAAATTCTGCTCACACTACTGCGGCGTATTCCAGAACCTCATGCAATCTGTCGACACTCACCTCAGGTTTGTGCGCTACAACAGCCAGAATAGCAATTTCGTTTCCCATGCCAGTCGCTGTCTTTGTACGCTGTTACTTTGCGGTAGCCCAGCTTCCTGTTTCACTGAGTTTCGTGCAGATGTTGACAGTGGTACGAGGCGAAGGACACCGTCGATCGGAGTAACGTGCAACGTACAATGCGACAGCTGCGGTTGCATTTCTGCGACATTCACCATAAATTAAAATAATCCAGGTTTTCTTCGTTACTGAAGGCCGGAATATCGACTAGATGATGGCAACTGTTACATGCCACACCAAAACACGGTTTAATGTGTCAAAATGGAAAGCAATATCCGAAACGTACGTGAATTACGTTACAGTATGGCAGCAGACCAGATCAGGACACACTAGTACACTGAAGCTAGAACGTGCCGAGCTGTTTGTTTACAGCAGGCACAGGCCAGTGCAAGCAATCGCTGTTCTGAGCACAGAAGTGCTGTCTGTCAAGAAAGTAAATGTACGCTTTCTGTGGGTCAGTATCATTCTGTTTCTAGAGGATATGAAGACTAAATCGATCATGTTTGTAGATGTAAATATAGTGTTCTGGTCGCCATTTTAACCTGTTAATCACTTCGAAGATTTCTAAGGCTATATTAACCCAATATGACGAAATATTGACTATTATGTGTTTCAAATGGGATGATGTTTGTCCTTGAGCGCTGCTAGACGAGCAACTAATCGGAGTCCTGCGGTGTTGTATGGCATTCCCCCGAAGTGGTGTGTGACGAGCGCCAACCTAATCAATCTCTAATAAATACTATTCATGTTAAGACAAAAATTCGATTTTGCAAAAACTGAGGAAGGTAAAGAGTAATATATCTAACATAACAGCAGAGCCCCCATATTTTTAGCTCAAATAGTTTTCCCAATACAAATACACTCACTCACTAAATAAAGCACTATTACATTATAACAATGCATCGTGACGTAAGCATTGTAATGGGTATCGTTATTGGTTGGCATATATGCGTGTACTAATTTTTGTAATTACTCAGAAATGAAACGTAAACGTTTGACATGACGTGATAAAAGAATTACTTTGAATAAGCCAAGGTGTTTGTTAAATTCGAGCGAGAACAAACAATACACCTCTTGCTGGCTTGTAGAATGGTGCATCGTCAGAATGTGACTTGTCACACTATGTTTGTTTATGAATCTACGTAATCTTTTTACTTTAGAGACTTAAAAGTAGTATTATTCAGTTGTTCTTCCGTTTAAACACCAGGGAAAGTGTATCAGCTTGATCAACTTGCAAGTGAAATGAGGCATGAGGTATATTATAAACCGCATTCCCTGTTACCACTGCCAGAACAATCCAATTGAGTTAATTTGGGCTCAAATTATGGTACAAACAGAAATAATACTTTTAAAGTGACTGATGCTGAACGACTTATTCGCCAAGAAATTGACAAGGTTGCACAGGACTGGGAAAACTGCATGGGACATGCAGATAAACCACAAGAACACTGCTTTTGGAAAGAAATAGCACGTGACGAAATTTTGGAGCTTATCGTCATAAACTTACAACACTCAGACGATGAAGACATTGACAATGACGAATTGTCTCTTAATGGAAGTGACAATCATAGCTATTCATAAACTATAATTATTTTTAAACTATACATTTAAAATATGTCCGTAGTATCCATGTTGCAATTCTGATTTGAACAACTGCATTATTATAAAGCTTTGGAAAATTCAGTTTGCGTACCCTTACGTCTAGCACCAAGAAGACTCGGAAATGTGTGAGAGAGGGGGGGAATATAAAAAGAGTGGGGGTAACGAGGTGGCAACGCTGAAGACTAACGCATCTGATTCGCTACATGCCATTTGAAACACATAGTATCACAAAGAAGTAGCAGTTTTCTTGTATCTGTGCTATTAACTACATGACGTTGGAAACTATGCAAGAAAACAGAAAGCCCTTGAAAATATGACTTTAACGGTATTCATATGTATGTTGTGTATAAGAGAATTACTTATCAACTGCTCTCGTAGTCCAGTGGCAAAAACACGGGCTATGACAAGCGGCATCAGGGTTCACGGTTCGAACCTTAACGTCTGGGCGTACTTTTTATATACAATATACCCTTCATATACAAATATAGACCCTTGTTCTATTAAAATCGTCATACCACGTGTTTTCCATTTTTTTTTCTTTTTTGATATCCTGCAATGCCTTGTAGAGACAGCTTAGTCACAAGAGCACAGTTGTAATTTAGCTCGTTATAGCGTCTAACAAAGTAAAATAATTGTATATAAAAAGTATGCCCAGACGTTAGGTTCGAACCGTGAACCCTGATGTCGCTGGCCATAGCCTGTGCTTTTACCACTGGGCTACGAGAGAAGTTGATAGTACTTCTCTTATACACAACACACATATTAATTCTGTTAAAGTCACATTTCCAAGGCTTTTCCGTTTTCTTGCATAGTCTTCAACGCCATGTAATTAATAGCACAAATACAAGAGAACTGCTACTTGCTTTGTGATACTTAGTCAATCTTTCGTCATATTGGGTTAATATAGCGTTAGAAATCTTCGAAGTGAGTAACAGGCGACCAGAACACTATACATCTACGAACATGACCGATATAGTTTTCATACCCTCTAGTAACAGATCGCCTGAATGATACTGACCCACGGAAAATGTATCTACATTTAATTTTTTAAGAAAGTACATGCGTTGCATTACGTCAGAAACGGTGGCCACGTATTTCAGAAAGTAAAAGGTTTAGAAACGTGAAACCAAGTTTGTTGTATATAAGTGTAGCTCTATTTTTCATTTTGCTAGAATAAGCATACATGTTCGGTTTAAAAAAACGCAACTTGGTATTGGAAGTGTTATTTCTTTACCTTTATGGATTGTGCATACCTTCTCATTGTGTGAGGCCCTGACATACGTACATTACTGGCCAATTGGAATTTTCATATTTTGTTTCATTTCGGGGATATCTGAGGTCGCAGAGTTAGATGGACCACCCTGTATGTAGTACTCCTGTAGAGATAAGAACGTATGTTAAATTATAAAATGGAGTCCGCCTAAGCAATATAATGTACTTATCACCAAATAAATAATACTACATGTATACACTAAATAAGAATGTCTATTAGTGTCCTACACTTTTTGGTTATCGGATTCACGATACCTATATGTTACTTGAGAAATAGTTATTTACTGTATTCATTGCAGCATATGGCTACCAACGTTTCTTCTCTTCTGAAGTCATTTGTAGTTAATTTCTAATCCTTCTGACAATTTGTGATTTCCATCGTCGTGCTGCGATCCATAATTTCAACTCTTTGTTCCCGTTATCATTAACCTGCTTTCGGTTAAATACTAACACCTTCTTTTAAGAACCCTAATATCACACTCCAATTTTTAAAACTCTTGGATATTTCTACGGGGAGTCAAATGAAAACCTTAAACGTGTAGTTAACAATCGTCATTTCGCTCATTGTTCTCTGAATTGTCAGTACTGTTATCAATGATGCAAAGAATGCCATACAGGTGGCAGAATACTGAAGACAGGCGATCGCGACCATAATACGAGTTCAAGATGGCTGCCCGCTTCCGACATGCACCACAGAGGAACAGCATTGTCATGCGTTATCTGAACATTGAAGACAAGAAACCCATTGAAATCAATTTCAAATGAAGACGAGTATGGTGATGCCTGTCTGTCACTGCAGCAAGTGCATGAGTGGAGTAATAAATCCGTCTGTGACGGACGCTCTGCGCCTCGGCCAGGCATACAGCGTTGTGACTTCAGAATCTCTTGCAGCAGTGGATACGATTCGATGGAAAATCGCCGTGTGATGGTGAATGAAATATCGCAAATCTGAACATAAGTCATGGTTGAGCACATCACACCATTCTTGACGTGCTTAAGTTTCGCATAAGTCTGCAAAATGGGCAGCTCACGCCGGAATCTGCATATTCACTAGACCCCGCACAGCATAGGTTTAGAAAGAAATTTCGTTTCGATAAGGTGCTGGTGCATATTTGTCCATATGGTTTACCACTTTTTGATTGAGTTAAGGGTCCAAAAGGTTAGATACATTCCTAGATTTATCATTTTTGTTAGCATATTAAACTCGCATTCAATTCCTTCACGGTAGAGGTACCATTAGTTCGAGATCCATTTTAAACATCGTAGCATAAAGTAAAATTCTAATAACTTCATCTATCTCAAACCAAACTATTGCAAGAGACCTGGATTGGGGCAGTCACCGTCATTTTGTGCGCGCCATTTCTGCATTACCATGATGCATATTTATCCGCATCGCCCAAACCTTTGACATTGAATTACTGAAGTTAAAAGGTTATATACAATCCTAGGTCCATTCATTTTCATGAACGTATTAAACTCGCACTCCATGTCTCGCTGATAAAGATACTATTCTTTTGAGATCAATTTTAAAACTCATGGCATTGTCTTGGCTTTGTGATCCATTTTCCTTCCACGCTTCCGTTTTATATCTTCTGTCCCATTTTCATAGCAATGCCATTTTCTATCCTTTCTAACACAACGTATATTGGCGTCAGTCCTCATCCAGCTTCCAAGTCAGCTAGGTGCAAGCTTTTATTTGTAGAGTTTTTTACCCTCACATTTTCCTTCTCCCATTTTTAACCATGGCTGACATGTGCAATTACGAGTACGTTCGTAACTTTCGATACCTTGAACCGCTGAAAAAGCACGCGGGTCTTGTCATCACGAATATGGGTCAATATAAACTGCAGTGTTTCCTTGCCATTGACGTCTAGCTAGTCGGGCATTACTTACATTTAACCTGTAAAGCTGCCTTTCAGTCGTTTAGAAGAAGCACGCAACATTTGTATCAGGTTTGACAAACGACGCATGCCTATCGACGAATACCTCTCTTATACCTCTCATAAGGGCTAAATATTCTTGCATAACTTCAAGTCCTTTAAGTCTTCCAGGAAAAACCGCCGGAACCGCGTTTTAAGCCGAAACTTTGGAAACGGCTGATATAAAAATCAGTTCCATCCTCCGAGGAATTATTGCAGTTTTGTATTTACATGTTTGCTTTCTCAGGTAGAAGAGTCATACTCTAACAAAGTTCTATATCGGGATTCGTCCATGCATATGTGTATCTGTGAACAGCTGAAAAACGAACATAAGATACCAGAATTGGTATTTAAGTTCAGCATTTTTTTAAATTTATGTTTTCCAACGTTGTCATATCGGGCGATGAATGAAATGATGCTCAAATGAGCCCAGGGCCCATTGAGCTTAGAGTTAACCGACATTCGTCTTCCAAGGTAAGGTTGAACTTCGGAAAAACTTGATTCACGTAACTCACCTGACTGAGTTTCGAACTCGAGGCCTCTTGAACGTGAGGCAGACACACTACCATCTACGCCACCTAGGCGGGCACAAGTTCAGCATCTTTTAGTGTTGAAGATGAAGATTTTCATTAAGTTTATTATACTCCAGACAATGCTTTTCATTATTTTTCATTGCCATAGACGACAACCTTAAACTGAGTTTGAATAAAGTGCTATTACTAAGATGTTTTCTTTCATTTACGTTCGGTAAGACGTAACGGGTTGGAATGCAGAAATGTACGTACATAAAAGCAGGGAGTGGCGAATGATTTACCTATATTGAGAAATACCTACTAGGTGACAAACCAGTGAGGCGTATTGGAAAGACTGTAAAACTACTGAGTTGTTTACCCGAGCCTATCGCACATTTACGATGAGAAAGTGTATGCACATTCTATGCAGATGCAATCATGTCTTTTGGACAGTAATTTGTCTCCACATGGGCAGCCCTGAGAAATCATACATAATGTCACTTAATACCTCGACGAGAAAGAAGCGGAAATGAAAATTATTTCTACTTTATTCAGTTTTATGATTATTAAGTTAACATATTGTGTTTCTTTAGCAATTGCATTTTAATACCTAAAATTATAGACCTACAATTTTGTTTAATATAAAATCGGAAGGTTTAAATCATGTTCATATCGCGATAGTGGGCCATATGTACAGATTGATCTCACCTCAGAAAATTAAAATTATATTGCCATGCGCTTCCTGAAGTTGCAGAAAATATTTTAAACAATCCGTAGTGACTAACAAGAAAAGCATTTTCGTTAATGCCAGAGGTTTGTGTGTGT
Source organism: Mantis religiosa (assembly GCA_030765055.1). NCBI lineage: Eukaryota > Metazoa > Arthropoda > Insecta > Mantodea > Mantidae > Mantis > Mantis religiosa. The sequence goes on along the minus strand of CM060953.1, from coordinate 76,185,631 downwards.
GCGTGCGTGCGTGGGTGTGCGCGCGCGTGCATGTGTATAACTGAGAAATGTGTGTAGTGTTAAACGCCCGCTTTTACTACATACGGCACCGCAGGCGGTGACACTGATGATGCATGAGATGAAGATGGAGCACCGGTGGAATGAGATGGTGGGGGAAACCGGAGGTCCCGGAGAAAACCCGCCCCAACGCCGTGTTGTCCAGCACCATTCTCACTTTGCGGTCGCCTGGGATCGAACCCGGGCCGCCTTGGTGAGAGCCAAGCGGTCTAACCACTGAGCCACGTCGTGGCCTATAACTGAGAAGACTAACAGAAATTGTGAGTGGGAAAGATGGATTATACTAAAACAAGAAGCACACAGATTGACGATTTCTAGATGATAATAGCGACAGTGAAAGTACCATGTCTTTCATTGACAAGACATTGCTGATGAAATGTTTGAAATGACACCCCTGCCAACGGAGTAAATCACCTTTTTTTTAAAAAAAAGTTATTCATGCTCTACATATTATGGCGCTGAAAAATTAGTTAATTACCATGATAGAGATTACTTAATAACAAACCTGTAGTGATTAATTTAGCTGGTTTTCTCTCATTCGTTTTTTCTTCCCTTACGGAAACTGCATAAGATAGAACTGTTTAGCCCCATTTTATTCTTTGAAAAATATTACAGTAAATAACTACGCAGGAATACATTTAATGCATTTACCGGCCGGGTGGTCAAGCCAGAGAACTATGCGCGTAACTGTCACTTACGGTGTCCGTTCCTCAAGCCCATACTTTTTCTGTAGCTCCTTCATGTTAACCATTCTTCCTGAGGATATATGCACAAAACATCCCATTGCGAGTCCAGGTGCTAGTTGTCCTTTCCGTTGCCTAAGCCAACTCTACCTAACGGCAAAACAGTTCCTGTATTCCGGTATCAAACTTGAGTGGCGTAGTAACTGATATCGAAGGTCGGGCGCTCATTCATGTCGTGCACATGAGTTCTCACGTTTACAGGATGTTAAGGAGCTGTAAATTTACGATATCGTTGTTCCAACACACCATCCAGCACGCCTTAAAAATACCAGCGCCACTTGTACTTCATTACATCTATCACTCAAATATCTCTTGTATAAAAAATGTTTTTTTTTTAGGATTTCGTTCAGGGAGCGCTTATGTCCAACCTTAGCAAATTACGTACAGATGTATTTTTTTATCTTGAAAAGTGCAGAGCGATGCGCAGTGGTATCTGGACGAGTCCACCTCAGAACGGTTGCAACTGGAGGGGAGGGCAAGTCACTTGCGTACCAGTTGCGAGCAACTAAACACGTGCAGAGCTACTCGGTAACACTACAGCTTGTTTCAAAATGTGCTTGTCTCCTGGTTCCAAGACAGCATTTATAAATGACGCCTCCTAGCACCACATTAGGAAATAAAGTGCTACATTTAAAAACACGAGAAGTAATAACCAATATCCATAGATTTATAAAAAAAAAGGAACAATGGTCTGGGTCAGCTATAAACATCTGGGGAAGGGTATCTGAGGTAACAGCTGTGTCTGAAAGCAGTTTAGGAGAGTTATTAAGGAAAGAAAAGCCATTGGTGCTAGTGCAACAACGTCCTTCTCTATGCCCAGTAAACAAAGATTAAGAACATGCACAAAATCTAATTTCGATGTTTTAATTCAGAAGTAGTTAGACGAACTATGAATAATTTTTAAAGCACAGAAAAACAAAGACCAACTTTGAAGAAAGTGCTTATGAAGCTTAAAAATTCTACTGACTTCCAAGGCAGTGTGAACATTAAGAAGAGTTCTTTTGAAGCTAGGATTATTTGAAGAAGAGAAAAAAAAAAAAAAAAACAGTAAGCGTGACAGACAAATTTTAATCGAACATCGCACCATACGTGCAAAAAGGCTTAAGTATTTACGAAATATTCGGAGATATCGAAGTGAGGTTTATATAGTTTATATGGATGAAACTTATATAAATACAGCACATACTGGACCATATGCCTGGAGTGAAATACGTTACAGGGACTCTGCAGCGATATTGAAAGGCCGACATTTGTTTATCATGCCTGTTGGAGGAGAACAGGGTTTTGTTCCAAATGCCTATGTACTATTTAAGATCCAACAAAAGCGTGGAGATTACTACCATAGTAAGAATTACAACTTAGTTTATAAGAGCTGCAAAAGAGGCTTCGAGAATGAAATTTGTTTTTAGACATCGTATGCACCGCCCTCCCCTCTCGTATCTTACGCGTGTGACGCATTGTGGCGATAGGTGCACTATACCCACCACAGTTGCTACTCATCCCTACCACGCAGGATTCCTGTCAAGATAAAATAATACATCTGTATTTACCAATTCTTCAGGCACTATAATGTTAATTGGCCGTAAAAATCATTTAAAAAGTTCTAGACGAACATTGGCTTCATTGATGTAAAGTGAATAGATGAATCACCTTTTATGCCATACAGAGAATGCATGTGAAATGTTAATGAATAAGAAAGTCTTATGTATGTTAATTGATGGAAATCAAGGTTCCTTCACACTAGCCGTATATAGGCTAAGGTTTTGGATAGAGTCAAACTGAAAAATCCAGTGCCAAGTCCGGGATTTGAACCAGGCTTTACCCAGGCTTCATCTATCCAAAACCTTAGCCTATACACGGCTAGTGTGAAGGAACGATTAATTTCGATCAATTAACTTAAATAATAAGAGTTTAATGATGAAGTCCGGGACTCAAGTACTTAAAATAGTAAGTCGCCACAAACGGTGTATCTCGAATACGAGAGCCCCTGGCTGTTAACCGGAAAAATATGAGTCAGTTGGAGAATTAAATGTCATGACGGAACGTTGGTCATGACAGTTCAATGAGCGATTGGACGGAAAGCAGGAGATCCGTGATTCAAATCCCGACCTTGGGACTGAATTTTTCAGTTTTACTCTATCTTATTTATATATTTATTGCAATTTTTAGGTCTAACCGCCTTTAACCGGGTATGTGTTTTGTATTTTGTTTTGTTTGTTTTAACCTATTGAAGCATGTGTATTGATACGTGTAAGGATAGCATACACTGCTAATCGACCATAGCAATAACACATTGCATTGAAGCGGACCTCTAAGAGCTGTACTCTAGCACGCAAGACACAGCCTTTGTATTTCCAGACATCATTAACTGGGTGGTTACGGAATTGAACTTAAATGGAGTACATTGGTATCAATATAATTTAAAGTTCTTAGCGACATGGATGCCATTTCATGACTTAAACGTTTACTTCTACAGATACGATGGTTTTGAGCACAATATTGATTTTGCCGCTATCAAACGTTGCAATCTCTCTTTGGAACATATGTTCGTCCGTTTGTAGTTAGGACTGCTGAAGAGAGTCAGCGGCTTCAAGTGCATCGATTGAGTTAATGGCCAAAGATTACACTAATATGAAAAATATGACCTTTTGCCTGTGGTTTTTATTTTATTTCGTTATCCCTAATTTGAGTAAGCTGAATCAGCATATGAGCTTAGTTTTTCTCCATCACGTACTAATCCTTCACAATAGAAGGACTAGTAAAATACGAATTTTTATACTCTGCTCTGTCGAAATTATGTTATATTATGAAATAAGAATTAATAATGGTGTAAACGTAGAGCCAGACCGAAAAATTCAATGCCATAGTCGGGATTTGAACCACGGATCTCCTGGTTTACGTCCAGCCGCTCTACCATTGAGCTACTATGGCCAACGTGCCGATATGACATTAAATTCTCCAACTGATTCGTAGATCCGTGATTCAAATCCGGCTATGGTATTGAATTTTTCGGTCTGGCTCTACGTTTCCACAATTTAGCCTACACACGGCCAGTGTGAAAGAACAATTAATTTCCAAGAATTAATAAATCCAAACTGTCGGCACAATGCTCTTCATAATTAATCTCTTGTGTTCCGCCGCGTAGAGGGTCGCGGGTTCGAGTCCCGCCTTGGGCATGGGTGTTTATGTGTATAGTGAATATTTGTGAAACTAGGAAAACAGATAAGAAAATAAACGGAAATAAGAAAAAATCGGTTAAATAAGAAAAAAAAAAACAATATTTCACATCTGTTCTAAATAAACATACATTTGAACGTTAGCTCCTTATTTTGTACACCTTGCCTTGAAAAGCACGCCTTTCCATTTCCTGTATGTCCTGGTGAACATGCGCCCTGCTCCTCGCTGACGCAGCCGAGATTTTCTGGAAAAATGTCCAAATGAGAGCGCAGGAAATGCAGGTACGTTTACACTCATATTGGGACCCAGCTTTCGAAATTTTCTTAAGCAGATCTTCTACAATATTTTTGTAATTTGGATCCTTATAATTTCCCAGAAAGTTTTCGATGACACTCTTAGAACCAATCCGCGCCTGTTTTTTTTTCATTATCTGTCATAGTTTCTTCGAATATGGTATCAGAAATCAACTTCCTAATTTTTGGCTCAACATATATTCCCTCTTTAACTTTAGCATCACATATTTCAGGGAACATCTTGCAGATTTATTTGCAGCAATTGTGATTATTATTTAAAGCCTTAACAAATTGCTGTATTAAGCCTAATTTAAGTGTGCCCGCCTCGGTAGCGTAGATGGTAGCATGTCTGCATCACGTAAAAGAGGTCCCGAGTTCGAATCTCGGTCAGGGTGAGTTACCTGGATAAGGTTTTTCCGGAGTTTTCCCTTATCTTAAAAGACGAATGTCGGGTTAACTCTAAGCTCCATGGACCCTGGACCTATTTGAGCATCATTTCAGCCATTCCATTCATCGTCCGATATGACTTAAAAGTTAAAGGACGTAAATTACAAAATAATAATAATAATAATAATAATAATAATAATAATAATAATAATAATAATAATAATAATAATAATAATAATAATAATAATAATAATAATAATAATAATAATAATAATAATAATAATAATAATAATAATATAAATAATATAAATAATATAAATAATATAAATAATATAAATAATATAAATAATATAAATAATATAAATAATATAAATAATAATAATAATAATAATAATAATAATAATAATAATAATAATAATAATAATAATAATAATAATAATAATAATAATAATAATAATAATAATAATGAATAACATTTTTCATTCCTGGCACATGACTGTCTCTCTGCTTCCAATTTTTCTTTTCATACAACATTTATGCGCATAACTACATTAAAACATTTTAGGTATAACTACCAATTGTAAAAAAATGGTACGTGGTAGAAAAAAAACTGATTACAGTTTTGGAATCAGCACATCAAATTTAGTAAACTAGGCATATCTTGCAGGAAACTCCAGGTATATCAGCGTTACCAAAAGACCAAATGCTGCTAGTTTGACTACCTACAGTAAAGTAAGCTTTATCCATCTGTGTAAAATAAGCTCTTGTCTTAGCTACTACCTCGCCTTCGTCCATCCAGTCATTTTTAAGGTTTGGAAACAAAATATATCACTTGGAGCCAAATCCGGCGAGTAACTATGGAAGAATTTGGAAGCGAAGTTTATCCAGTTTGCTGCGACAATCCCAGAGTGTATGAAACGCATTATCGAAAGTGAACGTTTGCTTGAACAGCATCCATTAGTGAAGCTGTCATTCTGGGGCTACTATATGAGCACATTACCATTAAAATGACAGAAACCTGCAGCAAAGACTTTTTCTGCAAGTGAAACCATAAAATAAATATTTTGTTTATTAACGGCGCTGTCAACTGCCGGAATCGTATTAATGCTGCCAGTATGTCGGAATTTTCTCCATCAGAAGCTTTTTTTATATGCCAATAAGTCTATTGCCATGAGGCTATCGCTTAACTAGTAAATTTAAATCGATCTTCTGACTTCCATAGCATTTTCAGTGAACAATAAACTTTTGTCGTGACTGATTAAATTTCAAGTAAATTGTGATCTCAACTTACGTAAAACATGTCTTGACATCAACTAGGAAATCTCGAGCGTTCAAATATTTTGACTTTAGTTCATTTCATTGAGCATTAATAATTTCAGTTTAAATACAAGAAAGACTCTTGAAAATTAGTGGTAGGGTGATCATCCCCTACAGATCAGGATTGAGGAACTAGTGCCAAAAATGACATAATTTCAAGATTTTGTCACGACATAACATTCAGTTGAGTTATATTTTATTTTCCCTGCATTTCTTTACCAATGAAACTAGACTTAGTAGTTTTCTCGGTGTCATGCTTTTTAGCGCCATTAAAACATATGGTAACCCTTTCACGGCTCTCTCCACTGTGCGAGGAAACTGAGATACGCCGATGAAATGGTGTCGGCACAGATGCAATAAAATCCTACCTCTCAAACAGGCATCATATCTCCATTGTTAATTAATTTAAACGGGTCCTATTATTTTTCGATCACTTAATCACACACTACACTAAATTTTCAGGTCATAGTGAAGCGCTTCACGCGATCGTAAATAACTGAAGCTTCGGATTCGATATTAGACAAAGGTTTGAGTGATCGCCTCAAAAATCATAAGCTATCTCAACATATTAACTTGACACTGTTGAAATACCTGTGCTGTTACTTGTAGTTGCAGATTTCGAGTGGTTAAACATACTATTTATATAAACTTTTTAAATTTTATATATTTTGTATATTTTTTATAAATGTATATAATTTTTCTTGTATTTCAAGCGTGTGAAAGGCATAAATTTGTGCATCGCTTTGATACTTCTAAGATACGCATTCAACCACATTCTGAAAAAATAATCAACTTGTTTGTTACCTTTTATTTTCTCAAAAACTCCAAAGTAAACGCGAAACTTAAGAAAGTATGTATGGGAAAATAACTAAAATTATAATTTAGTTGGTGCACTTCAAATATACATGGGATATCTCCAAAATATCTCGTTACTAAGTTGCACTGGAAAAAGCAAGAAGCAAGCATTTTTTTTCTTACATTAGTCATTAAACGTCACGAAGCGTTACAAAAAGAAAGGAGGAAAGCGCTGCATAAATTCGCAAATAAAAGTAAGAGACATAGAAATACGCATTTTTTAAACTACGCAGGTTGCAAGATGATTTCAAAGGAAGAAAAATCTGATGTGTCGCACTCACGACTTTCTCTACTTGTACAAACTGTTCTTACAAATGTTCATTCCTCTACTTCATATTAATCGAGATGAACATTTACAGAAATTATCTTATTATTAATTTTCTTGTAGGTCAGGAAGAATGTGGGAGTACAGCACACTTTAGGCGATAGTAAAATCGTTTAAGAGCTGGTCACTGTCATGGATAGGGAATTCCATTCTGCATGGCTAAGAGATAACAGTATATTATGCAACGAGACTATAATGGTAGTAATTAAAACGCGAGTATTATTATTAACCGAGCGAGGGAAGCGAGTTTAATAATTATGATACGAGCGTTTTAATTACCATTATAGTCAATTTTCATACGACCGTTTATACTCGATCACGTATCTAAATTAGAGGTTTTATTTCAACGTATTCATTTCTGGTTTGAATGATACGTTACAATCGTTATTCCTTTATCTAAAGTGAGACGTAGTACGTAGTACGCAGGCGCAGAAATATTGATTACTTCCCTATAAACAGCTGTTAACGTGTGACACAGTTTAACCTAAAAGAACTATAGACAAATTGGAATTGGAGCAAATTGAATTTATTGAAATATCATTTGCAATTAATGTTAATGATAATATAAACAGAACTGACTTTATTTCAAATATAGGTTATTTATTGTACAACCAGTGAAATGAATTTGCGGAAATGAGCTTTGTTAAATTGTTGAAGTTGAAGATGAATTTATGCTAATTTTGTGCTTTCTTTTTCAATTTCAATTTTATTTTAGGGTGTAAGTTCAATGTCACTGTTAGTATCAGACATTTTTACTTTTTCCTAACTGGCGCTAGTACCGGTGTCGATCGAAACGAGAATAAACGATACCTGCGCTTTCACAATGTTACGTGGCCACTTCTGATTGGTCGAATAGCAATACTTTAATGAACAGGTGTACTTTAATGAGGCCCATTAAAGTAGTGCTACCAGTGGTATAAATTCTAAAGTTTAGCATGGTTGCGCAGAAATAGCGATTACGTACTATCTGGGAAGAGTATATGTATTGAAAAATTCAAACAAACAACAAAGAATGTCTCCAAACTTATTAACTCCACAAAAAGTATTTGACATAAAATTGAGTGCTTTAACGAGCTCTACCTATACAGTTTTAGTGTAGGAAGATTTTATCTTTTATCAGTTGTGCAAAAAGGATTCCGATTGAAGAGGAGTTTTGAACTTCTAAGGACATCATAGAAAATTCTAAATGTTTCGTTTTTCATGACGTCTTAAATATATATTTATAGGTATTTTTGAAAAAATCTAAATGTAGAATGTAGAATGGTCTGGAGTGGAGCGATTTGCTTAAAATCTTGTAAGATGCTGAATTTAAATACTAAGTGTGGTATTTAACCAACTTTGGTATACAACCCACTCGTTTTTGAGGTATGCTGTTCACGCACACAAACACTAGCATGCTGATAAATGGTTATAGATATTAATTCGAAACAAACAAATCCAAATGCAAACTACTAAAAGCTATATAAATCTAGCATACTCATACTCTTGTGTCTGCTTATTTATTATTAATTGAAGCCGAAATTCCCCTCACACACTTCATGTGCGACTACAGAGTATCAGAGTTAAAATGTAAATGTTTTAATGGTTCTTTTTCAACAAAAGTACGTTCTTCATTTCCGCCTGAAACTTGTGGTTGAATCCAACTGTCCCGTTAAAAGGACAGGAATTAGACGTCTTCTGCAGCATGAAGCACGAAGACAAACTCTAGTTTGGAAGAAAGGAAATGAAGCAGACGCACTGGACTCTAGCCTGGCAGGTTAATTTCCGCGTGAGAGTAAAAGACAAAACTTCATGATGCGTAGTTGACTTCCTTAATCATTACTGGCATGTTACATTATTCGAAGTTTTGTTTGCTCAGACAGGGCATTTGAAAATCTGTAGACCACAGTTTTCACAAATACGTGCCTGTTTTCGTAATATGAAGTATATCATTGAAGTAGAGGCAGGGTATGAGCGCGTTTCAAATGCCTGTAATGCAAGGCTTGAAAACGGGTTCGGTGAAGAATGTTGATGGTAAGGAAGAAGTCGGTAGCATAGCAGTTGAGCTTTAAGGCATATGATAAAAGAATACCACAATGTTAATAGGCAGGAAGTTTAGGTAAAACATCATTCGCTATGGCAAACAGGGAAAAAAATCTTGTATTTGCAAGAATGTACAAAAGAAAACAGATGATGGCAGTATTTTTCATCTGATGGTCGAAATACTAATTGTAAGCCGTGTGCATCCAACGTAAGGTTTGGCTACTACATATAAAATCAACATTTCACAGCTACAAAGCATAAAAGACACGTTGCATTATATATACAGAGAAAAGAGGAATAATGACATTCCTTCACTAACTTTAATTCAGACAGTACTTTTTTTCCTGATCTCCACATGGTGATTGGCGCAAACATCCCCTTCTAGAAACTCCCAAATCGGAATTTCGGCCAGTTTCTAGAAAATTGTGCCATTCGAAATGTACTAGAATGTTCTAGAGAAAGTGCTAACTCACATAAAAGAAAGAGTAACACACCGTCGGAAATAAATTTTCCTTAAATTGCTTTTGCCAATCACATCATGCTTGAAGGAGAATAGAAGCATATTTTCCTTCTTAAACTTAAAAATGTTTTACTGTAACAAAGAATATGAACAGAGATTATAAATAAAAAAAACAACACTTAGTAGCACACTTCACTTATCACACTTCAGTTTTACAAATGCACAGATATACAGAATATTGTCACAGTCAATTAATTATCTTTTCATTTACTTTGTGCATTGTTAATATTAATTCTTTATTTTATATATGTTTATATTCATATTATTGGAATATTTATTTTGTTGTAGGATTTATGAATAAAATGTGCAACATATTTCTTGATGCTATGTGCGTCATTTCCGTTGCCTTTGTCCTTGATTGTATGAATTAGCGTCACTGCAAGGGTCCCCCTTAGGCTTACAAGATAGATATCGTATAATCCTAACACTATAGGCTTAATTATATTTGCTATTTGGCAGGTATGTCGTTTACGACCTTGCTTTTGTGTTCTCTAAGGGTGCATGTCAAAGCTGCGACCTTCGGCATCCAAATTGTTCATTGCTGCACGTTGTTCTAAGCTTACCTGCTTACACGTTCGTTCCAATGGCATTTGCGACCTAATTATCCTCGAAACATTCTTTAATGCTACCATCAAACAAGCAAAGTCGCGTTTCTTAGTCTCATCAATCTTAATTTCATAAGAAGCTATACAGGAGAGATTATCTTCACGCAAATATTCGCTTAGTTTAATAATTCAGTCGAACGTCTCAATTAGCTTGAATTTCTGTTTCTTTGAGCATAAAATAATATTAATGCTAATGGTGTATTCCAAAAGATGTGCATTCGTTGGGAAAATGTTTTAAAAAATTGCTGGAAGCCAAAATGAAAAGTGTTAGGATTAAACGTCGTAGTTTTATTATTTGGATCATAATGTTTCTTAAACTCCTTAAATTAGAGCTCGCGATTACTGTTCATTTTCTAGGCCGCGCCGTGGCTCAGTGGTTAGACCACTTGGCTCTCACCAAGGCGGCCCGGGTTCGGTCCCAGGCGACCGCAAAGTGAGATTTGTGGTGGACAACACGGCGCTGGGGCGGGTTTTCTCCGGGATCTCCGGTTTCCCCCACCATCTCATTCCACCGGTGCTCCATCTTCATCTCATGTATCATCAGTGTCATCGCCTGCGGTGCCGTATGTAGTAAAAGCGGGCGTTAAACACTACACATATTTGTTCATGTTCTATTCTTTGCCTAATTTTCGGTATTATGTAGTCCCCGCACATTATGCTTCATTTTTTTAAATTGATTTCTGTTATACTTCCTTTAGAAGCAACTCCTGTGTTATGATTGATGGCAGTAGTAAGAGGCTGATATTGGTCAATTTTTTTTAGGATGAGGGATTCGGTGTTTGTACGTCAGAGAGGACGGTCGTGCTTTACCTGTCCGCCTGCTGCCGTGTCGCCTTCACATAGCACTGAGCGTATTTGTTATTTGTGATACGTTTCAGTCAAATAGTGCTGTTTGGCGAGGGAATATCTTACACATTTCTACTAATTTTCATTAGTAATTTCACCAGCTGTCATTGCCTATGGGGCACATGATACTGGCCAGTTAGTTCGCACATCTTTAAATGTGATTAACAATATGGACATTACCTCCAAATCATCAACATTACAGTCTTCATCGTCAGAACAGATGGAGAGCTTCAGCTCCATACTAGAAATTCGTCATCGTATCCTCCACAACTTCCACAGACTTCGTTTCCACTACATCAAGCTTCATCACCTTCTACGAGCTCTGATATAACTACTGATCTCAATGTAAGTAAAACAATTCTTCGGCCACCTCAGCTTCAGCTGACACAGCCTACTCACTCACTCACTCACTCAGTCACTCACTCACTCACTTACACACTCACTCGATTCCAGTGTACCGCATGATGTGATGTGATGTGTAGTGTTTAACGCCCGCTTTTACTACATACGGCACCGCAGGCGGTGACACTGATGATACATGAGATAAAGAAGGGGCACCGGTGGAATGAGATGGCGGGCGAAACCGGAGGTCCCGGAGAAAACCCGCCCCAGCGCCGTGTTGTCCACGACAAATCTCACTTTGCGATCGCCTGGGATCGAACCCGGGCCGCCTTGGTGAGAGCCAAGCGGTCTAACCACTAACCACTGCGGCCTGTACCGCATGATGCTACCATCGACATTGACATAGTCAAATTGGACAGCCGCAACAGTCGAGATCAGCGCTCGCCGCCTTCTCACTGCGAAACTCAAAGTAAACGCCTTTGTATGGCACGATCTTCTGAGCAGTCTAATACCTCCCGTTATGCTTACGCTATTCCAACATCTAGGCCGCGCCGTGGCTCAGTGGTTAGACCGCTTGGCTCTCACCAAGGTGGCCCGGGTTCGATCCCAGGCGATCGCAAAGTGAGATTTGTCGTGGACAACACGGCGCTTGGGCGGGTTTTCTCCGGGACCTCTTGTTTTCCCCGCCATCTCATTCCACCGGTGCTCCATCTTCATCTCATGTATGAGTGTCACCGCCTGCAGTGCCGTATGTAGTAAAAGCGAGCGTTAAACACTACAAATTTCATTTCATTTATTCCAACATCTAACCGATTCCATGCTTTATCTGGAAGCTCTGACCAGACAGATTCAGCTTCTAATACCGCACCAGGGAGAAAGTTCCACCCGTTTGTGTGCGCAATGTTCAGAATTACCAACTGTTCCTTCAAGATATCAAAAAGTGTGTACTCTCAGATTTTCATACTGAGCTCCGAGGAGCCCTAATCAAAGTGTTTGTCTCTACTTCAACTGACTTCCGCCGTCTTACATCCTACTCTACTTCAATAAATCAAGAGTTTTACACTTTCAGGAACCCAGCTGACAAACTTTTCTCAGTGATTATTCGCAATCTGCCGTGTTACCTCAGAATAAGGAAATTTATGATGAACTCATCGCCCTTAACTTCCCTGTCAAAAAGCTTACACGTGCTATGAAGAAACAAACAACCTATTCCGATATGTGCAATTAAGCTGGAAATTACCGATGTAGGTAGGCAAATACTTAACCTCACACGTTTGATGTACAGTGTTGTGTCAGTTGAACACAGACGTCGTAACACCGACCTGCCGCAGTGCACTCGATGTCAGCAGTATGGTCATACCAAAAACTACTGTCAGCTGACTCCTCGCTGTGTACGATGTACAGGTAATCACCATTTCTTGAAGTGCAGCAAGTTTTTCACTACGCCTGCTCAGTGTGTCAACTATGGTCAGGATCACCCGGCCAATAATCGGGGTTGTCCCCATTATCTAGAATTGAAGCAACGCATCTCCCAGCGACGTCAAAGACAAGGTGCTCTCCGTCTAGCAGCAGCTTCACAGATACGACCAGGTCAGCAACCTCATCCAATACACCCGCAGCAGTCATCACAACAGTCCCAACCCCGGCAACCTCGCTTGCATCAGTCTTCGCAACAAGAATCACCCCCTACCGCGGAACAGCGTTCTTATTCCCAGGCAGTGAAGTCCTCTGGTGCTTCTTCTTCTTCTTCTTCTTCTTCTTCTTCTTCTTCTTCTTCTTCTTCTTCTTCTTCTTCTTCTTCTTCTTCTTCTTCTTCTTCTTCTTCTTCTTCTTCTTCTTCTTCTTCTTCTTCTTCTTCTTCTTCTTCTTCTTCTTCTTCTTCTTCTTCTTCTTCTTCTTCTTCTTCTTCTTCTTCTTCTTCTTCTTCTTCTTCTTCTTCTTCTTCTTCTTCTTCTTCTTCTTCTTCTTCTTCTTCTTCTTCTTCTTCTTCTTCTTCTTCTTCTTCTTCTTCTTCTTCTTCTTCTTCTTCCTCTCTTCGCCATCAACCTTGTTCTTCGTCTCCTCCCCCTCCACAAAATCAGGAATCTAGCTAATCGTCTTCTTTCTGGTCGTTTCTCAGTGACCTCTTTAGCAAATTTTGTTCGCTATTCCGCATCTTTGTTACCCTCTTTCTGCCACAACCGAATATGCTTGCTCACTCTTCTTTCAAGTACTTCATGATGGCAACCTGTAATCTGCTAACTCTTAGACGGCTCACTCTTCTAAATTGGAATTCTAATGGACTACGCGGTAAACGCGCTTCTTTCATTCATTTTCTTACGATGCATAATATTGACATCGCCTGTATCAGTGAGACTCACTTCCTAACGAAACCTTTACTGTTCCTGGATACACAGTCCATCGACAGGATCGGATTGCTCCAACAGCATCTGGAGGTGTATCTATAGTGATCCAACGTAACATTACTCATCACTATATTTTTACCTGGCGTTCTCGACCTTGAAGTAGTAGGGATTAAACTTCCCACAACCGATAGTAATGATCTCGCTGCTATCAGCCTACTAATCTCAATGGCCGACGCCTTTACCACATATTGAACACCTGCGGCTTATCCGTCTTGGCACCTACAGATCCAGTGTATTATCCTACCAATCCTCTTAATACTCCTGACATTCTCGACATTCGCATTCACAAGAATCTCCCTCTTCCAGCGTATATGTCTACACTAGCGGAACTTGACTCTGACCACTGCCCGGTCTTAATTGCCTTTCAGCTCGCTCCGAACATATTTCCCTCAGCGCGGCGACTTATTAATGGCTATGTCCAATGGCATAAGTTCCATGCTCAGCTGGATTCAGCACTCCATACTTACTCTCTTAGCTCTGAGGCTGACAAAGATGCTGCCATTGAGCACTTTACAGACACAATATGCCACTGTGTGCGAACTTCAACTATTTGCTCCAAGCGGACTCATATTACTTCTTCCTTCCCCTTCTTCAGCTTATCCATGAAAAACACAGGATTCGACGTCAGTGGCAAAGGGAACGACGACCTTGGCTGCGTAGGAAGCTTAATTATTGAACCGGCTAGTAAAAGTCGAATTGGACCGTGATCGTCTTGAGACCTACAAACGACAACTGGCGAGTATCTCTCCGCATGACCACACACTCTCGGATGCCACTCGACGCCTTCTGCGAGAGCCAGCTATTATACCAGCTCTGCGTAACACTGACACTCTTGTTACGCAGGTCACAGCTAAATGTGAAGTTCTTGCAGACCACTTTGAAGGCACGTTCACACCAAACGCACCTCATGCTACCACCCCGAGTATAGAACAGACGCTTGACGCTTTTCGACACCAACCAACTGTTCCCTGCAGAATCTCCTTCACTAGTCCTGCTGAACTTAGGCATTTAATTCGCTCTCTTCCTCTTAAGAAATTCACCGGGACATGACTTAATTCCCAATATTGTGTTGAAAAACCTGACAAAGAAGGCCCTAGCACATTTGTCTTCAATCCTGAACGCTTGTCTTCGACTTGGCTGTTTTCCTCAAACCATTGTGTTCCACAAACCTAATAAACCTAAAAGTCTCCCTGACAGCTATCGTCCGATAGGTTTGCTGCCTACCTTGTCCAAACTCTTTGAAAAGATTCTTCTTCAACGTCTCCTTAAATATACCTCTGAAAACCTTATCATTCCACACGTCCAATTTGGATTTCGTTCTAGATATTCTACCTCACACCAACGACTACTTTTAACACAAACAGTAATTCATGGTTTTGAGCAACGAAAGCACACAACTGCCCTGTTCCTCGACGTAGTACAGGCCTTTGATAAAATTTGGCATGAGTGATTAATCATCAAACTCTATAGCATTGACCTTCCACAGTATTTGCTAACTGCCATTTGTAGTTTTCTATCAGATCGCACATTTACTGTTCGCATTGGTGGTACGGAGTCCTCTCAGCGCCATATTACAGCAAGAGTTCCACAGAGATCCATATTGGCCCCGATCTTATTTAGCATCTATACCTATGATCTTCCTGACTTGGCCCCTACCTCCATAGCCTTATACGTGATGATACTGTTGTATATCATTCCGGCACAGATCTCCCTACAACTATTCACACGCTACAAATCTCTCTTGACTGCCTCGTTGAATGGTTCGATACTTGGCGCATACGTCTTAACACTCAAAAGACCGGAGGTAAGATTTTTAGCCTACGTCGCATCTTCAATTCTCCCGAATTGTATATTAAGCATGAATGAATTCCCTGGCTATCTCTCACCACCTCTGTCAAATACCTTGGAGTAATGCTGGACACCAAACTTACTTGGCGAGCCCATATTGATCGACTTATCTCGTTGGCATCAGGACGACTTTCAAATTCGGTCCGCTACTTTACAGACACATTCCTCTTGGGATTGGATGCTCTCTGCTTCTCTACAAATCTCTTGTCCGGCCGCTTATCACATGCTTCCAGGTATGGGGTACCGCTAGCAACACTCATCTCCGTAATGGATTGTTTCTAGAAACAATGACTGGGGTATAAAAGCCGGCAAAGAGTTGAGTTGCCATTTGCGAGTTGCAGTTAATTGTGTGTGTGCAGCTGTTTGAAGTGTACCGCAAGTGAATTCTTTTGTTTGTTTACGTGTGGTGAAGCAACGAGAGACCTTGAAGATTGCGTTCGTGTGTTGCGTCATTCTGCTCCTGTCAGGGATATGCAAAGCGTAATTTTACTTGTAGTAAAGAGCATTTTAAATTTCTGCAAACTAAACTTTTAATTCTACGAGCCCACAAAGTCACAATATTGAAGGCTTGGCGTATGAGTGTGGAATTTAATCCAAAGGGTGTAGGGATCGCGGCCTCGAGTCCCGCCTTGGGCATGGGTGTAACTGTGTATGTGTCTATGTCTTGTGTATATGTGTACAACTAGAGCAAGCATATCCCTTCGATGGCCAAATGAGTTCTTCCTCAAAGGGGGGGGGGAGGAAAAATACCTTACAGTAACCTGTTTTTTCATTGACATTTCAATGTGAGTGTCCACACTGAACAGCCACAGCTACCGTTTACCCTGATCACTGTGAATAAGTTATGACGTTTCGTTTTCAAATTCGTCTTTATTCCCTCTGTAATCAAAATGAGTAATGCTAATTCATCCAGAATCTGCTGTAACTGTAATCATCTTGGATAAGTCTACCTATCAGACTGAAAAATTCAATGCCATAGCCGAAAGGTGAACCATTCATTTCAGTGCCGGTCTCCGTCCGATTGCTCTTAGCCATTGAGCTGCCATGGTCAACATGCCAGCATGACATTAAATTCTCCAACTGACTTGGGTGATCCGTCGTTCAGATCCCGACAATGACATGGAGTTTTTCAGTGTTGACTATATACCTATCCAAACTAGCCTACACACGGCTGGTGTGAAAGAAAGATTAATTTGCATCAATTAACCTAATATTGGTTTTACTATGAAGCCTGAAACTGTACTTACAGCATAGTAAGTCTCTACAAACGATGTGACCTCAATGCATGTGAGAACACCTAGTGGTTTACTAGGAAAAATACGAGTAGTTGGAAAATGGAATGTCATGCTGACATGTTGGCCTTGGTAGCTCAGTGGCTAAGAGCAACGGAGATTCATAGTTCAAATCCCGGCTATGACATTGAATTTTTCAGTCTGACTCTACCTATCCACATCTTAGCCGAAGTGTGGAAGAACGATTAATTTCCACTTGTAATCATCTTATAGAGCATCTTTCACGATTCCATTTGCATCTGAAACTAATGTATTTCTGACTGTAAACATAAGTAAGATATGTATATTGGATCTAAATTTCATATTGTCTGTCTTCAGTGCCATAATCGCTGTTCATGCGCTATGCACATTCGTATGATGCAGACTGCATTATTTTTCCCACCATTTTTGCTCATATATTTTGGTATGTTTGCAATTACGCTTTCTATATTTCCACTTTCAACCTCTTCATTTAAAGATGTTTATCATTTTTCATTTGTCGTGTCCTGATTGCATTATTCCTATATGTATTTGTTCACTCCACATTAACCCTATATTTGTTTTCAATATGCTTTGTTTTTATTCATGTATTATTATTATTATTATTATTATTATTATTATTATTATTATTATTATTATTATTATTATTATTATTATTATTATTATTATTATTATTATTATTATTATTATTATTATTATTATTATTATTATTATTATTATTATTATTATTATTATTATTATTATTATTATTATTATTATTATTATTATTATTATTATTATTATTATTATTATTATTATTATTATTATTATTATTATTACACACAGTATCGTGATCAAGCACAAGCTGAAAATGAGTAAATGCAAGCATTTATTAATGAACGATATTTTATTTTGAAGGGAAGTAAAACATTTCAATCTTAATGTAAAACGTTTTATTTATTTGTATAAATTAAAAACTAAAAGGCCAAAATGACTTTGATGTCAATGGGCTTGCAAACCTCAAACACTCGCTCACTAGAAAGTAGATATCTAAAATATAAATAATGGCTTTGATAGAGTTTATATTTTTTAAACATTTTCATTTACGTAATTTCTTTGAAATCAGCTGTGTGATCATCGTTTGTTTTTTTGGCGTTAAGTATTTTTAAATACAAACGTAAATTTCGCTGGATTTACGAACTCGTGAAAATGACACGTATAATTGTCCTTGCGGGTAAAAAAAAAAAAAAAAAAAAAATTAATCCTGTCGTTGAAACATCCTTGTGCTTTATTAATAGATGGTGAAGGTAACTTTCATTTGAAATTATTTTGTCATTTTGAAAGGCACGGTAAAATTCGAAGGAATAGACTTAAACATATAAACATTAAATATCTAAATAAATATGAAGCAATAATGTTTCTGGGTGAACACAATTCCACGTTGTGGACGCCAATTTGATGCAAATAATTTAATGGCGAGCAATGAGGTTTCTCTCAGGGTATGCGTGGGTGTGTGTGAGAAGGATGTTTTAATAACACTGGAATGCCCGTTTCCAACTTATTTATTTACTGCTTCTTCTTTTAAAACATCGAAATGAAAGTTGCCGACCAAGGGTTACCAATCTCTGTTTAGAGTTACTGACTGCAGAATGTTTATTACTCGATAAATTTATTCGTTCCTCATATATATATATATATATATATACGAACCGACAAATATTCCAGACAAAACCAGAGGACTGCCTTAATCGTCCTCACGCCTCAGACTGCCCTCATCGACCTGACGCCGAAGACCCTTCTAATGGCTTCCTAGCCACGAACTGCCCACATCGGCTCCACGCCGAAGACTGTTCTGAATGACCACAGCTGCGCGTGTGGGTGTATCACTTTCCCATACTGAAAACTCCTTTTCAACCAAAGTCCCTTTGTGGCTGTTTTGTCGCCATTGTAAATGATCCAAAGAATTTCCTATTCATACAAGTCAAGTGAGCCCCTTTAGAAAACTGCTAAGGACACTGTTTCTTACATTGCTTTTGTTATAAAAACTTTCCCCACAACTCAACTGGCCTTGCCCTTGTCGTAACAAAGAACCAACATTCCTTTGACATCCATCATGATTCTTTACTTCTGGCAAACCTTAATTTCGGTATCAAATAAAATATTAATTTTTTTATATATTGAAAGTAATTTTGTTTTACTTCTATCAGTGATACAGATAAAATTTATGTAAATAACGAGTTGTGTTTTTCTTTGATTTTCATGATAGGTTACACTTACATAATGAAATTTATTTTTATTTATGGAGCTCAATGCTATGGTTCTCAGCGTTCCATTCCGTATTGGGCATGTAAGCCCGCTTAATTTTCTCTGAAAAGCCTCATTTTAAGGCTTGATATTCTTTTATGTCGTAAATCTACCATCGGATTTACCCCCCTCCGAAAGAAGCCATGCTAAGAAACAGCCCGAAAAGAATCCATCGCCCACCGGAAGATTTGAACCCGCGTCTTCGCAAACCAGAGCTAGCATGTTACCCCTAGACCACAGAGGACGACATATGTAGGTAAAATGTAAACAATGTAACAGCTGTCGTGTTAGTTAAACAGTTTGTTAATAGTGTCTTCTACATGTTAGGTGAATATTACATCAATATTTACCTAATGAAAATACATACGCATTTTATATAGCGTTTCCCCCCACAATTTTTAACAAAAACATTTTTGTTTTAATTCAGAGGACCACAATGTATGCATTTCCATTAAAATCTTGACATCGAATTTTGTGTGGAACACAGTATCTTCTCTACTACTTAAAGAAAGCAGTAATAGCTATGTACTTTATAGGTAATAACCATGAGTTTGGAGCTCGAGTCTTGGTTGGAGGTGAGTTACTTAGAAAATATTTTCCGGATTTTTTTTTCCCCCGGGATAGGTGGATTTCAGGTATCATATCCACGCTCTTTTGAGAATACACTCCAAAAGTTCAATTGCTGTCCTATGTAATCTGTCTCGCTCTTGGAGCAAACCTACCCTAACCCTTTAAAACGGTTACTTAATTTTTGTAGTTACTGTGATTCATTACCTGAAACTTATATTTATATTAGTTCACTTTTTATTATTATTATTATTATTATTATTATTATTATTATTATTATTATTATTATTATTATTATTATTATTATTATTATTATTATTATTATTATTATTATTATTATTATTATTATTATTATTATTATTATTATTATTATTATTATTATTATTATTATTATTATTATTATTATTATTATTATTATTATTATTATTATTATTATTATTATTATTATTATTATTATTATTATTATTATTATTATTATTATTACACACAGTATCGTGATCAAGCACAAGCTGAAAATGAGTAAATGCAAGCATTTATTAATGAACGATATTTTATTTTGAAGGGAAGTAAAACATTTCAATCTTAATGTAAAACGTTTTATTTATTTGTATAAACTAAAAACTAAAAGGCCAAAATGACTTTGATGTCAATGGGCTTGCAAACCTCAAACACTCGCTCACTAGAAAGTAGATATCTAAAATATAAATAATGGCTTTGATAGAGTTTATATTTTTTAAACATTTTCATTTACGTAATTTCTTTGAAATCAGCTGTGTGATCATCGTTTGTTTTTTTGGCGTTAAGTATTTTTAAATACAAACGTAAATTTCGCTGGATTTACGAACTCCTGAAAATGACACGTATATTGTCCTTGCGGGTAAAAAAAAAAAATTAATCCTGTCGTTGAAACATCCTTGTGCTTTATTAATAGATGGTGAAGGTAACTTTCATTTGAAATTATTTTGTCATTTTGAAAGGCACGGTAAAATTCGAAGGAATAGACTTAAACATATAAACATTAAATATCTAAATAAATATGAAGCAATAATGTTTCTGGGTGAACACAATTCCACGTTGTGGACGCCAATTTGATGCAAATAATTTAATGGCGAGCAATGAGGTTTCACTCAGGGTATGCGTGGGTGTGTGTGAGAAGGATTTTTTAATAACACTGGAATGCCCGTTTCCAACTTATTTATTTACTGCTTCTTCTTTTAAAACATCGAAATGAAAGTTGCCGACCAAGGGTTACCAATCTCTGTTTAGAGTTACTGACTGCAGAATGTTTATTACTCGATAAATTTATTCGTTCCTCATATATATATATATATATATATACGAACCGACAAATATTCCAGACAAAACCAGAGGACTGCCTTAATCGCCCTCACGCCTCAGACTGCCCTCATCGACCTGACGCCGAAGACCCTTCTAATGGCTTCCTAGCCACGAACTGCCCACATCGGCTCCACGCCGAAGACTGTTCTGAATGACCACAGCTGCGCGTGTGGGTGTATCACTTTCCCTTACTGAAAACTCCTTTTCAACCAAAGTCCCTTTGTGGCTGTTTTGTCGCCATTGTAAATGATCCAAAGAATTTCCTATTCATACAAGTCAAATGAGCCCCTTTAGAAAACTGCTAAGGACACTGTTTCTTACATTGCTTTTGTTATAAAAACTTTCCCCACAACTCAACTGGCCTTGCCCTTGTCGTAACAAAGAACCAACATTCCTTTGACATCCATCATGATTCTTTACTTCTGGCAAACCTTAATTTCGGTATCAAATAAAATATTAATTTTTTTATATATTGAAAGTAATTTTGTTTTACTTCTATCAGTGATACAGATAAAATTTATATAAATAACGAGTTGTGTTTTTCTTTGATTTTCATGATAGGTTACACTTACATAATGAAATTTATTTTTATTTATGGAGCTCAATGCTATGGTTCTCAGCGTTCCATTCCGTATTGGGCATGTAAGCCCGCTTAATTTTCTCTGAAAAGCCTCATTTTAAGGCTTGATATTCTTTTATGTCGTAAATCTACCATCGGATTTACCCCTCCTCCGAAAGAAGCCATGCTAAGAAACAGCCCGAAAAGAATCCATCGCCCACCGGAAGATTTGAACCCGCGTCTTCGCAAACCAGAGCTAGCATGTTACCCCTAGACCACAGAGGACGACATATGTAGGTAAAATGTAAACAATGTAACAGCTGTCGTGTTAGTTAAACAGTTTGTTAATAGTGTCTTCTACATGTTAGGTGAATATTACATCAATATTTACCTAATGAAAATACATACGCATTTTATATAGCGTTTCCCCCCACAATTTTTAACAAAAACATTTTTGTTTTAATTCAGAGGACCACAATGTATGCATTTCCATTAAAATCTTGACATCGAATTTTGTGTGGAACACAGTATCTTCTCTACTACTTAAAGAAAGCAGTAATAGCTATGTACTTTATAGGTAATAACCATGAGTTTGGAGCTCGAGTCTTGGTTGGAGGTGAGTTACTTAGAAAATATTTTCCGGATTTTTTTTTCCCCGGGATAGGTGGATTTCAGGTATCATATCCACGCTCTTTTGAGAATACACTCCAAAAGTTCAATTGCTGTCCTATGTAATCTGTCTCGCTCTTGGAGCAAACCTACCCTAACCCTTTAAAACGGTTACTTAATTTTTGTAGTTACTGTGATTCATTACCTGAAACTTATATTTATATTAGTTCACTTTTTATTATTATTATTATTATTATTATTATTATTATTATTATTATTATTATTATTATTATTATTATTATTATTATTATTATTATTATTATTATTATTATTATTATTATTATTATTATTATTATTATTATTATTATTATTATTATTATTATTATTATTATTATTATTATTATTATTATTATTATTATTATTATTATTATTATTATTATTATTATTATTATTATTATTATTATTATTATTATTATTATTATTATTATTATTATTATTATTATTATTATTATTACAAAAGTATTAATTTGTGAATCAGTTGGTTGACAAGAGAATTAAAACAAAAGCGCATGGCAGCTATGCCGACAGTTGTTTGGGTTTTGGATGAGATAGAAAGTTAAAGAGAAAGAGATTTGGGTAGGGATCGTTATCTGATGGTGGATGACATAGCGTGACACGTGCGCCGCGCATCGTTTAGCATCGCAGGGCAACGCACACATTCCGTGCCTCTGCCGCTACCAGAGCACTTCGTGCTACTGTAGGAATAAGTCGATCGGTAGGTCGTACTTCTGAAGACTCTCCACGTCCTGTCGCGTAGTTGATTGTTTCATTTCTGTCTCAGCATCTTCTTAAAATGGCAAATTAAAATAGAAGACACAAGATAATACGTAGAACAGCCTCATATGTAATGTAGGCTTTTTACAAATTTTGATAGTGTATCTGTAAAATTTGTGCAAAAGTGAATTCTGATAGTGGTTTTTCTGCGATTAATCGTTAAGATGCTTAGAGTGGTGTTCATAAACTAAATTGAAAAATTAACATAACATACATAATTTTTCATAACTTTTTAAAACTTTCTAATGCCAAATTGCTTATTGAAGTCAAACAAGGGACAAACGTGCTCATAACTTGTGGCAATAAACATATAATTTGCAACAAGAATTAGCAAATTATTCAGCAGATAAATAGAAAAAAATAATGTGCTTAGTGTTACCAAACATTTGCCTTTTCCCGAATTAATTTCAATAACACAGATCCGCTCGTTTATTGTTTTGTTTATCACGTATGTTCGGAAACCATGTGGCATAAGACGACAGCAAAGAAACAGCTGTAGGTGTCAATCGATATTTCTAAGTGCAGTCGTCACGAACATTGGAAGAAAACGTTGATGTATAGTTTGTGATATTTCCTTTCGCGTAGAAGTGAAGTGAGTTTGGTATGTTTTTTTCTGTGCCTGTAAACAAGAATTCGAACATGGTATGGTATGACATAAGAACATGTTTGTCTGTGTCAAAGTGCGGCTAGGATGGAACTGAGATAAAACAATGCCGGCGCGTTGGCAATCCTCTCAAAGGCCTTTATTTGTGCGGACTATTTGGGTAAATGGGCTCCGTCATGCTGTCCTTTCGGCGGATGATCCTTTGCTGTTGCAGTATCGTAAGCCGCAAAGGGGAAAATCTCGTCCTGGATCTTGCTCAAGTGTCGAGACTTTAACATCATCGTGTTCGTCAACTTCTGCTAGTTCTCGTCGACACAACTGCGTGAGTGACACCCCCAACTCCTCGTCATGTTGCTGCGACTTGCAACCGTGTCTGATAAAGCTCCAACTCGTCCTAAACGATAGTACCACATCGTCATCTTCCTCTGCAGGGCATGAAAGGAGTACCAGAAGACACCGGACTTCGTCCTCGCGTCCATCTGCGCGTTTTCGCGCCCAGGATGAGGATGGTGACAGCAGCCTCAGCCTCCATTGCGATAGAGATGATAGGAGAAAGGAGTCTGCTTCAAGAGCGTCTGTATCGATGGTTGGACAGTATCGTCGGCCTTATTTACCTCACATGTTTCCCAGCAGCTCAGAGGACGAAGAGGAACCTGTACCAAGTCAAGAACACGATTGGCAGAATTCATGGCTTTTCTCGGAGGTGCAGTCGCTGCTTCCAGACGTACAATTAAATCCGTTATCAGAGAGAGTACTTCAGTGGTTGGATCTTGCTGGGAGGACAGCTGAGAAAGAAGATGCACGCCTGGAGAAACGTTTCCGACCTTCCCCACCGCCACCGCCGCCACCACCACCAGCACCTGCTCCTCCAGCGATCCTCGAGAGAAAACCCAGTTCTCAGCCACGACGCTCCATATTGAGACAACGTGGCAGCGCCTTATCCACCACCACAGCGCACACCACACCGACTGAAGCGGAGTCTGCCGAGCCCCAGAAGGTTGAAGAAACAGTGCTCAGTGTTACCGCGCGCGGTTTCAATACTGTACGCATTGGAAGAAGATGCGGTTACGAGGAAGCTCGAGCTGTGATAGATATAACGGAATCGCGTCCTATGCCACCGGTTAGGGTGCAGAGTCCACCTTCATCTCCATCGCCCGTTCAACCTTCGTTTCAACAGCAGCAGCCGCCATCACCCGCACCAAGTCCTTTGCCTCTGCCACTTTCACCATCAGTTGCTTGCAATAGGCCCCAGCTACACATCTTTATGCCAGTTCTTCCAAGAGAAAAAACCAAAAGATACTTCCCCGATGATGTTTCCGAGTGCGATAGTTACTGGAGTGAAACGTGAATAATTATTAATATTTGATAGGCCGCGCCGTGTTTGAGTGGCTAGACCGCTCGATTCTCACCAAGGCTTCCCGGGTTCGATCCCAGGCGATCGCAAACTGAGATATGTGGTGGACAACACGGCGGTGGGGAGGGTTTTCTCCGGGATCTCCGGTTTCCACCGCTCTCATTCCTCCGGTGCTCCCTCTTCATCTCATGTATCATCAGTCACGCCTGTGATACCGCACGTAGTAAAAGCGGGCGTTAAACACAACAGATTTGATTTCATTTCATTTTGACATTGGATTTGTATGCACTAACATAAGATGTGCATGCAGTTATGCTGTCAGAGTCATTAAAATGTGCTCTATAGTTTTGAAAACATGCACTAAGATGGTTAATTTCAAGTTTATACGTTTTGATATTATAATTTTGTTCTTTCTTAGCCATAATTCTGGCATTGTAATTTGATTTGTACTATATATAATGTTCAAGTTTAGGTATGACATATATTCAATTTGTATGGTGAGAAGATTCTTTCCAGCTTTGCAGTTCTATTGGGCAACATTTCAAAGCACTTACTAACTCTGGGGAGATGATTATTATAAGCAAGCATTGTGTTTTCACCTTAAAGATGTTTATTCACAGAACACAAAATAAAGCACACTTTACTTAAATTTCCCTGCATGCATTTAAGAAGCACTCTAAAATTTACTTTGAACCCCAATAAGAAACGATATGGTTGTCTCCAAAGTAAGGACTACATTATTTTGTTTCTAATATGTTTCAGTTCTAATTTTAAAATTAAATATTTAAAAAAAGAAAATTTAAAAATACTTGCATGGTTGATCCATGGAAAATTGATGAAATGTGCGGCAATATGCAATTATGTTCATTATAAGAGTTTACGTCCAAGCACAGATACACATTGAAAAAAAACTATTTGTAATCGGTTTTTCACATTTTGTCAGTTACAAACACACATAGGAAAACATATTGCAAAACTTGAATACATAAGTAAAAACACACTAAATATGCTTTTGCATACAAATCAGATGTGTGCCAATAAGGATTCAGAAACATCACTGATAAAATGTGCTTTACTTCATAATAGCTTTATTCGGCCTAAAATTTACTCTGTTTTTCCAGGAAGTGAATTGCTGATATTAAGCATAAATTCTAAGCTCAAATTATGGATCATTACCAATGTTGTGCACCTAGGGTTATTAATCCATGTTGCTACTGCTTATTTAACTCAAGACATCTTTAAATAAAAAAGAGAGAGCATTTGTAGAGTTTTCAACAACGTGGAATTATAAAATAGCATAAGAATGAGATGTCTTTGTGAAAGGTGTCTTTATTTTTGGAAACGAAAGAGAACAAAAACATTTTTTTTTAAAAAAAAGTAATGTGTATGAAGTGAAAGGGGTAGGGAGGCATGTATGTTATTACTGATATTCTGTGTTTGGTTATATCTAATTTAATGACAAGTAATATTTTATCCCTATAACGAATATTTTTAACCTCAGTATATACATTTAAAATTACAATTAAGTGAAGGAAAATACATAGTTAAAACTACTCAGTAACTAGTAATTTTCAGTAAATAATGCACATTTCCTCATTTCTCAGATTGAAAATCAACATACCTGATAATAATGTGATTAAAACGTTATAACTGGGGACACTGATTTTGAACTAATTAAATAAAAATTTTTCAAGTAATGTCTCTCTTACATGCCTTTTGCATGTGTTGTGAAAAGCACATTCACTTGCTGTACTTTGGAATCTGGAATCATTTCGCAGGTGTACTATACTTAACTATATACAAATAGCAATCCGTAAATTACTTAATCTGTTGCATAAAATAATTGAGATATCCACAACAAATGTTTTTCCAAAGGACTATAGATATCTTTTCTGTTGATGTTCAAAATAATACTGAAATTGTTAGTATTACTTGCATCTGAAAAGAATATTAAGAAACTACAACTGTTAAATGTTTTTAATTATGTCACAATAACATTTTAAACAAATTAACCCATAAAAGCGACTGCCTGTAGCTGTACATTTACACAATTTTTTTATAAGTTGTAATATGATGGTTTACTATTATGGGAAGTATATATGAATAATTCACACATTTTTAGCTTAAAAAGTTGCATTTTTTAAAAGTTAATTTAAATTTTAGATAAGATACATTACATCAATAACATGTAAAGCTAATTGGAAGTAACAAGAACAAAACTTGCTGTATATTGTGATACTTTTACATATTTTGATTTTAATTCTTATCTTTTTATTGGTCTTCTGTTCAGTTGTGGAACAAATATTAGTGCTGATGTTAAATGTGGCATGTATTTTAAAACTTTTAAACATTTCACCTTTATGGGTTTTTCAAGTGGGCATGACATTTTGCTTTGAAGCAGTACATTGTAATTCAAGTTGGAAGGCAGAAGTTACAGGAATTATATAAGAGAAAGTGTGTATGTTGCAACTAAACTCTTGATTATGCTTAAAAGAAAGATATTCTCCCATAATGTGATTCTGCTTGTTTATTGAAGGAACTAAACACCAGTTAAGATGAATACTTGTGAGGCATTGCTTATGTACTTATTATTTAATGTGCCTCCTTGTATTAGCCATTGCAGCATTTACAAATAAAATTATAGCTGTTGCATTAGCTTAGTAACTGACAGAAACATATGTGCCTATGCAAGCTCCATTGAATGAGCCTTTTATTATTAACATTTGTATTGTGATATAGAAAAACTAGTAACAAACTTTATTAATCTTAAACATAAAGCTTTATAACATAATCAGCAAAAGACAGGTAACAGCGAATGCAACTTAGAGCTTAAGATTTTTTGAAGGTCCCAAAAAATGAACATTCTGGGATATAATTTTCCCATACTTTGTGTCCTTAATATGCAGCATTAGACATTACAAACAAATCTTTCTTAAATGGGCTGCAGCATACCATTTAATAAGTCTGATTTATTTGTGGAAGCTTCCAACGTTGGCTGTTTGTTTTGATATTTGCTTAAGATTCCAAAAATTAGTTCATATTTTATCTACATTCTGAATGTCTGAGATTGTTTTGAATGCCACTAAATGTGTACCACTATAATGTTTAAAATATATTTTGCTCAATTGCAAAGGAGTTTTATTAATGTTATAATTGCCAACAAGTATATTAGCTTCCTCATTTTATTTGGTTTTCATTGTTGTGTACATGATCTATCAAACTTTAACCGTTGTAAACTAACAAACATGCATTACAGCAGTATTTGAAATTGCTCCATATATTGTATGCATAGATTGAAAATATTTAATTGCCTGATATTTATTGTTGACGCTTTGTCATTAGACATGTCATCCATTGAGTAATAAATGTAATAAAGAATATATACTGTTACCATATTATTTTCTTTCTTCATTGATTTCTGCAAACAAAAAGAATGTATTATTTCACTAGATATTCATTGTTAATTTATTTTGCATTAAATAAGCAATATGGAAATATTACAAGTATCTGCATGTAATATTTTTCTTTATTTTGTTTTTGAGAATATGTATCAGTATTTATGTAATGAAGAAGCTTGGAAGTGAGCTGCTTGTCTGAACCATATTTTGCATAGTCAGATTCGTCTTTCTTTTATAGTTTACTAGTTATGCAGATATCATTCAGAAGCTTTTCTTAGAAAACTCAAGAAACACATTTTATTTGTCATGAAGATATCTTAAACATATGGTAATTCAGTAAAAATCATCAGATCCAGATTTTTGGAAAAAAAATACTTTTGAAAAAGTTTCCATGTCAAGGATAGTTTAGGTTGAATTTTCTTTAAAATTTTCATGTTGCATCTTTATTAGATGCTATATTTAAATACCAAGCTTAAAATTAATCTATTTCGTTTTTGGTTACCCATACAAACTCACATATAAAGCAGCCAATCTATACATCTATTTTTACTTTCTCTACTATGAACTTACCATTTACCGTTTACTTACCACTTATGAATGGTTTAGAATATTCGCATAACAAATAAAGGTGTATCTTGAATTTTCTGCGAATAGCCTTTGAAGCTCTCTTCATTCCAAATGAATATTGTCAAGTTTCTGCAACTGGTAGGTACAACTTTATCACACCAAAAATATAGTTCTCAGTTCTTTCTCAAACATACATTTTTTTGTAGCATTAACCAGTTCTGAGATATTAGTGCTGAGTTTGAGTTTTCCAACACTCGTATAGTTTTAAAGCACTTGGTCATAATTTGTTTGTTTTTTATGATGTCATGCAAAGAATATGTAACTTTAAAGCCAGCATATAATCACCTGCTTGTTAAAGTTTCAGCTATTGCTTCAACCTTCTGCACCTTTTGTATAGCTGCACTAGAATGCCTAATGGAACAACATTATCTTGAAAAATAGCTATAGAAATACTTTATAAGAATAGTTTCAGAATAGATACAAAAGTCGTGAATGGGTTAAAAAGTGAATATGCTTAACACATCAGAATTTGTTGCATCCCACGTTCTTATTAATCGCTATCAGTATGTTGCATGATCGTTTTCAGTTCCAGCAGCGCCATATAATTAGAAAACCCTATGCAATATATTATTTTGCACCTGTTACCATTTTCTAATTCTGTAAATTCTTCACCAATTCTCCTAAGAAATGATGAACAGGTGATAATGGGCTCTCTATAACCCATTTTAAAATTAGATTGACATCGCAGAAACAGTGCCACCTCTCCTACCGTCAGAACCTTCATTGTCTGGAGTAGAATTCTTTGCTATCCCCGTTCCTCCAATTGGAATCGATTACGCTTTTTTCATATTATCTGGTATACCCTTGTAGACAATGTCGTTCAGCTTTCCCCAGAGAAAAAAAGTATACTGGAATCAAATCCGGTAAACGGGCCGGCCAAGTTACAGGTCCTTTTCGTCCAATCCAATAATTTGGAAACAGTCCATTAAGACAAACTGTAGTAGTTGCTTCACTGTAGGCTCGACAGCCATTATGTTGGCACCACAGATTCCTCCGGCCGCGCCGTGATCGAGCGGTTAGACCGCTTGCCTCTCACGAATGCTGCCCGGGGTCGATTCCAGGCGACCATATGTGAGATTTGTAGAGGACAACACGGCGCTGGGGCGGGTTTTTCAAAGGTATCTCCGGTTTCCCTGCCATGTCATTCCACCGGTACTCCAACTTCATTTCATGTATCATTAGTGTCACCGCCTGCGGTGCCGTATGTAGTAAAAGCGGGCGTTAAACACTACACACACATTTCATTCATTCACAGGTTCCACCTAGTCTGCACAGGAACGTCTTCTAGCATCTGTGGAAGATGGTGTTAGAAGGCTGATATACTTGTGTGAGTGCAGTGCACCTTCTATGAAAGAAGGGCGTATGAGCTTATGGTTCACTATCCCACATCACACTTTAAAACTCCATGGACGTTGACGTTGCACCTGACGAAGCCAACGGGCATTGTCAACAGACCAGTAGGCATGTTTCTGAGGTTTACTTGGACATGTTTAGTAAATGTTGCTTCATCACTAAACAACATACATGACGAATCTGCAGTATCATATATTTATGCTTATGTACGAAAGTTAATACGATCCTCAAAATCGCTTCCGTGCAGTTCTTCATGGAGAGAGATATGACAGGGTTTATATATCGATGAAGAATGCGAAACACACTTGCCTACTCATGCCACTTACACGTGTGATTGCGACGGAAGTAATTTGCGGATCTACTGCAACAGGCAGCCAAAACATTAATTTCTCCTGCATCTCCAGTCACCCGTTTGTTTCTGTTACGTTTTCTAGGTATTACATCACCACTTTCATGTAACTGGTTGAAGAAGTTGACAAATAACTGCCGAGAGGGTTGACGACTATTGGGATATATTTCTGCATACACCATGTACGTAAGAACTGCATTCTTCCAACTCTCTCCAAATACCATGAGCATGTCGGCTCCTTCTACACGGAAACCCCCTTCTTCCACTACGACCTGCTGCTTGAACAATCACAAACGTATCAGATAGTTGTAATGCAGTCAGTGAATAGAAAAAAAAAAAAAAACATTGTAAACAAACATAACATCGTACCCAGCAACAAAGCAGTTTGGATTGAACAAACAAGTGTCGGCGTGTAAAAGTTTCAAAATAAGATTTATCGAAAACTACTCGCACTAGAATTCTGCAGCAACCATCAGTGACATTCTAATTTACTCTTTTACTTTTTATATAAGAAAGCATTGTTCCATTTATACTTAGTTCATTCAGTAATTAGTTGCAACATTTGAATTAACAACAGATAAAACATTTTTGGAGCAGGCAGTATTGTAAGTAATTTTTTGGCCTTTCACAAGGTCTTTGTAAGATGGATGCCGCGTTTGTTGATACCTGATCAAAAATTGCAAAGAGAAACTTTCATTTAAGAATTTGCAGCTCTACCATCAAAATTCCAGTAAATTTTTGAGACGGCTTATTACCATGAATGAAACTTGGATAGATACTGCTCTGCAGAAAGTAAATCACAGTCAAAACAGTGGATTGCGCCAGGTGAATCAACTACAAAAATAGCAAAGTTAATTTTGTCAGCTAACAAGGTTATGGCGAGTGTTTTCTGGAATGCTCAGGGAATTATTTTAATTGGTTTCTTGGACAAGGGTAAAAGCATCACTGGTGACTACTACGCAAGCTTGTTGCAACGTTTGAATGATGAGGTGAAAAGATAAAGACCTCATTTGGCAGAGAAAATGTCTTGTTTCTTCACGACAATGCTCCCACCCATCGTTCAGTCATTGCAATGGCAAAAATGTGCAAATGAAAGTTCCAATTGCCTGAACATTCACCCTATTCGCCACATCTAGCACTCACTGACTTCCACCCGTTCCCGAACCTCAAAAGTTGCTTGGAGGACGAAGATTTTCACAGCAACGAGAAGGTCATTGATGTGGTAAATAGCTATTTTGAGGAGCATGATAAATCGTACTACAGAGATGGTTTAATTAAATTAGAATCCCGACATGACAAATGTATTAGCCTTTCTGCAGATTATTATTTTTTTGTGACTTATCAGCCGACCCTCGTATAAGAAGGTTTAATGCGCGTTGGGATATCTCTCCGTAGTAGGTGAGCAGCAGTGTCGGCCCGGTAATCTGAACTTTCCATTTTGGTGCCTGTGCTTACTTGAATGAATGAATAAGCCTGAGACATTCCATTAAGGGCAGGGACCTCCTACTAGAGGGCTGGGTAGGTTAATTACATCCCCCGAATTTCCTATCCCTTCATTTCATTTCCATTATTTCACATCATCTCTCATCTGGTGGTCTCTTTCAGGGTAGACGTGTCGGCAGGAGTATCGGCGGTGCATGGCGGGATGATACGCTTTCAGGTAAACTACTTTCTCTTCCGGTTGCCGGTTTCCGCGTCTTTGCTGGGACCATTTTGGTACCGCCAGCCAGAGACAGTTGGGGCTCGGCTGCTGGCCTCTTTGTCGTCCCGCAGTCTTGCGTGTTCATTGTCCTGCCCTTTCGGGGAAGTCTCTAAGTAAACTGTAGGGATCCTGCCCTCTGCACTGTCGCGGCTCCTTGGGACGGCCGCCCTTTGTCTCCTCTTGCTTCATCCTCCTTCCTGGGGTGTCCCGCTTGGGGGCATAGGCACAATGGGCCCAATATGGTGGCCTAGGTAGCTAATCCCCTCCGCAGTGAAATTCAAATCCTAATCCTCCTCCTAGAGGCAGCTCATTAAATGTTCTCACGCGATGAGCTCTGCGGCATAGAGGGTTTATTTACCGCGTTATTGTGACATGTCTAGAATTGGAAATTAATTGTTCTTTCACACTGGCCGTGTGTAGGCTAAAGTATGGAAAGGTAGAGTCAGACTGAAAAATTCAATGCCATAGCCGTGTTTCAAATCCCGGCTATGGCATTGAAGTTTTCAGTCTGACTCTACCTTTTCATGTCTAGAATTGTGCTCCTGTAAATCATTTGTCTATTGTATACATTCACTGCACTACAAACGATTTTCACTGCACTTGGACGGTTTCTGCTTGGGTTCCTTGGTGTTCTCACTCCTGGTTTTGGCAAGGGTGGACCAGTGGCTGCCTTCTATTTCTTTGAAGAAGTTGACCCATCTGCTTCTTGGCCTGCCTCTGTGTCTTCTGCCTATGTAAGGGTCCCACAACGTGCATACCTAGAATTAAAGAAATGCCAAACCTTAAGTAGCTAACGTTCTGTTTTTTAAATCTTCGAAGCGTAGGTATGGGATTTGAGACAGGTAGGAAGTCTGACATAAACAAGAGTTCGTTGTAATGGCTTCGTATGGTCTTTTGTGTATTTGCCAGCTTCATTATGATTAATATAAAATATTAATTTTTGAAATTAATGATAAGAATTTCTTTCCTTTGAAGTTTTGAAAGGTACCAGAATAGATACAAAATAAATGATAGTTGGGTAGAGAAAGTGATATAGTTGAAATATAAAATATTGGATGTCTTGGTTAATATTATGCATTCGAAGAACGGGTATAAATTAGATGCATGGTGATATGAACAATTAAATGCCTAAATCACACGAACAACTGCATTGATAAATAGATCGCCTAATTAGAGTGGTTAACATAATGCAGACAATGAGAAAGGAACTGTAGATATGTACCAGCTAGAGGTAATGCGTCAATCGCAGCCGTTGGTAAACCATTTATCCATTGCAGTGCAATATCTGTTTCGTGTTGGCTCAGAACGTCCAAGTATGATGGATTTGTGAACGGAATTTCGGAATATCAACGCCCCACATTGTAGTATGCCAGCGCACGTGAAGTTGACGGAACATGATTCATCATAGCTGTATAGATTGGGGCCAGAATAGACATTTACCTATTTTCATATGCGTTTGTTGGACTGTTTCTAAAGTTAGTCTTTGTACCTAATATATGCATATATGAGGATTCTCGACATTAGATTGACTCTTTCTGCAGTACAATGCAGTTCCATAGCTCTCTCCCTTATAATAACTCCTTATGTTTAGGTGCTTTCGCTAATGCCAAGCACTATTAGTGACGCTTTGTCTATCCAACTCTTCAACCAAATGTCGGTTTAATTAATTTAATTTACTTCCCCTGCTTTCTTTATAACACTATTGTGCAAAGAACTAAAAGGTATTACAGTAATCATTTAGCTGTTATAATTTTAATTTCTCAAAGCCTTGGTTGTTCCTAATAACAGTAAAAATATTTTTATTTTTCAGGTAAAAGGATGTTTCAAATTCGTGGAACGTCTGACGTGCTTAAAATGAAGTCATTTCTAGTAAACATTTATGGCGAATACCTTAATGCGTATCGAATAATAATTTTAAACGAATACCACAATTATACGAGAGGAACTCTGCCTTTAAACCTTCCGCCTTTGTAGGTGCAAATTTCGATAACTATTTCTTCTTCAAACAGGAATGACTGCAAACGATTGAACAAGGGCAATCGACTTGTTAAGGGATTTAATGTCAGAACAGACCTTAATGCTGCACAATATATACAAGTGGATATATTCACCAGAATATTCTACACTGAATAATAGTACATAGTTTCATGAGCAAGAGTACATCCGAATCTCTGTTTAACTGTAGTAATTTATAGAAGTATATATCGGTGCTCGTATCCACTTAACGTGGATATATTCCTGAAATTGTTTCAAGCAACATGTGATTCAGTGTGAGGATTTTAGAAGTACAGTGGGGATCATTTTAAACTTAACTAGTGTTCTAACAATCCATACTGAGGAGAACACACTCCTCCCTTTTGGAAAGAAAAAAAAAAAAAAAAAAAGAAAGAAAGAAACTTGCCACGTATGCCATATCGGTCGACCGGCCTCTCAGTGTCGATCAGGGGCGTAACGTTAGGGCCTGCAGGTCCTGCAATGCGGGCGGGCCCGGTATTTTAGGGGCCCCGCAGAAAAAGAGAAAAGGCATATTATTCTTATTAAAGAATATAACAATTTGAATATATACAGATATAAATTCTGAAATTTGTATAAGATAAATAGTGCAGTTTAATGTCAGTCTGCATAGGAAGTTAATGGTCAGATCATTCCAAGCGGTTTCCCAGAATTGGTCAACGTTTAGTTGAGTTTAGCACAGCTGTGGATGTTAACAGTGCTTGTCCTTCACTACGAATTCTCTGATAACACTGGTTTGCATCATGTTTCTCTGTCGTCACAAACGAGACGCTCATAGTTACAGCAATGAAAATGAATACCAAAATATCACATTAGACAGAAAGTTATTCTTTATTGATGTGTAGAGTTCCTGATACTGTATATACATATTTTTTCTAAACATTTAACTTTTGTCACACTTCCCATTCAACAAAAATGCCAATATATTAGGATGTGAATAACAGGCAGGTCAGTCAACATCCAACTCAGTTTCAGACGAGCTTTCTTCGCGGGAACTAGGTGCATCGTAAAAGGTGGTGTGATATTTTCAAAACTTTCTGCTTAAAAGACTTTTTCTATTTAACTGTGTACTTTTTCAGTAAAATGAAACGTTTTAAAGTTAGGTACGAACATCTAAGTGGTGCACAAAAAAGAAAGAAGAAGCGTGAATTAGAAAAAGAAACAAATAACTTAATGAAAATAAGTGATTTTTTTTCTCCTCCTAGTAATAGTAGTACTATTACAGTTACAGAAGTTTGCAGCGTCACAAGTGAATGCATTTCTGAAGTGAACACCAATAATAACTGTGAAAGCGAAAACGAAATAGCAGACGCCATAAATATAATTAGGCCAATCACAGACTATTCAAATGATCATGCAGATTGTCAATTAGATGCAGATAATGAAACTAAAAAGTTCCTTGTTAGACAAAATCCATGTCTGCCAGCGGGTCCATTCCCCAAAGATGCTAAGCAGGAAAACAGGTCCTTCTTCACTAAATATTAGGAAAAGTTAACTATGGCAGGACAAAGAATTTGGAGAGAATGGTTGTGTTATTCATCTAAAATGACTCTGTTTACTGTAAACCGTGTTGGCTGCTTGGAGGATAGAAATCGTCAGCTTGGAGGGAAGGAGTTCGAGACTGGAGGTGCCTAACCAAAAGTATATTGCGACACGAAACTAGCTCTGCACATTTCAACACTTCCGTCGTTTTCAATTTGTGGCGTAAGGAAAACACAGTTGACGCGGGAATGAATTCAGAACCAAAGAAAATTCAGCACATATGGAAACAGGTCCCTGAGCGTATTGTGAATGTGACTTTAACTCTGGCATCCAATAAATAGCTATAATTGAAATTATGTCAGTTACTGATCGGTTATACATTATATTTTAGGGGGCCCGGATTTTAATTTTTGCAGGCGGGTCCGTATTGCTTACGTTACGCCTCTGGTGTCAATCTAGCATTTGGTGGAAGCATGCAACTTAAAATAGCTCCATTGTTTGCAAAGATTACAGTTGAGTAGCGAACAATGACTTTTATATATGGGAAGACTGAAAATAAAGTTAATGTAAACAACTTACATACGTCTTCAAGAACTTAGAATGGAATCCGTGGAATATTTGTAATTAAATGGTGTTTCATGCCCAGTACTCGAGTGGAATGGTATGCTGAAAACCACAGCATAAAAACCCAAACTTTAATTTCTGTTGTACGCCACACATGAGTTTGCCTGCGAAAGCGCCTTTTGAACTCCACACTAATGCGCGCCGTACGGCTCCATAGAATAACAGTAGGTTTGATATGTCCGAACTGCAATATGTGGTTTTTGAAATACTAATCAGCGTTACAGGTTGTTTGTAGAACGATGGCATTCAAGGAATCAATAAATACATTCTTTCAGTATGTTGTTATTAGTCTATGTATCGAATCTAATATACTGATACAAAACTTTTTATAGAAATAGTAGACTTGTTATTCTGAAGATCTTAAGTTCTGTAAGATCGCAAATGAAAATGAATACTTCAGTTACCTTTAGAAAATGCATACATTTAGTGGATTTGATTTATTATCCACAATCATTTATATAATATGACACTGTTTTTAAAACAGTTCATTAAGCTTTATACTGTTTATGGTTTTCGCATTGTTCCTTTGTTTAGTTTTTAGTAGCATTGTCATTTGCAATTTCATTTATGCATTATGATATTCGTATTTATTTTTTATTTATTGCATTTTACATTATGCCCTTTTTATGTGTGATTATACTGTGGAATTCTGTGTTTAGGCGGCCAGATGTTCCATATTTTTTGGAAATAAATAAAAATAGATCCAAAATAAGCACTAAGCAACCACATAAATATCTGATAAATTGCGTTTCGCTCATTTCGATTGGTAGTCGCAGGTGTAATGGGAAATGAAGAAGCTACGCCCTTGCAGAAAAATGAGCATTTCTGTCTTTCATTGTACCAACGCCTATCTACAGATTAAACACGAAATAAAATAAAATACCGAGCAGATTGGCTCAGGCGGTTTTTCTGTGGCCCGCATTCGGGTGGCCCGGGTTCGATTCCCGTAGCCGATGTGTTTTTTCGGGGGTTTCCTGGGTCGCCAGGCGAATGCTGGGTAGGTTAATTACATCCCTCGAATTTTGTGTTCCTCCATTTCATCTCCATTATCATTTCACATCATCTCTCATCTGGTGGTAGCTATCTTTCATAGTAGAAGTGTCGGCGCTGCCGTGACTCCTTGGGTCGGCTACCCTCTGTCTTCTCTCGCCTCATCCTTCCTCCCGGGGATGTCCAACTTGGGGTTTAGGTACAATAAAAACCACAGGTTTTGGGTGCCGAACCCCGTCCGTAGTAATCCTAATTCTAAACAATTCGTACGCGCGCGCGCGCGCACACACACACACACACACACACACACACACACACACACATACACATCACGTAGTAAAAACTAGGTTCGAAAACATATTAAAATGTAATGGAAAATAATATTACAAACTTTACTAATTAATAAGCTGCAGCTGCAACAACAATAATATTATCATCATAAATTTTTCCAAAGTTGAAAACCGTTTATCAGCGATGAACGAGATAGAAACGCAGTCGCCTTATGAAAAATTAACTTATCTTTAGGCTGCATAAAGCCTTCACGTACAAGAATTATGAGCATTATTAGTGGACATGGAAAGTTTTGAAAATAACTAAAGGCAGTGGGGCTATGCTAAACAGAATCCATTTGTTGCCTGTGTTTACGAACCAATGAAACGCGAAACATTTTATTAAAATACGAAGCCATAGAACAGAAGAGATAATATATTTTTTTATCTATCGCATAACCAGAAACTCGAGTTAATCAAATGAGACAAATACTACAGGGAACCAAAAATGTAGTTATGTTTAGCAAATAGAAGCTGAAGATCTTAGGGGAAATCTGATTCTAAATTAATCATGGTGATCATTGATTGATAATAATGTATCTAACACGATGGGAATAACGTAAAATAACTATCCGTCTTCACGGATGTGTCTGTCATATTATGCGAAATCCTTAACGGTTGAGCTTAGGATGTAATTTCACCGCAGGGTGGATGTGTTTCGATAAAATTAGCACTCAAATCGATCAGGCTGTCCGGAAGAAACTCTTTTCATTATATTGATTTCTGGGGCTAATTGTTTCACAGTACATTGCAAAGGGAAGTATAAATGTTTTGTTGTTAGTGAAGGCAAACTGTTGATTAATGACGGACGTTCATTAGAATAAAGTAATCGGAAACTTCTGGGAAACTCATATTAATGATCAAGAAGCAACCAATCGCAGTGATGTAGAGCAGTGTATGTATCTTGCACTGGAGAAATGACTACATAAGGTTTCTTTCAGAAAGCTGTTCATGGAATACGTTCGTATCTGCAACAGTTGCGTACTTTTTTAATACATCCACTCCATTCATATATGTTTTCGAAATGCTCACGGGACTTACGGTACCAATAAAGTAAATTCTTGTTTATATGGATTTTCTGGCTTTTGGGCATTTCGCGACACAGATTTTTTCCCCCCCGTCTTTAACTGCTATGGTGATATCGGCAGCCGTTCTCCTTTGGAACATACTGAAGGTGTTAACTCGTTATCTTTTGGTTTTTAAGATGGGGAAGATGGGAAATTATCTTGGTCGGAGAAAAATCCCCACCCCCACCGCTGGGAATCGAACCCGGGACCCCTAGCACGGCAGGCAGGTTCTCTACCGACTGAGCTACGGGGCCAGCCTACACAGATCTTGTGTGAAAGAATATAGGTATTTAACTATCATTGATTGACCTAACGTACTTACGATAATGTAAGTTACTATTACGGTACGTTATTGGTTAGGGTATTAATGTTGAACCGCTATGTTGTCATGGTAGCTGGTAAGAGCAGCCGCGCCCGATTCGGTAGCGTAGATGGTAGCGTGTCTGCCTCACATTCAAAAAGTCCCGAATTCAAATCTCGGTCGGGGTGATTTACCTGGATAAGGTTTTTCCGGGTCTTTCCCTTATTCTGAAAGACGCATGTCAGGTAACTCTAAGCTCCATAGACCCCGGGTTCATGTGAGCACCATTTCACCCATTTCATTCATCGTCCGATATGGAGGACGTACAAATAAAAAAAGAAGAAAAAGAGCAGCCGCGTGTATAAATAGAAGATCCATGGTTCATACCCCGGCTACGCCATTGAGTTTTTCATTCTGATTCTACCTTTAATTTGGAATGGGAGTTTCGTAATCTATTGTAAGTTGTATTAATCATTGCTATCGAAAAAAAAAAAATTATCCATGTGAATAGCAGTTAGGTTTGCTTTGAAGACACTGATGTATGTACTGTTGTACACTGTGGCATAGTGGGCTAGAGCGTTGTGCTTTGGTTCCCTGCCGTGGAATACGCCCGGGATCGATCTCACCCCTGCGGATTGTAAGTTCCGGGTTAGGACCGGTGCTCACTCAGCATCGTGAGGAAATTAAGGAACTACGATAGGTAGCTTGTCTAGAAAGTCAACTTTCTGGCTGGGAGTGCCGAGATGCTACCAGATCTCCTCCCTGTATCGGTTGGATGATCGCCCATCTCTGCCTTGCGCATGTCGGCGCGAGACCGGCAGTCGGGTTGGCAGGCTCTGGCTCGCTTGCAGGCTGTTAGGCCATGAGTTTGGGGAATGTAAATACTAAGCTTTTCTCACTCACTTTTCATTTTTAGTTATGCAGGTACGCATACTTGCGCATACACAAATACGCGCTTTATTTTTATAAAAAATGTGATCATATATATAATTCAAGGAGTTGAAAAACTGTATGGTCACTAAAATCGTGATGATGCATCCCAGTTCATTTATACCCAGCACACGTTAAAGAAATGCCGCGATAAACTTGCCCATTTCTCACATGAAATCTGTTTGCATATAGAGCATTATTACATACAGGCTCCAGAGCAATAGCGGCTCTTGAGTATACATTTTGGATGTTCACAAAAGTTCAGTCCTATAGGCCTGTAAATGTGAAGTAGTATATACTGCATGCTAGTATTGATTATAATACAACTGAGGTCGCTCCTTGGAGCAGCAGCAGTAACAATAATAATTGTGGACAGATTGAGCCAGACTGAAAAATTCAATGCCATAGCCGGGATTTGAACACTCAATAGTTAGAGCAACCGGACGGAGCCTGGAAAATCAGTATTAAATGTCGGCTATGGCATTGCATTTTTCAGTCTGACTCAATCTGTCCAGAATTGGGCCCACACACGGCTGGTGTGAAAGAATAATTTAATTTCCATTAATAGACCTAATATGGTTGGACTATAAAGCCTGGGCCTTAAAATAGGTGTTGCAAGTCGTCATTACGTAGGTACTTGTTTCATGTGTCTATGAGAATTTCCTGGTGGTTTACCGGTTAATGTGAGTCAGTTGGAGAATTAATGTCATACATGGTAGCTCAATGGTTAGAGCAACTGGGCGGAGACCGGGAGGTCCGTGTTCAAATCCCGGCCATGGCATTGAATTTTTCAGTGTGACTCAATCTGTCCAAAATTTGGCTTACACATGGCTGGTGTGAAAGAACAATTTAATTTCCAGTAGTAATTATATTATCATAATATTAATAATAATAGTAATAATAAATAATGCATTACTTACCGGACAAAGGCAAGTTTTTTTTATTTTTTTTTTATTTTTGTGGATGGCTTATTGTGTACACAATCAAGTACAGAAAGTGCATAGTGTTAGTGCAAGCACAAAGTGTAAATTAAATTATAGTTGTGTTTATGGAAACCGGTGAAGTATCTACTTTGTGCACGTTTCCTAGATTTATTAAGGGACTCTTAACTTCTGATGGAGTTTGCTTCCATTTAGTGACAGTGATGTAACATTGTAAGTGCGAAGAAAGCGGTATGTTAGTGCGGTTCAAGTGTGCGCAACCCGTGTATAATTTGGCCTTGTAAGGTAATTTCTTCGTCCTAATCGTGCATACGCAGAAACAGCTCAATATGTGCCAGGAATCCTGTTGCCATGTTTTATCGAGTAGGAGTGCAATAGATGTAAAAGCCGTATATTTTAAATTACGAGATTTACTGACCTGTAATAACATTCGAAGGAAAAAACAAATTTTCAAGATGTGAAAATTAAAGGCTGTTCACGTGATCTTGTGCACTTACATAATATGTAGAAACCAGAACTTTTCTTCATTCCGTCAGAGCGCCCTAGTTAGGTCTCTTGGGGATTATCGTACCAGAGTTTGCCGCATGAGGCAGTACTGGCTCCTCCGCATGGCTTGCGGGCATTATCGTTAACCCTTACCCCACCAAAAAACTAGCCTGGAAAATTCAAAATTATGTTTTTCTAAATTTTAATTACCATCAATGGTGCACAATGGGTCGTTGCACCTGGAACCTCGGCCGTAGAGAAGCTATAGCTACCTCCTTTCTTTCTGCCCACCTAAATCTCACTCGTCATTCTGCATACCCCTTATTTCTCTGATGTGGTTTAGTCCTTTCTAGAACAGGTACACGAGTAATACACCTACGGGCTGTCCCTCACTCCGCCAACTGCTCGACGACGACGGCGGTAACTGTTCTTTGTATACCTACAGGTACTCATAAAAATATTCGGTCAAAGTTATGCAACTCAAACTCAGACGTTTGTCTTCCTAAATGGAGGTGTAAACATTTAAGTAAAGATAAATCTGCCCGCCTCGGTAGCGTAGATGGTAGCATGTCTGCGTCTCAGGTTCAAGAGGTCCTGAGTTCGAATCTCAGTCAGGGTGACTTACCTGGATAAGGTTTTTCCGGGGTTTTCCCTTATCCTAAAAGATGAAATTCGGGTAACTCTAAGCTCCATGGACCCTGAGCCCATTTGAGCATCATTTCACCCATGCCATTCATCATCCGATATGACTTAAAAAGTTAAAGGACATAAATTACCAGAAACAAACAAAAAAAAAAAAAAAAAAAAAAAGAGGAAGAAGAAAAGATAAATGCAGTTAAATACATGTCATTTGCAACAGTAACAAAACAGTCGTTCAGAGTGAGGCCAGAGCGGGACCGAAGGTGTGCCGGAGCCTAGCCAGAGCCAAGTTAGAGTGAACGTAGAATGAAGTTAGAGTGAGGTTAGAGTGAAGCTAGAGCGAAGCCAGTGCCAAGCAAGAGCGGGACCGGAGCGGTGACCGGAAACTAGCCAGAGCCAAGCCAGAGTTAAGTTAAAGAATGAAGTTACAGTGAGACCAGAGCGAGACCGGAACAGGGGCCGGAGCCAAGTTAGAGTGAAGTTAGAGTGAGATAGGATCGAAGCCGGAGAGAAACCAGAGCGGAGCCAGAGCAAAGCAAGAGCAAAGCCAAAGCAAAGTTAAAGCAAGGCCAAAGCAACGCCAAAGCAGAGCTAAAGCGGA
The DNA here is from genome assembly GCA_030765055.1 of Mantis religiosa. Taxonomy (NCBI): domain Eukaryota; kingdom Metazoa; phylum Arthropoda; class Insecta; order Mantodea; family Mantidae; genus Mantis; species Mantis religiosa. The sequence goes on along the minus strand of CM060953.1, from coordinate 76,142,638 downwards.
GCCAGAGCAAAGCCAGAGCAAAGCCAGTGCAAAAGCAAAGCAGTTAAGGTAAAGTCAAAGTAAAGTTATAGAAAAATAAAATACAGTTTTTGAAAGGGCGTTGGTCACCATGGAGTTGAACGCCCTTATTTATAAATCATCATCATCAACAGGTGTTGACAAAAATATTTCAGCGTACTTGCTGATATTTCAAATGTCACTTAAATTTTTGGTGAATTAAAATCTATATGTATTCCCTCACAGGATTGGATTGGTAAGGTGAATTATATCTTACAGGGATGTGGCTAATGCCTTAAAAAATTTGTTACAAAGTGTGTGTCTTTAAGATATCTACATACATGTTTTATATCGTACGATTTCTATCTGTTAACGTTTGTCACCTATGCCAAATTCCTTCTAAATGAAGAGAACTTTACAAGCGATTTCCAAAAATATTCGAGATATACTATATTATATTTGTTTTGAATGTATTGAATATATTTAAATTACTCAGATTAGCTTAGAATACAGAAGACACGTTTTACAACGTTGGTATTTTAAAAACAGTGCAGTTCGGTATTACATTGATTAAAGTTGAGGATAGACCATTCAGTATTCTTTGGAAGTTTCTCTCCATTTGCGGGCATTTATGAAGTTATGTCTGCGTCTTGAAAGCTCAGTAACTACGAAATTTAATGGCACTACGAACGTGTACTTTGCCTCATTCGCTCTAAAAGTATGTTAGTGGCATAGCAGGGATGGCATTACCAGAGCGGCTCTTGCATGCAGGAATGTACGTTCTGTTTTGCATTACTGCTGTGGTAATAAAACTCGAGGAATAGAATACTACGAATAGTTCATGTAGTTTTCTAGGACATGGAAGGCTTAACAACAAGCCAAAGTATCAAAAGGATTAACGTGTCAAGTTTATGTTAAGTGTACATACTTAAGCCCGTATTTCATTGTAACTTATCTCACAACACTATACAAATACGTATTAATATTATATATTAATTTCCATGCCAATTCTTATAAAGACTTATTCATATATTTTATATTTCATTATCGTTCATCAATATTTAGAATAAATTGTTGGTTCCTGCTCCAAATTATAATTACACGATTATCTTTAATTAGTTATTTCCAACTAGTAAACATCAAATAATTTGTTAATCAACCTCATGGAGGAGATGAAACCGTTCACGCATGTCATTAAGATGCTAACACTTTCTCTGACTGCACGCTGTAGAAACCTCCACCAGAGTACTTCAACCTTGCTTACTGGCCTTGAAAATGTCTGCCGCAGTCGCAGACGAAACATCTGGGAAGGAGCCCAGCAAATCACTGCCCACAAGCCCGGATTATGCTGTACCTAGTATTTAAATAATTATTACTAATCAAATATTCCCAATCTGCCCGAATATTTGAATGTGGTTTCAAACATCTTGTATAAACGTTTGAAATATGAATATCATTTTAATTATTAATATTGAATTTCGCATCTTCATTTGACAAATCTTCCAGCATCTGTGCTACAAATATTTTCCCCTTAAGTTTCACTGTGTGTTGTTTAAACATCGTTGTATTGTATGGAAAGATAGAGTAAGACTGAAAAATTCAATGCCATAGCCGAGATTTGAACCACGGATCTTCTGGTTGCCGTCCAGCCGCTCTAAACTATCGAGCTACTATGGCCAACATGCCAACATGACATTAAATTCTCCAACTGACTCGTGTTTTTCCGGTAAATCACTAAGAGTTCTCATAAACACATGAGACAACTGCCTTAATGGCGACTTACAACATGTAAGTACTTTAAGGCCCGGGCTTTATAGTTAACCACTATTAGGTCAATTACCGGGATAAACACGAGTCAGTTGGAGAATTTAATGTCATGTTGGCATGTTGGCCATAGTAGCTCAATGGTTTAGAGCGGCTGCACGGCAACCAGAAGATCCGTGGTTCAAATCCCGGCTATGACATTGAATTTTTCAGTCTGATTCTTATTTTTCCATACTTTAGCCTACACACGGCCAGTGTGAAAGAACAATTAATGTCCATCGTTGTTAAGGGGTCCAAAAGGATCTCTATTCATGTTTTTGTATGCAATACGTTGTAGGATATTCCTCAAATTTAAATAATAATGTTCTATAACTTGTATGCCGTTAAAAGCATTTGCCTAAAGCATCTGATGTACAGTGGTGGTTGTATGATTTACCGCTGATTGTAATGTAGGGAAGATGCACACAATCCAAATTAGATAACTCACAAAACTATCGCCGCTGTGACGTAATGTAATTACAAAAGCTATCGGAGTTTCAAGCTTCCGCTGGTAACTATTAAAGTGTTGTGCTTGCTGTTGACAGTCTAGAAAGGTAAGACGGAAGGGGGTAGTAAAGGAAGGTACAGCGTGATACCACACGGAGACGTCCGAATGAAGTACGGGACAGTAGTGGTATTCCACAGGCATGTAGCTACATTCCGCTATGTTTTGTTAATCAGATAATCACCTTCAAAGTTTCCCTCAGATTTGCGAGACCTTGCCGGATTTGCAGCCGGAACTTCCTCTTTTTCTTCCCTTCTGCACCCACAATTTTAAGTAAATGAAACAATCAATATTCTTGTTCACTTCGGAGGCTGTCAGGGTTATCACTTATGAAGTTTTTAAACGCTTCTAATAATTCAGCTTGCCTTTGACTCTTTGATTTAGAAGTATTTTCATACTGTTTTTCCTGACAGGTTCGAGCCTGCACGGGCAAAAATGTCAACTCCACTGGATGTTACACAGGCTGAAAACTGAGATAGCATAGATTCCTTATCTACGAAATGCATCACTCCAAGTGTGGTGATGCCATATCTTTCATAACGGAAGTGTTCAAATTAAAACTTTGTTTTGGGTGAGTTATTACCTCTGTCATTTCCGGTCTCATTTGATCATTTATTTCACCTATTTCATTCATTACCTCTGCAGACCTGGCATTTAAAGAGCACCTTAAATATATTCCAAGTATCATTAATCCAAAGGAATGTTTAATATGTAGATATCGATAACAACAGAAGAAGCCTTGCATTTGACTGAACATGTAAATGCAACAACAGAACTGCAGTTGCTCTTATCAAGTGAGTGTTTTTGTATTTTACATCTAACTGTATGGATATTATCGTTTTATTTCATTATATATTTGAATAAAATTGTATTGTTACTATATAGATCATGTCCCGCTAACATTGGGTTTTGCTATGATTACTTAAAGATCAGGATAAGGCTATGCACTCGCTCAGTTTACCTTATAAGCTCCAGCTAGACTTTGATTCTAGTGCTGATAAAAAACCAGGAATATTTTTTTTTCGAGAACATTTTACCATAATTCTAGACATGGTCTCCATTGATGGTTATACATTTGGTCCAGCGATGTTCCAGCTTTTTCATCCCGTTGGAAAATAGGTCCCGTCAAGATCTGCAAAATACACGTTGACGGTGACTATCACTTCTTCATTTGATTAACATTTCTAACCACCAAGCCAAATTTTTAAGTTTGGGAACAGGAAGAAGTCACTTGGTGCTAATTCTGGTGAATAAGATAGATGAGGAACCAATTCAAATCCCAACTCACGCACTTTCGCCATTGCAATTTCTGATGTGTGCGATGATACATTATCCTTCTGAAAGAGCACTTTTTTGCGTTTCAATCTCAGTATCTTTTCAGTCAACTCATGTTGCAGAGATCCAACAATGAAGCATAATAGGCTCCAATTATGGTTCAGCCTTTCTCAAATAGTCTATGAGGATTATTCCTTGAGAATCCCCTCCCCCCCCCCAAAAAAAAAACAGTGGCCATCACTTACCAGCTGATAAAATGGTCCTTGCTTTCATTGGTGCACTTTCACCAGTCTTTGCCCATTGTTTTGACTGTTGTTTTTTACTCTGATGTGTAATAATGGACCCAAGTTTCATCCACGATTACAAATCGGCGGAAAATTTTTTGTGGATTGCGATTAAACACCGCCAGACACTCGGTAGAAATGTTCTTGTAGATGCGCCTTTGGTCGACTGTGAGCAATCGCGGCATCAATCTTGCACAAAGCTTTTTCATTGCCAATGTTTCATGCAGGATATCGTGCACTCGCTCTGTGGAGATGCCTACAGCCTCAGCAATCTCACGAATTTTGATTCGGTGGTCTTGCATGACCAGATCGTGGAGTTTTTCAATGATATCCTGTGTGATGACCTCTAAAGGGCGACCAAAGCACAATTTACCTTCGGTGCTTCTACGACCACGCTTAAATTCATTGATCCAAAAGTAAATGGACTTAATGTTTCTGCAGAGTCCGGGTGAGCTTCATCCAATTCAGTTTTGACTTGTGCGGCAGTCCAGCCCTTCAAATGAAAATGTTTAATAACAGCGCGAAACTCTGCCCCCACCCGCCCCCCATTTTCGATCGCAGCTGTCACACTGACCAGTTCAGATGGCTGTCAACAATGAACTGTATATTGCAACACATTCAACATTTCTGTACAATCTTTTGAATAATCAAGCTTAAGACCCATAAAGTTGCAACAAAATATTTCCATCCCTTCATGGAAATTTACCATACTTATCAAACGACCCTCATATTGTACTTTAAAAACATATTTGGAGCCATTTTAGAGAAAATAAAATCGTTGAAAAAGATTTCCAAAACAGTAGTCCGGAGTGAGGGGATTTTCCTGGAAATCACCGTGTTACATCCCTAGAGGGAGCTGAACTGAAATACCAAGTTTGGTATTTACGCGCTTTTTCGTTTTTGATTATGCTGTTCACACATATGAACACACGTGCGCGCGGACGTTTATTTAAACATGCTGTTTGGAGGGATTGAGGAAGCTTCAAAATGTATTTCCAGTGAAATCTCGGTATCGAATTTTTAGGTGGAATACAATACTTTCCCTAGTAACTAAGTATGTAATACAGAGAGAGAAAAATGGCGTCACATCACAGAAGTCCATAGGGATTAAGGTGAACCTGGTGGGATGTTCTATTTGCATTTGAGATACTAATCTTTACTTTATCATGTATTTAGAGGTAGAAAAGGTATTGTATTCTACCCAAAAAAAAAAAAAAAACGATATTGAGATGTAATCGGAAATATGGGTTTAGAGTCTCTCTGAATCACCCCACACTAAACAAATGTTTTTAGAAAAAAGGCCTCTTTGTGTGTGGGTAGGTTCGTGTTTTCAGGGTAGCATCTAAATTTGAATAGGAATAGCATCTCATTTAGTTGAGAATCTGTGAGAAAGGTTAACCGGGGAATGAAAGACACATCCAATTCAATCAAAGGAAAACCTGTAAAAACTTTGTTTGCAGAACGTTTAAAAACTAACCTGCAAACCTCCGAGAATTTCTTAGAAGTATTCCTATGTGTTTTGGGAGCCTTAGTAAGGGTATCCCTCAGATCGGCAAAATAGAGAAGTCATAGCTTTAAGAAGCAGGATAGTTGTATTTTACTAGTTCATATACTGTAACAAATTTAACTTGCTTTGCTGTATGTTATGTAAAAATTGAGAATCTTATACAAATTAATACTTTTTATTTGAATGTTTACTATGAGAAATTTGTCTAAACAAAGCACAGTACCACAAAACCGAATGTTAATGAGAGAAAATGACAATGAAATGTAATTATATCTAAATAATTAACAGGTTTGTGTTTGTTCATGGTTAGTTTGTTCTGTTTACACAGAAAGAAATGCTCATTTAACGTGTAATAATGGTAGATATCATATGACTAGGTGCATCCTGTTTTAAATTTAGCTTTCACTATGTATAGGAAGTAAATGACATTAGATCTAAGTGATTGTTTTACAATATTTTAAAACATGTAACATTTTTAAAATTGACGAGTTTCAGGAAAACTCACAAAAATAATTAAAGAACAAATTTATATAGTTAACGGTGTGAGTATTGCGTCATTTTCATTGGCAATTTCATCTTTAACCTTTCAGCCTTTAAGTCGTGCTATGAAACACATTTTGGAGCAGATTTTGTGGAAACAAAAGATGGCATTGGTGTGAATGAAAAGCGAGAAAAGGGCTGGGGTACCGCGTTCGTGCTGCCGCATTTTCAATTTCCTAATGCGCCGTCGAGTGGAGGATTACGAGTGTGAAAAGCGATTTTAAGGCAATTGAATTGTACAGATTCTGGTGAGTGGTGCCTGCACCCTGATAACATCGCTCATGGGCCGTCCAGGAAGGGGTGAAATTGTAATTACGCTGAACAGCACCAAGCAATTTCATTTTCATTCCACTTCTCAGAAAGGATTGATGTTGAATTCGCACGCATTCTATTGTCCAAGCGGGTATTGCTCTAACCTGCTGAGAAACTCAATTTTCATTAAAGCTTTTTTCACTTTGTGGATGGAAATATGTAATCAGCACGAGGACCTGTTTCTTAATTAACAAGTAATTTCAGAGAGAACTACACATATTTCAGTTAAAGCTTTGTGGCCCTGCATCACGCTAACTTGCTTCTAGATGCCACCAAGGAAATACAACCCTCTTTGGTTGCCTATTCTTTCTGTTAGATGCTAATGCATATATTCCAAATTATCAAGCCCTGTCAGTATGATGAAAATATAGTAGACGGTTGCACTAGATATTTTATCATTTCAACTAAGGGCTTGCTTCCTTTGTGCACATCTAAAGTGCACGACTGACATAACCGGTTTCCGGTATGTTCTGTGTTTACGTTGTATAACATTTGTCCAAGCATTTGGATTGCTAAGAAAGAAAAATAACGCTTTCACAGCAGATATTTGGATATTTATGAAAACAAAAACACCAGAAGCACTCCCAGGTTATATGGATAAGATGATGTATAATGTTCGATGTGCAGTCAATTGCAGAATTATGTTAGTACCGCCGGTGTCCCGGAATTTCGTCCCGCAACAGTTCTGTTACATGCCAATAAATGTAATGACATATGGATGTCACTTTTCAGTACCTACACCTAAAAACCATCGACATGGGCCGGGTTTAAACCCGGGACCATTGGATAGTAGGCCAGCTCCTAAGCAAGTCACCTAGACCGACAAGAGTTTTAATCTGTAATAAGTCACAATCTTAGCGCAGAGGTAGAACATTAACACATGCATAGGAGTCGTGTGCATGAAATGTCCGCGATTCAAATCCCCCTATAAGAATCGGCGCTGTACTCTACTGGTTTTGCTCAATTCCCACAATTGGCAAATGCCGCGGAGGTAACCTTAGATCTGGAACTTTTTCTTCCCAACATTAATTTCCCAAATATTTCATTAATTTGTTCATTTGGTTGTTGGGTGTCGTAAGCAGTAAAAGCTCACTTTAAACAGTACTAAAATAGAAAATATAATTATTATTCTCAGCACAAGTTGAAATATGCTAAGTTTGTGACATTTTCTGTAAATTTCTATTTTACCTTTTTGATTAAATCTCAGGTATCACTAGGTATTACTAGGGCCCGGATAATTACGAAATTAGGTGTCTTGTTTTCTATTGACATTAAGGTACTTGATCTGCATTTTATTAGATTTCATGAGAGACTAAAAACGTAAACTTTGAAAGTTCATATATTTACATATTTTGCACTTAAATACATATTTTTACATGTGTATTAATATTCCATGCTTAGTTTCAATTTTATTCAAGTTATAACATACATTTGCGCGAAATGGTTAAAAAATATTTGTCTTGAATCACACAGTCCGTTTGCTTCCGTTTGGATGTACGAGGGTCGGCTGATAAGTCCCGGGCCTCACATAGAGATAGCGCCACTGGACCAATTTGACGGGTAACATAATATAGTTTAACTCTAGTTTAACTCTATCTTGTATCCATAGTTACAGGACAATAGCTTGTTTAGTTTTTGAATCACAGCATTTTAAACAACACAAATGTAGAGGTTTCACGAAAATGGAGGATTGGAAAAACGAGCTGTGATTATTCCATTTGAAAGGCTTCATGCCTAAAGAAATCAAGGAAAAACTGGACATGGAAAGACTCTGCCCCTTCATATACAAAAATTAAAAGGTGGGTTGCAGAGTTTAAAATCGGACATACGACCACTAGTGATGAGCCCCGCTCTGGACACCCTGTGGTGGTCAACTCCAGAGATCATTGAAAAACTTCATCGTTTAGTACTGGAAGGCCGCAGATTAAAGTCGTTCGAGACAGGAGAGGTTGTAAACATAAAAAATCCAGGTAATATTTTGGACTTTCACAAGGTCTGTGCAAGATAGGTGCCGCGTTTGTTGACACCTGATCTAAAGTTGCAAAGAAAATCTGTTTCTGTTAAGAATTTGGAACTCTACCGTCAAAATCCTAGTGAATTTTTAGACGACTTATTACCATGGCGGAAACTTGGATACATCACTACACTTCAGAAAGTAAATCACAGTCAAAACAGTGGATTGCGCCAGCTGAACCAACTTTAAAAACGGCTAAGTCAATCTGGTCAGCTAACAAGGTTATGGCGAGTGTTTTCTGGGATGCACAGAGAATTATTTTTATTGATTACTTGGAAAAGGGTAAAAATATCACTGATGACTACCACACAAGCTTAATGCATCGTTTGAGTTATGAGGTGAAAAGAAAAAGACTTCATTTGGCAAAGATAAATATCTTGTTCCTTCACAACAAAGCTCGGTCCATAGTTCAGTCATTGCAATGGGAAGGATGTGCGAATTGAAGTTCGAATTGCTTGAACATCCATCCTTTTCGCCATATCTAGCATCCAATGACTACCACCTGTACCCGAATCTCAAAAGATGTATTGGAGGACGGAGATTTCACAGCAACGAGTTTATTGAAGCGGCAAATAGCTATTTTGAGGACCATGATAAATCGCAATACAGAGATGGTTCAATTAATTAGAACACCGATGACAAATGTATTTGTCTTTCTGGAGGTTATGTTGAGAAATAAAGGGGAAAAAATCATTTTTATTGTGAGGCCAGGGACTTATCAGCCGACCCTCGTATGTACGTCAATCACGCGATTGCATTGCATGTCCAAGTCATGCCATTTCAACAATGCATCAATTAACCAGCATGTGTAGATTAAACAATAAGTTCGTCCGTGTAACCTCAACCTCAAGTTCAGATTCACTATTGTACCCATTTCGAAGGGGGAAACCTCACTCTGAGTTAAGTTAAACCACTACACAGAAGAATCTGAAAATATTTACACTTTTGTAACGAACGTACCTTTTTTTCTGTAATTTACGTCCGCCCCAACGTTAAGTTATATCGGACGGCGAATGAATTGGGTGAAATGATGCTCAAATAAGTCCAGGATCCATGGAGCTTAGAGTTACCTGACATTCGCCTTGAAGGATAAGGGAAAACCCCGTAAAAACCTTATCCAGGTAACTCAACCTGACCGAGATTCGAACTCGGGACCTCTTGAACGTGAGGCAGACATGCTACCATCTACGCTACCGAGGTGGGCAAGAACGTACCTTGTTCTTAACTTTTTCGAATCTTGCATCACTTCGTCCACATCCATTTCATCGGGCTTGGGCTTCAAAGACCTCACTTATAAGCAGTTAGTTATTGCTCACTAAACCTAAATCTCAGAAACATCCAGTACCACAAAGGTCTCAGTTTGTAAGTGCATTTTTAAGCTGATATCTCTATCTGAAAATTAATAGATCCAGTACTATGTAAACATGAGAAATGCACAAATGGCACTGTGCCAAGATGAATTTACACTCAGCTAGAACTACGTTCCATGTAGAAACTATCAACTTAATTCGTCTGGAAATTCGTGATGGTCCTATTTGGGTCTGAATTGATGAGAGAGCTATGATGAAGGAAACGTATTGGATATGTAATAGGCACGTTGATAGATAATGAAGCTGGTCAGCTTATGTTAACTTCTGAAGTGTTGCCAAATAGCAAACATCAAAATATTGCCAAACTAATGATGCAATGGACTTCTGTAGTCCAGTAGGTGAAAACTAACATTGTCTTCCATCTGAAAGATTGATTTCATAGCAGAACGAGGTTAGCTTTAAACTACGTTTTCTTCTGTAGACACACTTACACGATGCATGGAGTTAGCAATAAACTGGTGACAGATATGCAATCTGCAGTGAGATGGTTTTGATAGCTTTTAAAAATATTTTTATGAGATGAAGTATATCCCTACTGAGGGACTGTGTAGCAATGAGGCTTGTCAGAGAATGCTCTCCCAAGCTACGTAAGCGTGCGATCAGTGATCATTACTACCCATTCCTAGCGGTTCCGTTGCATTGCTTTTGTTCTTTTCTGAAGCGTCGAAAGTATTATTGTGAGCTGCATGTTCATTGGCACTTCGTCCTACGCTGCAGAGGTTATGTAGAAGGAGGTAGTGGTTCTAAAGTGTTCTTTCCAAAAGCGCCAAAGAGCTACTCTGTTTTTTTTCCCCTAGTTAACAAATAAAATTGTTATGTGTCGAACACAATAGTAACTATAAGTGTTAATCCAGTTTATCAAACTCCCAAGCATAAAACATCGCCATTATTTCAGATACACAATAAATTTTATCCCTAAGTCGTGGTTTACTTAAGTTCTCCTTCGATGTCTAATCAAGCTCGAAAAATATATTTGTCTGAAGTAAACTTCTGCGCCCAGATTCTGTCCCACCTTAGGGGTTTGCGGATTTTAAATCCCGAGTATAGGACCGATGCCCATTCAGTATCGTGAGGAATTTGAGGAGCTGCAATAGGTAGCGAAACTGGTCAAGAACGTCAATTTCCGGATGGAGGTGCCGAGGTGCTAACTGCATCGCTTCCTCTTATCCATTGAATGATCGCTCATCTCTACTTTGCATATGTGGGCGTGAGGCTGGCAGTCGGATTGGCTGGCTTAAGACCAATTCGGGCTGTTGCGCCTGATTTTTAAAATTAATGTTGTTTTGGATGGATAGAGTCAATCTGAAAAATTCAATGCCATGGCCGGGATTTGAGCTACGTGCCACGTAAAGGCACGTTGGCCATGGTAGCTCAATGGGTAAGAGTGACTGGACGAAAACCAGGAGATCCGTGGTTCAAATCCCGGCCTTGGCATTGAATTTTTCAGGTTGACTCTATCCATCAAAAGCCTTAGCCTATAAACGGCTAGTGTGAAGGAATGATTAATTTCCATCAATTAACTTAAAAATTAATGTTGTTTGTTTATTAGAAATAAGCAAAACAATTATGTGGTAATTTTCAACAGTTCAATCATTAGAGTTTACCACTTTATACAGTTTTATTCCATTGTAATTTTTATAACTTATCCTTGTGTTAATTTACTGTTTTTGTGCAGTACTATTGGTCTTGCTGTCATTATATATATATATATATATATATATATATATATAAGTTAATTTTTCTTTGTTTTTGTTCAACTTTCGTTTTGGTTAGGCTAATATATGATTAAGTTAAAACAGATAGCAGTCTGGGAAAGTTTAACAATTTTCTCGATTGTAGTCACCGTGTAGCAAAAAGAGTTGCAATTTCTAGGCATTTATATAATTGATATACTTAAAGCAGTTTGCTCGGGATATAATCACGTTAACTGAAATAAAGCTGATGTTTCTGTCGGTTCCTGTATGATGAAATTCCATCATGGGCACACTTTCATAATAGAAGCAATATAATTAGTAATGGTTTTCAATCTTCTGTAGCTCTATTTTCGTTTTGACAGTCATCTGGTGTTCCAACAATAGCCTGACAACCACAGCCGGCAGTGAGAAAGTTAACGACACCATGAGCTAATATCCGGAGTACTATGTTTCGCTTGTCCTAGAAGGAAACAAAGGAATAAAGACGTTTCCAAAATGAAGTACTTCCTCTTGTTTGTGTCAACTTTGAAGCTAAAGGTAAAAGCAAACGGGCGTCCGAGCTGCAGAACTAGTTCAGTGCAGTAAGATTTACTAGTCTTCTCACCATGTCTGAAGATCTTAAGAAATTTAAGGTTGTGCATTCGGAAGGGCGTGAAATTATAAGTAACGTTTTAGATAAATGTGATGAAGAAGCTTTGAGAAAACAATATTCATATCCAGTGTCACAAGCTACCAACGGGCTGCCGTTTGTGTAATAAGTAGGCTGCATGTTATCTTTCCAGCGTTTGTATCTGTGCGCGACTCGTATATCATTACGTCACCTAGTCTACACGTGTGTATGTCTGTAGTGAACGCATTCCTTTCAGAGTTCATAAGGCCAGAACATAAAATATAGTATTATGCACCGGTGAGTTATGTGACAACACTGTGTACTTTAGGTGAACGTTGCACCCTTATCATATCCGGACGGCGAGCATAATCATCATACGGACAGCAAATGTGATTACGTTACACTTTTCTTTGCCTTGCCTTCTTTGTTGGGTGGACAGTACATACCACACGATTTTGTTTTAGAGCTGCAAATCGGCACTGATTTGTTAATTGAAATGTGAGTAATTTATATGACCCTATTGTTTTTGTGCGCAATAGTTTACAGCGAAGATAAAAAGTATTGTCTGGCATGCAGTGAAGGTCCAGCAAAGTATGGTGTTGACAAAATCTCAAGTTGCCTCTATGGAAGATTTGCACAAGGAAATATGATCAACCTATTAATATAATTACAATTTTAATTGCATCCTACTTATTTTTAACCTAGATTATACATATAATGGAAACATTAACGTGTAACTTCTCATTGAGTTGTAATTGCTCACACTCTGCTGACTGCTGGGTGTCATAGAACAGGAAGTTTACAGAAAGGAAAGCACAGATTAATTGTATGAAGTCAAACGCTATGCTCGACGCCATATGAATACCAAATCAACTCGAAATAACTGCTTGCTACACATAAATTTAACCCAGTTAAGATATTTAAAATAACAAAGCACCAAATATGTAGTTAAAACTACGACAGTTTTGTTTGCTGCCCCTGTATATAATAAATCAAACGCTAGAAACGTGAAATGACGGTAGAGAATAGGTCAGAGTAAATAAGCAAGTGATTTAGTTAATAAGTTTAACTTGATAAGAATAAAAACGCTTACGACATATCAGAATAAAGTTTTGCCTTCACCAGAACTAATAAATAACACACTAACTAAAGAAGATCTTGACGCAATAACTTAAGCTACATAACTTTGCAGGAGGAAACATTTTATGTTATATTTTCTTTAAGGGAGTGCTCCAATGAAAATGTGATTTTCCGAAGTTTTCAGCTATTTATCTGAGAAATATTTTCAATGTTTTATATCAATACTAAGAGGGTTTAAAATTTCAATGCGATATCTGTTTCAGTTTCCGAGGTACTGAATTTTAAATCTAGAATGTATTGTCATATGCCAAATGCTCTACGTGATAAATCGAACAAAATCGTTTCTTTTAAATTATGTGTCATTTGTATGATTAAACGCATAAATCTGTAATGTAATTGCGTTTTCATTGCCTTTGTTCAAAAGAAAATGTTCTTTCATTTATTTCTCCTAAATTTTTAAATGTTTTATACACGTCAAAAAGTGGTAACTCAAAAACGTTATGAATAAAAAGTATAACTAATTTAATTGCTGCCGTTTGAGAATCTGTGTGACATATTAAAACAGAATTGAATAAAAACTGCGTCTTGTGGAGCATTTCCAGAAAGTGATTGAGGTGAATAACGTAATTTGCAAAAACCTTAAACTCCAAAGTGAAATAAGAAATATTCTGGGTGTTGATGTGAATTAAAGAAATATAGGTATTATATAAATATTTTTAATTTATAGCTCCTGGGTATTTTTAAAATTTTGTAATTTAAATGTGTTTTTGCGAAATGTTTGCTAAATTTCAGTAGTACATTCAGTTAAATCGCAATATACTAGCAAATGTTGTTTCCTGTTCTATTTTTTCAAGATATTTTAATCCGTTGTTATTTGAATATATACGTAATGCGAAGCCCTAGTGTATCATGTTACACTAAGTGAAATACTTATGTTAAAGGAAAACTGGATAGGTAGTCAGATAGAGAAATTCAATGCCATAGCGGGATTTGAACCATGGATCTCCCGGTCATCTGGTTGCTCTTAACCATTGACCTACCATGGCCAACATGTCAAGATGACATTAAATTCTCCAAGCGATAAATCTCTAGAAGTTCTCGTATACTATGAGATAACACATCTTTTGTAGTGATTTACTATACCGTAAGTACTAAGTCCCAGGATTCATAGTTAAATCACTATTAGGTTAATTGATGGAAATTAATCATTCTTCCACATTAGCCGTGTGTAGGCTACATATCCAAACGTTAGTATAGTAATTCACCACAAAATATATGTATCATTGTGTGTATATGAGAACTCCTAGTGGTTTACCGGGAAAAATACAAAAAAGTTGGAGAATTTAATGTCATGCTGGCATGTTGGCCATGGTAGCTCAATAGTGAAGAGCAACAGGACGGAGGTCGCAAAATTTGTGGTTCAAATCCTGGCTATGGCATTGAATTTTCAGTCTGACTCTACCTATCCAAACCTTAGCCTACACACGGTTAGTGTGGAAAAACGATTATTTCCATTAAATGAAAACTGTATATAATTTCCTAGTTTTTCTTCTTCTTTAATTTTTTATTCATTCATGTAATACCTACAACATGTGATAGTATATATAACGCGTAGAGAATTACTTATGTTTCTTTTCTTGTAGGCTCATTTAGTTAGGTCTACTAATCTCAACATCACGGGTTCAGTACGCCGGTGGCGCTGATATGATTTGGCAACTGACAGGGTCTTAAGCAATATTCTTTACTTTTTATATACTTTCTCTGCCACTAATATAGTAGGTAGATAGGTATCGCATTCGATATCAGATTTCACTACAAGAAGCATGTTTGAAGTTATCTGAATAAAAAAAAAGATAGGAAAAGTTTTGTTTGTCCGTCCGTCTCCCGTAAGGGAGGAGATCCGTCCCCTACAGCTGCTGTGGGGCGAGCGCTGAGGACCCTTAGCACTCGTGGTACCTCTGACGTTACTAGAGGAACCTCGGGCCGAACATTCGAGCCCCTCCCTGAGTGGGACCTGTTCGGATTGGGTTGGACTCGAGGGGGGCAGTGCGTTCCCGACACCCACGGGAAATTGGGTACCTCCGGCTAGGTTACGGCCGCCCGGAGGGGTAGAGGGTTGCCTAATAAGTCCCGGGCACTAGCCTGCAGAGCTAGTAAAGTCTGTCTAGTGAACGGGAGTGCAGTTTGCCGCTCAAAGGAAACTACTCTCCCGCCCACTAATGACCGTCATAAATCTATCTCCACACTTCAGAAATGGACACTGTCGTTGAGGACCAATAGCAACCCTGATTTTCTCGAAGTGACGGTCGCATGTCTACTCCACGTGGAGTCTCAGTTGCCAAAGTTCCAACTTCCAGTTGATCTGTTTCATTACGTGCAGAAATTCGTTGTGTCACGATGTGGAGACCGTGGGAGGGAAATGCAGTGGTAAATGCAAATGAAGTAGTAGATAACTTTCAGTCAAGTGAACATAATCAAAGTGATGACAATAGTGTGAATAACTGGGCCGAGTTATATTACTGGAAAAGCCTCACAAAACAAAGTTATAACGGGAACTGTTTCTAAGCAAATTCGAGTGCTTGTTTTGAACATATAAATATGTGCTGACAAATAATCATGGTAAGTGGTGGTGCAATGAACCTGATAAATTCTGGGTATTCACAGAAATACAGTTCGAAATATTGTGGCGAAAGGAATACCAAAGATGCCGATCAAGTGTGAAAACAAAAGGAAACGTTTCTCTAAAGTAGATAATTTCACATGAGTTTTAATTTGTCGAGAAATTTATAGATTCCATGCAAAAGGGAGAGCGCCCACGTTAGACGAATTGGTTGCACATTTGCAAGAAATTTGTGATTTTCCTTATGGGCACTGCACTTTGCGCGGTCTCCTAAAGGAGCTGGGTTTCAAATACCACACTTTGAATAAGTTAAGGGTTATTATGGAATCCAGTAGAATTATAGCTTGGCGATATATTTGTCAAAACTAAGGAAGTTTTGCAGTAATGGACGATACCCATGTCTCGTACGATACCCATGACGTATCGAGAAAGGTGGCAACCTTGCAAAAAGATCTTGGGGAAGGAGGGTCAATGTAAAACGATTGTAAGGGGTCGTCAAAGGCAGCGGCCGACTTTCACACCAGTTAACTAAACAGACTTTAATTGGTGTGCTAGGTCACCGGTGGCACTACCAAGGCTATTTGGTAGCTGGTCCATTTTGGATTGGCGCGTAAGTGGCGTATCCACTTCCATCCTGCTGCCGTGTGCAGCGGGGGGGGGGGGGGCAGTTTATAAAATAGGTGCTGTCCTATGGAAAAGAACCCAGGTGGCCCGGGTTCCGATCCTACGGGTCCGGGACTAATGGGGTTAGAACCTCAGGCATCAATTTAATGTCCGTCCGTCTGTCTGTCTCTATGTATGTGGGCGTGTGAACAGCAAAGGAAAACTTGGCTAATCATCAACATTTGTATTTACGTTCATCATTTCCAAGGATGCGATATGATTTTTCAAAAAAATCTCTCACCACTAACCACATGAAAAATTATGAAAATGTTGATTTTCTCAAAAAACGGCAGTAGTTATTGTAATTAAAATATCACATGTTTAAGATATTTTCGTGACAAATTAGATTACCTGCATCTTAAATTTTCAGCTTTTCTTTGCGACGCTATTACGAACTGAGCTTTAAATCCTTCTTAAGGTCATTCGTAAGTCATAACTATGTTATCCTGCGGATCTCTATTTTAACACGGATAGATAATAATATTCTTTACAGGTATAAACAATTTTAAAGTTATACTGAATTCCATTTAAGAATACCACAATGCTCACCATGTCTTGTGAGTATCTCATCATGTCTCCTACCGTCACATCCTTCATTGGCTAATGTATAGTGCGATCCATATAAACCTGAACCATTTCAATAAGTCATAACCTTTGAACCATGTGCAACTTTGGGAGAATATAATACACAATTGGGATATTACATTACACTATTTACATCTCAGAGAAAATGTTGGAAGTGTCCTCCACCAGCATGTATACATGTTCGCAATCGTCTCACCATATTCTCTGAAGTTTTACGTAGATGATATCGAATTGAGAGAAGGTTATTTCCAGCAAGATGGAGCAACATGCCATAAATCTAATGACAGCATGGAACTTGTAACCAGTTTCTTTGATAATCGAATAATCTCGAAAGGTCTGTGGCACCCAGTGACCTAACCTCATCAGATTTTTTCTTGTGGGGGGGGGGGGGTTCTGAAAAATAGAACAAGAATAGGCCACGGATAATTGATGTTCTCAAGGAATCCATTCGAACCGAAATAAGTAACATTGGCGATGATACTCTCCGTAAAACTTCAGAGAATATGGTGAGACGAGTGCAAACATGTATAGATGCTGGTGGAGGACACTTCCAACATTTTCTCTGAGATGTAAATAGTGTAATGTAATCTCCCAATTGTGTATTATATTCTCCCAAAGTTGCACGTGTGTCCTATTATTGGTTCAAAAGTTATGACCTATTGTAATGGTTCAGGTTTATATGGATCGCACTGTAGTATTAATTGCTACGCCAATTCCATCCAAATAATTGATTCAAATCTTACTTAAGCCGATCAGATACATCAAAATATCTTACCCACGTGAGTAAATGTGCTAGGAGTTGATTTTGCTTTATTGCTGTGGATATCATAGTTGCGATATCAGTCTAATTTTGAAATTGAGTGTACGAATTGAGCGTCGTGGGTACACCAAAGTTTTGGAAAATTAAATTAGTGTCCCTTGTAGTTTTGGGCTACTTTTGTCCAATTTTCATTCTTAATGAAAGTGGAAATGAATTTGTGCTAATGTATTACAGGCGTTTATGTTGTAACGCCACGAGATAAATAATAACATATTACATACATATCTTTTCATTTACAGTTCATATGTGATTTATCACCTAGGGAGGTTAGATGGTTTGTAGCTCATGTGTGTCCTCCCAATAAAGAAATCTTACGGAAACTAGTAAACACATTTAGGGGAACGGTTTTCTTTTCCGTTAATGAGGTGGAGTAAAGTTGGTACGTACAACAGAAATTAGACAAGGTTGAAGAATTGTTAGGACGTTCTCAAAACAAAACATCTCTGCAAGGACTTTCGCAGAAAACCCCCAGTCTCAACGAGTTCAACGCGACACGCTGTGAAACTCACTTTATCAATAATTAAACTGCTTCTCATTATGAAGTATCTTAGATTGAAAATTAATAAAAACAATTTTCCACGGGAAAAATCTAACAGGACTTGTTTGAAAAAATTGACGCTGTAAACAAAGAAATTAATAATAAAGTAAATAAAAACATAAGATAAAAGTTCTTCTGCAAGTCCGAAATGTATTTCCGAGCACATCGATTGAATGCTTAAATGCTTCCCAGCATCACTTGATGTTAAACTATTGTGTTAAAGGTTAAGTAGGT
Source organism: Mantis religiosa (assembly GCA_030765055.1). Taxonomy (NCBI): domain Eukaryota; kingdom Metazoa; phylum Arthropoda; class Insecta; order Mantodea; family Mantidae; genus Mantis; species Mantis religiosa. Next base: position 76,124,187 of record CM060953.1, on the reverse strand, counting down.
AAGAAATATGAACATTAATTAATTCTGTGAAATTTTCATCAATTTTCTTAAACGATAAGTGAAGTCGTTACAAATAATTATATTTTATATAGATAGTATTTGTTGCTTCACTGTTGCTAGCTTTTGTTTTTTAGGTATTGATCTATAAATAATTGAAAATTTATGTCTTCATTTCAAAGTATAAAAGCACAGGATAATCCATACTTCTTTACTTAACTTTTATTGAGTTTATCACCATGTCGCATTACTTGCAGTAATATTATACCTATAGCTCACAATATTTAATGCTTAACGCTGTTTAGCAATTATGTTTACGTCTTTCAGTTCCTAATATCTTGATTTACAACTTTGTACATAATATAGCTTTAGTACCAGTTAGTACTTACCTACTTATATTAGAACTGAAGTTAAAAATTAATAGTAATAATTTAAACTTGCGAATTATATGTATGTTCTAGAAAGATGATAAAAAATGTAAACACCATTCAGAATTTCTGTAGTAGATGACCACCAGCAATCGTAGGTTCTCGGAAGTTAGAGAATGCTTGTTGTCCGATAATACACTTTTGTATTGTGAGAAACTCGTTTCACCGATTAACATTTGGAAAACGCGGTATTAAGTTTTGCATCGAGCGGTTTTATCAGGAACACTACACTTTCTTTTAAATTCTCTCCCTACATTTTTCAAGCTAGATGCAGTTTTAACTACAATTAGAGAATTTCTCAGACTTGTACAGACGCAAGCAAATGTATTCCGATGCGTACAAGACTGACCTACGGGAGAGAGGCGGGCTTCTTATGAGTTAGTTGCGTCAGGACGATTCAATTTCCTTATACTTGACCAGCGTGTTCGGTGCACAGGTATTTAAGCCTCAATGGAAAATAAAAACAACTTTGCCACATGAAACGTAGGTGGTTTTGTACAACTCTCCAGTATCAACTTACGTATTAATCGATCCTTTTAATGACGTCATTTCCTCTCCTCCCTCTCTCTTACACACACATACCTCAACCATTTTAATCCCCCCTTTCTTCTTTTTAAATGCATTTCCAATACTCAAAGTAGTAGTTCTATCTGGAACGAAATATTTCTACCTTTCATAGGTTATCGCTAATAAATATAATATTAAATTGCGTGGTATTTAAAATTAAGTGTATCTTGTTCCAAAAGTAAATGCATTATTTCCTTTGTTACAGTTCTCAAGAACAGCTTATATGGACTACTACAATTAATATAGCACATAATTATATTAAACTTTTAACGACTAATGAAATAAATAAAATAATTATTGTGTTTGATAATGACAGTACCGGGCTTGAACTCGCAATGTTGGGATCAGAGTGCCAGCACCTAAGTCATCCTGGTCAGCTTATTATTATTATTATTATTATTATTATTATTATTATTATTATTATTATTATTATTATTATTATTATTATTATTATTATTATTATTATTATTATTATTATTATTATTATTATTATTATTATTATTATTATTATTATTATTATTATTATTATTATTATTATTATTATTATTATTATTATTATTATTATTATTATTATTATTATTATTATTATTATTATTATTATTATTATTATTATTATTATTATTATTATTATTATTATTATTATTATTATTATTATTATTATTATTATTATTTACAGAAAAGCTTCAGAACGAGATATGTATTTTGTGAATCACGCTACTTCAGTGTGACGGCACTGTAGTGTTTTTTTAACTGCAGAGGATCTACTCCCATTAGTCCTGGACCCGTAGGACCAAGGACCCGGGCCTCCTTCTACCCGGGAGCGATGGATATCTCCGGGGCTTTTTCCATAGGGCAATATCTGGAGTTTCAAAGTCCCCCGCTGAGCACAACGTCAAGACGGGATGGAAGTGGATACGCCACTTACGCGCGTCAACCCCGCAGGGAAGACTACCGAAAACCTCGGTGGATCGAATGGTGATCTAGCACACCTTCTACTAGCTCTGCAGGCTAGTACCCGGGACTTTTTGGGCAACCCTCTACCCCCTCCGGACGGCCGTAGCCTGGCCGGAAGTACCCATTTACCCGTGGGTGTCGGGAACACACTGCCCCCTCGAGTCCAACCCAATCCGAACAACTTCCCTACGGGAGGGGCTGGGCATGTTCGGCCCGAGGTTCCTCTAGTAACGTCAGAGGTACCACGAGTGCTAAGGGTCCGCAGCGCCCGCACCTCGGCAGCTGAAGGGGACGGATCCCCTCCCCTATTCCGACGTACAGGAAATGAAGGTTGTACTTATCATCCGCCTCTGACTAGTAGTCCCGTCTTTCGGTGCCTTGGTCACTGGTGGAGGGGAAAACGTGTAGGGGAAGCGAGCACTTGCTGTAGGATTGAGCACCTCTATACTAGAGATACTGGTGTTAAATGCAGAACGTTCTAGGCCAACTCGGTTAGGGAGTGAATACGCCACTGATCACATTTAGAAGCGGTGGTTCAGTGGGAGGAGAAGTTGAAGTAGAGTGGTCATTACAGAGCCATGCAGTAGTTATTGGCGTCAGAATCAATTTACACGAACACCAATTACGTGCACATTACAAAGTTTGAAGTGGAGGGTGTTAGGGAAAAAGTAATATTTGCCTTCCGTTGTAATGGAGTTGTTAGAGGGCTCATTTCCGTGACAGGACGTGGGCACCCCACAGCACGCTTGTTTGTGGTATCCGGCCACGACGTGCTACATGCTACTTTTCTAACTAAGAAATCATTTATCAATTCGACACGCTATTACAAGTACCAGCATTTTCTCCTTTATTCCCAACTTAACTTCATAGCAGGAAACTTAAACAACCCCCTCCCCAAATTGTATATGAAGAAAAGTGAAACTGTTCTTTAGAAAATAACTTCTTTATAGACTCCGACGATTTTTTTTTTTCTGATATTTTCATCATCGGTTAGTGGCTAACAGGATGTAAAACCATTTAATATTTCCGCAGATGATGATGGAATAAGAACAACAGATATGTTTTCTTTGCCTTTCGTCGCTTACTGGGCAACCGGCAACTCAAAATTAAACAATCTTTTCCCCACTATCTGGAACCAAAATGAGCTTAAATTAACTGTAATATGAACGGTCTAGACAGGGTAGTCTTCTTTTTGCTGCGTTTGGTGTTGGGTGTTTTCGTTTGTCTCGTCTATAAGAATGTACAACGAACCTGAGAATTGCTGAAATATATACTTTAAGCTATTCAGCATTTTGAATGAAGAGGATAACATAATAATGAAGAGATAGCGTAAAATATACGTATATTTTGTAGTTTCTATTTATCACTGCAAAACTGGGTGAGAGACTTTTCTCTGGTTGCACCGCATCACATGGTACCTGTCACACTGTCCACCACACAATTGGCATTCACAATTAGGTCCTGTTTGGTAAAAACACTTGTTCTTGCATACTTTGTGATGAAAACCTTGCACAGAGAATCTCGTCACTATGTCATAGCAACTTTTCATCCAGTCTTTTGAGAACATTGCATCAGAGACGAAAAATCATCACAGATTTCTGACTTCTTCAATCTCATCATTTCGGTTAAAACCTTGTAACTGAATGTGAACGGCAGCAGAAACTCTATCTAGTCTCAGTTCTTCCACTCGGAGGAGTTCTTTTACACAGACTTAGAAGGTGTGAATTTCGACAGGCATAGATAGGCCTCACTTCAGAAAGGTAGCTTTGACTGCTTCCATTTCTGCCAGTTGCTTGCGCTTCAGGCGTAGCCAAATGAACTTTATTCCATGTAACAATTGGAGCACTCTTTTCTCTGAAGAGTCTTATAGCTATCCTTAATTATAGTCTTTGGAAGTGTTTATCACTCATTGCCGTCACTGCAGCTTTCACTATGAATAGGACAATTTAGAATATTGTCGCCAGGCCATTGTTGGTCGTGGCCAGCCATCAACGAGACTGGGACGTCAAGGTGCCACTGTTCTTTCTGGCCTACCGCTCGTCTACACACGACACCACTGGGATGACACCAGCCAGCTTAATGTTCGGCCGAGAGTTACGCCTCCCTTGTGATCTGGCTGTTTTGCGTCCGGGGGGGGGGGCCTTCCAAAAGCCAGATCACAAGGGAGGCGTAACTCTCGGCCAAACATTAAGCTGGCTGGTGTCATCCCAGTGGTGTCGTGTGTAGACGAGCGGTAGGCCAGAAAGAACAGTGGCACCTTGACGTCCCAGTCTCGTTGATGGCTGGCCACGACCAACAATGGCCTGGCGACAATATATGTACTTAACTACGAAACAAGATTTTCCTTGTAGGCAGGCCGCTAATAGATGCAGTCTCCAGGTTCTAATTTCCCACGCCATTCATTCCACCAATTGCTCCAATATCACCTTTCCATTTCGTCATCTTGTATTATCCTCTTATTCCCTCACATATCAGGCGTTGGACTATCAGCAATCCTGGCTACCCTCTCTGATCAAAAGTATGTTTGCTCCTCAACGGTCGTTTGAGCCCGCGAATTTGTAAGTCCTCCATACGAGGAGAGTAAAGAAAAAAGAATACTACAGATGATTTGATTTCCATCGCAACATAATTTTTATTCCTTAGAAAATGACATGTGTATTTCTAAGGTTTGACTCCTTTAACCAATTAGGTCATATCGAACGATGAATGAAATGGGTGAAATGATGTTCAAATGAGCCCGCAGTCCACAGAGCTTAGAGCTATCCCACATTCATTTTTACGATAGTGGAAAATCCAGGTAGCTCACCCTAACCGAGATTTGAATTTGGAACCTCTTGAATGTAAGGTATCCACCTATCCACCTGAAAGCGTTAAGGGATATCATTAATAGTGAAACATTCCTCTGTAGTAAGTAGCGGCTGTACTTTCTTTCGAAGCCTCTACTCAATTGTGCTACTTTCATTAAGATGTTGGATTTAATCTCCATTTATAAAGTGCTCGAATTGCAACACTTTAGATACAGGAAAAGTTGCTAGTCGTTACCATCTAACTACAAACGGATCGAAAATGCATCCCTTCCTTGACTTCTCAGAACCAGTTGTACACAACTTACAAAATATACGATACATGGCGTCCACAGGCTACCCCAAGGAGAAACTGCCCCAGAGAGTACTACATAATATGTAATCGTGAATACTTTTTCACAATTCGTGCTTCAAGCTTATCTCATAAGTAAACTGAGCTCCTTTAAAGCTGGATGAACAGAGAAAAACCAGGGTTACTGAATATGAAATGATATCCATTGCATATGCAGTGCTTATATAATTACCGGTTATTATGCAAATGTAATGAAGAATTCTTGTAAAACTTAAATTTTATACCATTTTTCATACCGTAAAAGACTCTCTTTGCTTTGCAATAATAGCAGTGGCACAGATATATTTTAATAGCTACTTAATTCTATTTATAAATGACTTTCGGATTTCTTGCCCAAGTCAGTCTACTCGGTGGTTTGGAAATTTATGTTAACTGCTAACATATCACCAAAAGAAATTAATTTACTATGCGTCAAGACAATTACCAAGACAATGGGCAAAAAGCACGCTGCTTTCTAAGCTTTACATAAAACAGAATATAAGTCTAATCGATCGCGAAGAGCAACACGCAAAGGAATTGAAATCTGTCGGGACATCATCCTTGACTTGTTCGCACGCATACCAGCAGCTGAGGAAAACACGCAGATTTCAGAATAATGTTTCTGCTTATTTTTGGAAGAGACTTTTAGAAACCAGTTTCAGAATAGCTACCGAAAGCTATTTTTGTTGGATCTTTGGTTTCATTTGAAAAGCATGCAGGTTTCAAACTTTATACTCAGTGTTATAATTAGTACGCTTTAAGTTATGCCTTCTTATTCTTTATCCTATATCTAGTAGAACCACTTACAGTGGTGTTAGGGGATTCTTGTTCCTCTATTCCCTAAGAGGAACCGAAGCCTTGTATCCGATAGAGAACCAGGATGGGTGACCAGCCCGTTACCTGGTATGAGGGTAAGAGAAGTGGATGATAGTATGAGGGCGAGAGGAATGATAGGAAAGATGATGATGGAGCAATTGGTGGAATACTGGCGGATGTAACCGGAGGATCCGGAGAAAACCCGCCCCAGCGGGTTGTCCACCACAAAAGTTATTATGCCAAGTACCAATTTTCGCAGCTTACTTATACATAAGCTTCCCTACTTCTGTACTAAACTGAAGCTTCATTTCGTCCAAAATGTCTCACTGTTGCATTTACTGGTATGTAAAAAAGCAGCTGCGGGACAAATTTCCGGTACACTGGCGGCTCTGATATGATCCTGGCAATTGACATTGTCATTAACAAACAAAATATGTTTAAGTATAAAGAGTACTTCTGTTTTGGAAACGCCAGTAATTATTGGAGATAGGCTAGGCAAAATATGAAGAACAATTTGCCAACATATGAAAAATTCGCCAAAATATGAACATGGAAAGAAAAATATTCCAAACTGTTATAAAATATATTTGTAAAGCTAAAACATATTTACTTGCAGGTTTGGGGAAATGTCATTTTAAAGATTTTAAAAAATAGCCTTTGTGGATTTTCAAATATCAAATGAAATACGGCAAATTACGGGAGTTTATAATCACTGTGAAGTTTTTTAAAAAAAAATAATAAATAAATAAATAAAAAAATAAAAAGTTATGGTAGCTTTGTGCTTACTTAATACTAATTACTTAAATTCGGGGGTTTAGCCAAAAAAACCTAGGGTACCTACAACAGATCAGTCATAAAGTTATGCGTTACCGGAGTATCGTAAACATAAGGGTGGGGGTGAAGTTACTTGCAGTCGCACTAATTAATAGAACCGGGTCAATGGTTTAATGTTATACACGGTTCAGAGTGACTGTGCCACAGTGTCTGTATTACATGGAAAAGCGTGGAAGTCTATCGGAAGGAAAGTGTAACAACAATCGAGCCTTTAGCACATACACGGCCGGACAGTGATCTACGCTCTGTTCAGATGCAATCACTGCATCGGGAAGCGCGAGAAATATTCAAAACATGATTGAATATTGTGATAAGGAGAAAGAAGAAATCAAAATTCCTTTTTGTTAAATGACAAAACGGACGGCTGCAATGGTAATTTACATTTGTGTCTAATAATGAATGGCTAATGTTTCATATCAGACACACAGATCCCAAATGTTCTATTTGTGTTTTGTCACTTACTGTACGCCAGAGTATTAATATTTCGCTCTTCTAGTAAACAAGAGAACAAAGGAATGCAGCGCTCGTCACCTAAGGTCAATACGCCTTAACGCTATGTCCCGTAGTACATAAAATGGCGTTATCAGTCTGTTTACGTATAGTTTGGCTGTGCCCATAGGTGAAACCTTGCGTATAGTACATACACCTTATGAAATGTTTTCCTTCAGAATTGGCTTGGTCTAGGGTAAGGATTTCTGGTACAGATACAGGTTACATAATAATAATAATAATAATAATAATAATAATAATAATAATAATAATAATAATAATAATAATAATAATAATAATAATAATAATAATAATAATAATAATAATAATAATAATAATAATAATAATAATAATAATAATAATAATAATAATAATAATAATAATAATAATAATAATAATAATAATAATAATAATAATAATAATAATAATAATAATAATAATAATAATAATAATAATAACAATAACAATAATAATAATAATAAATAATCATCATAATCATCATAATCATAATAATGGAGGAGGATGTTGAGTCCAGAGGCTCTACTCCCATTAACCTTGAACCCGTAGGAATAAGACCCGGGCCTCCTTCAACCAGGGAGTATCCGAGCTGTCCCAAAGGCGCTCGGCGTCCTCCGTGGGGCTTTCCATAGGGCAAGACCTAGAGACTAACAAGCCCCCCCCATCTGGTCCTATGGACTCAAGACGGGATGGAAGTGGATACGCCACTTACGCGCGTCAACACTCAAGGTGAAGACTACTGAAAAACCTCGGTGGGGCCGCCTGGTGATCTAGCACACCTTCTACTAGCTTTACAGGCTAGTACCCGGGAAACTTAATGGCTTCCCTCAACCCCATCCGAAGACGTACCCATTCCCACGAGTATCGGGAACACACTGCCCCCTCGAGTCCATCCCAATCCGAACAACTCCCGAAGGAGGGGCTCGGCTGTTCGGCCCGAGGTTCCTCTAGTAACGTTAGAGGTACCACGAGTGCTAAGGGTCCGCAGCGCCCGCACTTTGGCAGCTGAAAGGGACGGATCCCTTCCCCTACGGGAAATGGAGGAGGATAATAGAAAGTGCCCGAAAGCGGGCCCCTCTCCTAAAGTGGACCCCCTAGTCTCCTGGCTGTGTAGTCCCCTGAACTTCAGCGGGCCCAAGTGTAAACACTAGCTTATGCTTTTATTTCTACCCCTCTGTAGGGGAGCGCACCTGTCGCCCACTTCACTCATTGCTCACCTGTCCGCCATTACTTATTTTGACAGCGGATGAAGCTTTTTCATCGTGCTATATTTTTCATTACTTTTTCCATATATAGTAAGGTAAGCCTTTCGATCTGTATATATTCTTAAATGGTGAGGTTCAAAGTCTTTGTTTAACACTAAACCGGCTCAGTTGGAGTTTGGTTAAAAATTGTTGCAGTTTTAAAATGTAGACTATAGTTGACAAAACTGGACCCAATTTGGTTGCCTAAACCGGACCCCCTATACTTTCATGTTTGAAGTCTGCCGGTATTTGTGCACACACTTAGTCTCTTGGAATTGTGTTTTAGATTCCAAGAGGATAATGGAAAGGTTGACGAAAGAAAGTGGAGTCCTTCTAAAATGACTAAAGCTATTGACGAAGTTCAGAAAAAGATGTGTTGGAAGAAGGCCAGTACAGTGTTTAATGTTCCGAAAGCAACACTTATGAGGATGTCCAACATAAAGTACGGCACACCTGAGGAAGCAGCAAAAGCCACGAGAGGCAGACCTACAGTTTTGCGTAAAAATCTTGATGAAATGTTCACTGTTGTCTTGCTATGCAAACATTTTTTTTCGTGCGTACTCGTAACAGTTTACAAAGGATGGCCGTGCAATTGGCCGAGCGAAATGACATTGAACATTCTTTCTAAGATGAAATTGGTGGGAAAAAGTGGGTTAAGCTATTTCTTAAACGCCACAGAGATAAACTTCTGAGAGGAAGCCTACTGGAACTTCCTATGCTAGGGCTCATGGATTCAGCAAGGAAAATACAGACAAATTCCAAAACCTTCTTGAAAATATTTATGATTGATTGAAATTCGCTCCTGACAGAATTTACAACGTTGATGAGTGTGGCATCACTGTAGTACAGTCAAAAGTAGTGAAAGCAATTGGCCTTAAAAGTAAAAAGCAGATAGCCTCCTTAGAACGTGGGGCTCTTATAACTATCATTGCTTGCATGAGTGCTAGTAGATCACTCGTGCCCCCTTTAGTGTTTTTTCTGAGGAAAAATATGAGTGAAGAGTTGAAAAAAAGGTGCTCCAGCAGGAACAGTATTTGCAGCGCACTCTTCAGGTTGGATTCAAATCAACTTATTCAGTGGTTTCGACACTTTGTTGAATTCGCCAAATCTACAGAGGAAAACCCTGTGATGTTGCTCTTGGATGGCCAGTTTGGAAATCGGGGGATGTGCGGGGGATGGCGCTCCTTATGAATACAATGTGTCCCTGCCATCAGATGTAAACAATACCTCCTGTGCAATGCCTATATGTTTCTAAGTATTCTGGATTCATTTTCGGATACCTGCAGCCGTACTCCGCACCCAATTTTTGGCACACAGACCCTACATAGAACAGAGATACAGATGTTAGCATAGTAATATGTAGTTCCCTGGTGAGAGGAACTGAGCACTTTGCCATACCGACTTCACGCTCGAGCACATAGATACTATTTGTACAAGTGAACGAGCACCGTTTCACGGTTGTAAACAATGCAAACTGTTAAGTACCACGTACCATGTGACAATATTCATAGTAAACTCATGTTTAAATTTATTGGAAGTTGAATTACATTTATTCATCCCGTTCATTACTTAGAATGTATCAAATAAGCGATAATAGGTTTAATTAACGAACCATTTCCGTTCTCTCTTCATTGTTTCGCTCGCTGTAAAAGTTCTACGGCGTAATGTTGACATCCGTATAGACTTTAAGGCCGAATAGTAGAGTATAGTGTATTTTAAGGCATACGGTATTAGAAGACACATAAGGCGGAGCTCGAGAGGGCTTGCTTAGAGCGACTGTCCTATCATAGTCGTGCAGCGTTGCCTTGTTCGGAACGCACAGCACAAGCGTGAGCAACAGAGATTTTTCTTTTTCATGCACCCAAAATTATTACTGGAATTCGACATTCCAATATGCCTTGGTGCATGCAGCAAGAATTTTTTAGGCATCCTGTACAAAGGCTATTTTTCTACAGCTTGTGGTTCTGGAGTTATTGCTTCAAGAATAAACAACTGACTCCCGTGATCATGCTTATGTATGCAACTTCCAATCTTGCCTAAGTGTTTTATTCCTTTTCATTACGAAGTTACGGAGTAAGACAATACGAAGTGTCGATAGGAACTGCGTATATTTAGTTCATAAATTAACTGACCACGGATCACTGAAGTCGCGCGGGAATTCTTTAGTTCGGTTCAACACCAGTCCGTAACACAAATTGAGTGTTAGGTACTTAGTGTAACTATGAGGATAAGCAGAAAATTCATATGTTTACATTGTGTTTAGTGAAGTGTTAACAATGTCACTTTCTAGGTACTAAGGAAAACGTACTCAGACCAGAACTATTATTTTTAAAGTGTACAGTTTTTTTAAAGAATTGTAATCTAAGGAAGTGCGTGACCGAATTAATTTTTCACAAAGCCAGGATCTCGCAGCCAGAGTGTGCAATGTGAGTATGCATACTGTCATGAATTGTGACACAGGGCGAAACTTCTAGCCCAGAAATTGGTGAACCTTTATTTAAATCTCCTGGAAAGCATACCACAACACAAAAAAAAAAACGTTTTCAATTTAGATGACTTTGAAAAAGGCGTACTTCGCCGCACAATATAAGAAATCTATGACAGTGGTGAATATCCCACTATTAAAATGCTGGTTCATGTTATGAGAGAAAAATAGACTATATGGGTTCCTCTACTTCAGTGGAATTAATACTTAAGAATTCGGGCTTCAAATACAGAAAAAACTAATGATAACCTTAAATTCTTACCTGGAAGAAGTATATAGTTGCCGCAAGAATACAGTTTTTAACTATGCACATGCTTAGGGTATTTGGAGATTCGTGCCCTGTTTTTCACACTTACGAGACGTGGGTAAATCAGAACCATTGCAAACCAAAAATATATCAAGATTTGACGGGATGAGGCGGTCTCAGGATACCTATAGGGAAAGGGAACAGACTTATAATTTGCCAAACAAGATTCATTTCCAAAAACAAGTGGGTTTTCCATTCCAGACCAGGAATAAAAATGTTGACTACCATTCTGAAATGACTGCAGATTCCTACACAGATTGGTTCTCAAACAAATTCATAATTTTTTTAGAAGAGGGGTTCATCATCATTATAGGTAATGCAATCTACCATTCTAAACTTTTAGATAAACCTTCCTATACCTGTTCCAAAAAACAAGATATTCAGGACTTGCTGGCACATATTAAAATAACATTCCATTCTTCTGAAACTAGAGCAGAGTTATTACGAAAAGTAAATCAACATAAAACCCAAGAAAAGAAGTACTGGCTAGACCAAATTGCAATAGAAAATGGGCACCAAATTATTCGTTTACCTCCTGATCACTGCCAGTACAAACCAATAGAATAAATTTGTCTCAAGGATGTTGAAAGGCTTATGCATGCTGTACTTGACAGAGTTACAATAGAAGTTTGGGCTAGTCGTGTTGCACACCTTGATAAATTGCAAGAAGAAGATTTCCATAAGGAAGTGGCTCAAGATAACACAGTACAGAGTTTAGTTATAAATCTTCAAGAAACTGATTCCAAATTAAATGAGGTTGAGGAAGAAGAAGACGAGGAGGAAGGTGACTAGCTAGCAACTCCTTTACAATAAGTCGCTTTCAAAAATCCAATTACATTATTTTCAGTAAATAAGTATGTTAATATTGAGTGTTACAGGATATAATGTTATCATCATTATCTTTTGCTGTAAGTTCATGTTCTAACAATTTGTGACACTGCAAATGTTACTTTCCTCGTTTCCTCACCGCAACTTCCACTCTCTGGCGCATCACTTGGGAGCAGTGCAGCCATCATGTGCGCACATTGGTTCAGCTCATGTACCTTCTAAAGCCATACCCTATACAGCCCACTGTACCCTGTGCAGTGCAAGTGGCACACTGCGGAGCATTGGCACGAAGGCTACAATTGGCACAACTGCATTAGATGATGTAGCCTGATATGTCATTTGTTACTTCGTTGGATATCTTTATAGGTGGTACTGATCACTGGCTGGTACTCCCATAATCAGTTATTGAATTCGATCATGATTATTCTGTTGCTGTACATCAACTCTTATGAATGACACCGAGACAATAAGGTAGAGAATGGCAAATAAAGTTGTATGAGGCCACTTTTGATGTTTACACTCAATGAATTAACTTGCAAGCCTGCTTTTAAATTTGTGCAAATAAAATATTCCAATGGAATTGACATTAGTTTCATGCCAAATTTCAACTTTTTACATGCCTGTCTGCACATCTCTTCATTCCAAATACTACCGATAAATAAATGCATAGATGGCATTTATCATGCATTATATAAAATGCATGACATTTTTTTCTCCCTGCAAATAGGTACTACCCTATGGCAGAGTTACAGTACAAATTAAGATTGCAAATAATAAATCCATAAAAAATAATAATCATAATAATACAATTAAAAAAGATAATGCAAATAGAATAGTTTCATCTATGAATCACATTATTATATTACAGCTTATGGTTTTAAGTTACAGTACAAATTAAGATTGCAAATAATAAATCCATAAAAAATAATAATCATAATAATACAATTAAAAAAGATAATGCAAATAGAATAGTTTCATCTATGAATCACATTATTATATTACAGCTTATGGTTTTATAATATAACAACTAGTTTTTTAAATCATTAATTAGTTTGCAATTTACATTAATTACATATCCTGTTTGCAAAACCAATAAATTTACCATTATTATTCACAATAAGTTTATATGTCAAGCATACATCTAAGTAAGCAGACAGTTTATTCCTTTCCTCGACGTTTCTATTAACAAAGGATTATTTTTCTACATCAGTTCTATGTTTTCTACCTTAATTTTAAACAAATGGCCACCTCTTCTTTTGGGTTCCTCAATCTTTCACTGATGCTCACTCACGCATTTGAGCTACCATATGTTTTAAATAGTGTGCATAACCATATGCAGCATAATGAAGTCCTTAAAATGTTACCAGACTGAACATCCCTACCTGTCCTCTCACTGTCCCCTCTAAAACTTTGAGAAGAAAATCCTATGCCAGGTAAAAACATATGGTTCAAAGCATGTAGTACCTGCACATCCTGTGCTTGCGCACAAACAGATGACATGCAACCCCAGCACACTTTTTAATGTGACAATGAATATCTCCATTACAAGATTTCAAGTATATTAAAGTAAACATTAAAGAAGATGCTACATCTGGTGATCGTCAATCATATTTGAAACAGAAAGCTTGTTAACACATGAAATCAAAGCTTAAAGAATATACCATATCTTGCACTACAGCTGTTAATGAACATGAAAACTAGAATTATCAGATTTTTAAAAATGAAAAAAAAACTACAAATACAGCTTAGAAATGTTGTAGATGCAAGTAACATCCTCCTGAAGAAGATTTCAAACTTTATGTCCCAGAAACTACATACAGTGAAAAAACCACTAACTGGAAATGATTCAGTAAAGTAGCATTGAAACACCTTTGTTCCCAGAACATAATCATACCTAACTAACAGCAACACTGAAGATGTGAAATAAAATTTGTGTAAAATGATGTGATGTTCCCCTACTTCTGAAGCAAAGATGTATGTATGTGTACCAACATTCCCCATATGGCAGCTATGGCCTTTGAGGTAACCTCGTCACACCACATGATGACCGAACCCATTTCTCAGTTGTAGGCACCCAGAGGGTGGTGTCCATTACCTCCAATGGCAGGGTAATAGCGAGATGATGGTGAGGCAAGGGGACTTAAAGTTTTTACCATGGACTCCGAACCACGTTGGGCATAGGGGACTTTCACGTGAGCTAGACAGAGGTGAAGGCGCGGATAGGGCTGACCTAAAATTGACAACCCCATAGCCAGGAATCGAATTTGGACCCTCAGCACGAGAGTCACAAATGAAACCACTGTGCTACTCCAGCACCCTTGAAGCAAAGATGTGCAATAGCACTCATCAACCCACTTGCGTTAGAGAAATGGGGGTCAGTGTTCCATTTGCTGTGTGTGTGTTAAGTACAACACATTGTATTTGCAATTGCCTCCAAGATCTGATAATATTTCTAGTGCCTCGCTCCCCCACTACTCTCACTATTTCTCTTCATTCCTTTTCTCTAATACATATGAAGTTTCATGACAGTTTACACAAGCTGTAAAACGTTACAAAAATAATGCAAAAGAACAAAATCTGACGGTAGACTCAGTTCTAACCAAAGCTAACGAGTGGTGTCTACTATCTCTAATCCTGGTAAGGGGCACTTTACAGGTTACCACTTCCTGGGCCAGGAGAAGAGGGCTAAAAATGTGTTTTTAAACTGCTTAGAGAACTCATCGGAAGATACAAACAACACTTAAACTTTGGTCTTTTTGCAAATATTTATCTAAAATTCGTATGCATTGCAATATATAGAATATATTTTTAGCACACAGCATAGTCGTTGTGGTTGGTCATAAAGTAAATTACTTATGAGAGCTGATAGATTTGCTCCTAACTTTTAATATGCAACAAAGAAATTGTTTGCATGCACATGCATTTACACTTTACTTTTACATTGCCTAAAATATTAACAAAAAATGCTATGCAATATCCAGATATTCATGTTTGATATCAGCAAAGTGTTGTAACATCAAGACTTTATTACAAAATAATGTTGTTTTTTTATTTAAATCAGTTTTGTTTTATTATATTTTTTCTTAATGTTTATGTTTTAACTTAGAAATTATTAGATATTATTTTTATATTCATTACTGAGCACTTAAGAATAATAATGCAAAACCAATATGAGTAGTGTGTTTTAACAATATTTTGAATTGGTGTATGGTATGCTACAAGATATTTTTAAACCAGTGCTTCTGTTTCATGAATTACATAAGTATTCTTTAAGTCATTAAACAAGTACACAGATTATGCCTTTGTTTCCACAAGACTGCTTCCAAACTAGTTCATCTTCAGTCACATTTAGAGCCTCCTTTTTGAAGTGTTTGAATAAGAACACAAGCTTGGAAATTTTTCTACACCAAGTCTGTTCCTGTGTATAAACATCAACATAAAAAACATAGGTTGTATATACATCAGCAGGTGATGCTCTAGCTGTTTTGAGTTGTATAACTTTATATATTACACCTTCCTAATGACACTTTCTTGAGATTTATAAACTGCAAAGCATACCTTTTCATTGGTGAACAGTTGTTCGAATGAAGGATTGAGATTTTCTTAATATTGTAATTACCTTGGATTTATCCATGAATGTTGCACAGGAGGTATAGCTCACGGTTGAGTTTACTTCTTAAAGGGTAGAAAGGAGAGGAGACAGAAAGGCAGAATAATAATTAAGACCGAATGTCACAAGACTGTGCTCAAGAGGTTTATTTCATCTGTAATTGGGGCTCTAGAGGCCTAGTCTAGCCATTTCCGCAAATGCACATATCTGTGAGAGCTGGTTTGCTGGTTTGAATATTCACAAAAGAAATTTTTCCATACTCAGGCATCAGGGTGAGCAATGATGGGATGAGTGACAGAAAGACTGTGAGACTGAGTAATGCTGAGAGGGTGTGGTCCACCTAGGGTATCTTTTGAGTGTTGACTGAATGCATTAGCATTCTACTGTCAGTGGTTCTGGACTTGCTCTGGTTTACTTTTTCTTCCTTGTTATAGGTTTATAAATTCTCACCCTTGTGGAATTAAACTACATATTCCCATCCTAGTCAGAAAAATAATACATAACAAATATAAATAAATGACAAAATTTTCTCATCATGTGCTGTGTCCAGCTTTCGTCCTGTTTGAAGCTTGTACTGGATGGTATATTACATCTGGGTAAAGGAAGAAATTTTTCAAGTCTGGATATGAAGCCAGATGATGTGCAAGTGGCTTGTTTTCTGCTGTCTCTTTTAGCAGCAGGCGCATTCTTTGCTGCAATACAAACTGAGACCATCTCTATGCTATGGAACATTCTTCCAGCTCTTCCCAACTAATGGCTGTGCTGACCATTCATCAGGACTCTTCTCCAGATCCCTTTCGAATGTTCATATGTCTTTCTCCCACGTGCTGTTTGTCTCCAGTTTTATTTCTTCTTCTTCTTCTTCTTCTTCTTCTTCTTCTTCTTCTTCTTCTTCTTCTTCTTCTTCTTCTTCTTCTTCTTCTTCTTCTTCTTCTTCTTCTTCTTCTTCTTCTTCTTCTTCTTCTTCTTCTTCTTCTTCTTCTTCTTCTTCTTCTTCTTCTTCTTCTTCTTCTTCTTCTTCTTCTTCTTCTTCTTCTTCTTCTTCTTCTTCTTCTTCTTCTTCTTCTTCTTCTTCTTCTTCTTCTTCTTCTTCTTCTTCTTCTTCTTCTTCTTCTTCTTCTTCTTCTTCTTCTTCTTCTTCTTCTTCTTCTTCTTCTTCTTCTTCCTCTTCTCTTCCTCTTCCTCTTCCTCTTCCTCTTCCTCTTCCTCTTCCTCTTCCTCTTCCTCTTCCTCTTCCTCTTCCTCTTCCTCTTCCTCTTCCTCTTCCTCTTCCTCTTCCTCTTCCTCTTCCTCTTCCTCTTCCTCTTCCTCTTCCTCTTCCTCTTCCTCTTCCTCTTCCTCTTCCTCTTCCTCTTCCTCTTCCTCTTCCTCTTCCTCTTCCTCTTCCTCTTCCTCTTCCTCTTCCTCTTCCTCTTCCTCTTCCTCTTCCTCTTCCTCTTCCTCTTCCTCTTCCTCTTCCTCTTCCTCTTCCTCTTCCTCTTCCTCTTCCTCTTCCTCTTCCTCTTCTTCTTCTTCTTCTTCTTCTTCTTCCTTCTTCTTCTTCTTCTTCTTCTTCTTCATCTTGGAATACTGAAGCATATGAAATAGACAAAGGCAATACAGTTAGTTTATAGAGTAGGTGAAGGAAGAAAATGCTGAAACTGATTAGGATGGGGGAAAGTAATTGCATAGAGAAGAAACCTCTTGCTCACTGATGCATTGAAAGGAATTACAAATGAGATAGTAGAAATAAATAGTTCATAAATGATGAAAATGTGGAAAGGAAGAAGCTGGTTCATAGCAGAATACTTGTCCTTGGGTAGAAGATTATTTTTAATGAATACATTTGTAATGCAAATCATTGTAATTACAAAATTAAATTTGGTAGTTTAAAACATGCTGTGGCTGCAATGTTATGGTGATAACACTATTGTATTTGATCACTCCCTTTGTAAGGATGAATCAGTAGCTTTGTTGGGTAAAGACCTACTTACTTCAGTTAATGGAATTTAACTGTATGCATAACAAACACAGCTATAAAAGATTAAGGTATTAAGACCTTTGTGAGAAGCAGAAAATTTATTACATCAGACTGATTTAAAGCAAGTCTCAAAGAGAAAATAAACCAGTTAGTGTATGCTAGGTTAATGCTGCTTATGTTGTTACAAAAGAAAAAGGTACTTATATTTTTATTAATGAAGCTTAAATCCCTTCTCTCTAATTTGTTGCAGGAACAGCTAGAAATGCTGCGCAAAGCTGCACCAAGAGTTGATCCTGCTCAGATATCACAACTACTGTCTTGTTGCTATGCACTTCTTTCCCAGGAATCAACTTCAGTTGGCCTACCTGATTTTCCTGCAGATAATTTATTATCAGCTGTGAAAATCATGGTATGTATTAGGCATAAGTGTTCATATTAAAAACTAGTGATTTAAAAAAAACTAAATTGGCAAATAATATGGTCTAGTACAAAAGTGAATCGAGAAGATATTGACACATTGCTTCACTCACACTGTTTATTCACAGGACATGTTTCAAGAGCGTTTGCTCCTATCATCAGCTGATACTCGACTCAGCTGATGATAGGAGCAAACGCTCTTGAAACATGTCCTGTGAATAAACAGTGTGAGTGAAGCAATGTGTCAATATCTTCTCGATTCACTTTTGTACTAATTTGTGCTTCACTGTCCCTACGCTTCTTCCAAGTTTATACTTTAATATGGTCTAGTTGCTCCTGCTCAGCTTTTGGAAATTCTTTGACAAAACTCCATAAAAGGAATTCTATATGTGTTTTACATAATAGTAACACTGTGTGAGTAACAATTAAGACATGCTCAGACTATGAAGCATTTCAACTGAACCAAACTAGATTTCTGAGTAGAAGGGAAGTTTTATAGAGGATGTGCTCTTGTTACCATCTAGTTCTAACTACCTTATTAAATCCGTGGATAGTAGTTGTGGGAGCTGTTTAAAGAGTACATTTATTCACTTTATGAAATTGGATGCATTCGGATGGTATTAACTTTGCTAAAAAAAACATTGATTTTTGAACAAACATCACCAGAATTGATTCAAGTTGATGATAACACAAACTAGGAACTACAAACCAGCTAAGTAAAAGAGTTTAAACTAGCCTCATTTGCTTAAGCTAGTTTTGGTTTCTTAGGTTTAATAACAACATATGTAAATTATTATAAGCTTAATCCTGAATTTATTTTAATGCAAAATGTTGGAGGAAGTATCCTCACTTGCTATAATTTCTCCTTAATAGAAGAGATTCAGGAACGAACATGCAAATTGATTTAGGTTATATTAATGAAATAAAATCAAACAAGGTGAAAATTTATCTTACTTTGCTCCAACTGAAGGTATACCCCACAGCATCTAATAGAGGTGTATAAGTTTATTGGTTTTCCTCTTTAAAGATAATAGTGTACTGTGACTTTGTGGGTTCGTAAAATTAAAAGTCTAGTTTGCAGAAATTCAAAATGCTCTTTATTTCCGTAGAAAGACAGTTTGTGCAGCCCTTTGCAGCAGGATGACGTAACATACACAAGTAGTCTCTCGTGGCTTCACCACATGTAAACAAACAGTTCTCCTCACTGCACAGCTGATACTCGGTACAGTTCAAATGGCTACACATACAATAGACAGCTCACTAGTGACTCTGCTGCACCTGCAACTCCATTCACTGACTGACGACAACTTCCACTGCCACATTTATATCCGAGCCACTGTTTCTCGAAGGCTGCCGAAGTTTCTCGAAAGCTGCCAAAGCTTCACAGCCTTTCATGGTGCAGCAGGAAAGTTCAGACTATCTCCACCTCTTTCTCCCTCTGTTGCTCTTTCTTGGCAGGTGCCCAGTGTTCGTCGGTCCGCGGGCGTGGCTTGGGCACTTTCTGTCTCTTTCACTCCCCGCTTCTATATCTCTCGGTGCTTGTCTACACAACAGCAAAACAATGCCTCGCGCCAGTACTGACCCATCATTAAATATAATTCCATCTGAAACAAAGAATGTTTTTTTTTTTATTACTCCCAAACTGTGACCTAAACAAAAATAAATTAACAGCCCAATGAATATCAAAGTCCTAGTTATAAATAATGAACAAAGGTAAGTTTGATTAGCATATATGCAATTAAAATTTATTTTCAATCACTTCTTGACTTCTCTATCACAACTTACTGGAACATAATTTGGAGATTGCCTCCTTCATCAGACTAAACACATTGTCACTCTTTTTCCTGTGGCTTGTAGATGTTTTTTTAACAGGTACAGCTTGATGAGGTTGTTTACATATGGAACATCAAAGTATAGCAAACTTTTATTGTTATGCATAAATAGGTTATACCAAATCGAGAGTTCAAGTTTTCAAGGTTTTCAACTGATGACGGGTGCATCAGAAATGCTCTACAACTACTGATTTATTATTCTGCTAATAATTTAATTTTCTTATTTGTTCTTTAAATAGGGATACTTGAGAGTACCTAATAAACATAATATTACATTATTTCCTATTACAGGAAGCATTTCCAGATATAACAGCTTATGAAGTATTATATAGGCTCTATCCATACAGAAGCTTTCTTGGAAAAGAAGGAACACAAGCAGTAGAAGATCTCCTGAATACCTTCCACATTCCAGTGGCTAACAAGCCCGTAAGAATATCAGTACTGGATGTTATACCATCTGAAAATGAGCAGACTGCATTTGTGAGGCTTCAGCATAACAGTCAGCAGGCTGACTTCAAGGTAAACAAGCCATGACATTACTATGAAGCTTTCACAGCCATCAAGCCCGGAAGATAACTCTGTTCTTCATGACATTACAGTTCTCCTATTCTTATTTACATATGTCCTTTGGTGCTATTTTCCATCAACTAACCCCTTTCAGTTGCTAAGAACGTCATAAGATTAACTGTACCTTTTACTAGAAATTCCCATACTGAGCACCAGACCTACATCTCCTCATGTTGCAGGTAGCATTATTGTACATGGAGGATGGTTTTGCTTCTACTAGCAAATATGTGTGAGGTGTATCTGTTTTTCAGTGAATGCAAAAGCATCTTACCTTATTAAATCTAAAATATTGAGCATCAGAATTGCACTTAATGTGCTTTATTTTTTTAATCACTTCATTAAACTAGTCAGCAATATTAAAAACTTGGTTTTTATTTTTGTTTATGTAATTTTCATTAAAATACCATATATATCTTGCTTTATGTGAATATTGGGTAGTTTTTGCTTTTGAGTCAAACTAGTATTAGTACTAGTTAGGACCGTCCTAACATTCTCAGCTAATGTCGACTATTGAATGTTGATTTGGTGAACTCCTTGGAAGCGAAAGGGGTGTTTCTATTGTTATCTTGATGAATCTGAAGTTTGGGATTCTCTTCATAGGGGAAAAAGTGGCGGAAAGAATAGTTATTTGTTTGCACCTCTTTCTCTGAACAGTAATAAAACTTCATACAGAAAATTTGCATACCATCCCAGAGCTACATACCTTTTGCAAAAAGTCTTCAAAGAACAGATTACTTTGGCCCCACAGAATAAATTCAGTGTACAACACGTTTTGAAATCATATAATACAAAGGAGAAACCCGCAGACTAAAAGATCAGATGTGTACCGGATAAACTGCAAAGGCTGTGACAACTTTTACATAGGAAAAATGAAAAGGAATTTGAACATTAGGCTTAACGAGCATTTTAGGAACATCAGGAACAAAGAAATATATAAATCAGCGATAGCATACCATTTTTGGAATGATAATCATGAGGTAGAAAGAGAAATCCCCTTATTAAAAAGTTTTCAGGGTCCAACTGCATTAATCATGTGGGAAAAGATATTCATAAAGAAATATGAGGGAAAACTTCAATTTCGGCACCAGCTAAGAAGAGAACTAAACTTCAAGTTCATCAAGATACCAACAGAAACGTCCCTATTGCCTCCAAGGAATTCACCAAATCAACATTCACTAGTCGACATTAGCTGAGGATATATATACATATCCTCACATGTGATTTGCATATTAATATTGCTAAAGTTCTGTAATTTCCACAGTTTGTAATAAATTAAGTAAATAAAATGGTTAATGTCAATTCTTGATTCTTAGAGCAAAGTATTGCAATATACAGTATACTCTCAATTATTGAGGCTAATGTGGGGAAGAAGATGCATGAGCATTAAAAAAATATAAATAAATGACAAATCTGTAATTTAATGTTTTTAAGGTACAACATACATATTATGTAAATAAAAGCTTATTTTCCAACATGTGTTCTTTATGTAAAAAACTGAAGCTGCTGACAGTGAAGTAAACTAAGTATTAATTATTAAACACTAGCAACATTATAGCAACACTATAGCAACTCTATAGCAACAACTTCATTATTACTGATCATATTTACAATCCTTTGGGACCTGTTTCGAAGCAACTGTGCTTCATGTTCAACCTGTCAACTTGACACTTGACACACTGACTGGCTGACCTTGGCCACCTCCGGAATTTGAAGAATAGCTACCTATTTTGCTGCCATCTATGGGGGACTTATTGATGACATCTAGTTGTGGAATATCAAAATTCATCATGCGATCTTTATTTTTCAAAATAATTATCTTCTCCCACACCATTAAATCTATCAGTTCATTCAATTGTTTCAGTAATTTAACTTCTGGGTTTATTTCATGTTTAGATGATCAAAAATGATCAGCCACTGCCGATTTATGTGTCTGTTTATATTTAATATTTCTGAAATGTTCCTTCGCTCTGGTTTCTAAATTACATTTGGTCCTACCAACGTAAATCTTATTGCATTCTAAACAGTTAACTTGATAAATACCAGATTTTTTGTCATCTGGAATTTTGTTATTTTTTAGAAAATTGTAGTAAGTTTTTTTATGCTATATTTATTTTGAGGTGCCAGTATTATACCAACTTCTTTGAAAATTTTTTTAATTTTTTATTTGTCCATGGATGATAAGTAAATTTTTTGAAAATATAATCATTTTTTACTGTTTTAAGAGTGGAAACATAATTTATATTTTTTATATTTAAATTTTTCTAACATTTTGTGTATAAAGTCATTAATTAAAGCAGTGTTAATAATGTGTTTAATTCTATATTAAATTCTTCCTTGTTTCGAGGTATGTTTATCAACCTGTAAATCAAACTATTAAAAACAGCAAATTTGTGTGACAAAGGGTTGAAACTTTTTTTATATAGTTATCAGTGTGAGTTGATTTCCATAAATGCCAAAGTTTAATTTATTGTTATTTTTTATTATCTTTAGATCCAGGAAAGGGAGGTAACCATTGTTTTCATTTTCTAATGAGAACTTTATAGCTTTATCCTGCAAATTTAAAAGTTTTAAAGCATCATCTGCGTGTCTCTCAGGAACAATAGCAAAAATGTCATCCACATATCTATACCATGTTTTAAATATTGAAGGAAAAGCTTTAGTGACTTGTATTTCAAAAAAACTCTTAAAAAGATCATCAAGAAAAGATGACAGAGGACTCCCATAGATACTCCAGAAATTTGTTGAAAAAACTTCCATTGAAAGTAAAGAAATTGTGGTCTATACACAGATTAGTAAGGTTTATAAAATCATCTACTGACTCATTCAAATCTATAGTATTCTACCATTTTTTTTAAAAAACATTAGAAGTTTCTCTCTGGGAATACTGGGAAATAGAGCAGTTACATCAAAGGAAACAAGCATATCATTTTTTGACAATACTACATTACTGATTTGTTTCCTAACTTAAGTGAATTTTTGATACTTAAGCTGTCAAATTTATCAAAAGTACTACATGTTTTGTTTAACCATTTTGCCAAATTATAGGTGAGTGAATTTATAACATTTTCAATTGGTATTATTTTATTCCCAAGTTTATGAATCTTAAGAAAGGCATAAATTCTCGGTAAAACTGAATTACTGACTATGCTGTTCTTTTTTAGGTATGATTTTAACCTCATTAAGTGTTTTATACACATTTACAATGCACAATTTTACAGGTTCATTCTTAATGGTTATGTAGTCTTCTCCTTGCAGTAAAAGTTCCACTCTGTTAATGTAATCCTGTTTGTTTAATATTACAATTTTGTTCCCTTTATCAGCTTTAGTGAATATAACATGATTTTCTTTTAATGATTTAATGATATGTTTATTGTAATTTCCTTTTGTAAATAAGATAAGTAATAGTGAAGTTGATTGCTATAGTGTTTAGTTATTCTTAATAATATATTCTAGGTACTTAAGCCTGTTTATTTTGTAAAATAATCCATTATGTTAGTATAAGTGGACATTTTTTCACAAGGCACTGCAAATACTCTGCATTCTAATCCTATAATCAGACGTTTTGCATCAATTTCCTACTTCTCAAATCTTTCAACTAGTTCAAATTTTTATTTTAATATCAACACACTTTTTCTTTTTGTTTCTGTGTCATTTCTTTTACAAATTTCTTATAAAGTTCTTTGTTAACCTTACATGCTGAATACCATCAGAAAAACTTGTATTCAAGTTAAGGGCTAGCTGTTAACAATGGAAATGCTACTCTGTTGTATGGTGGTCATTTAAACAATGGAAATGGCACTTGTCATGTGGTGGGTCATTTATTTCTGTTTACTAGAGAAAACTAATGTGTGTATGCACAGTATCTTTTTGGGGGGATGCACGGATAATCCATACCTGAATAATCGGGTATGTTGTATGTATTCTTTTATGGTAGTACCTATGTTTCATTTTTACAAATTAACAGATTTTTAAATTTAATGTTGAATTAGTCTTGCACCATCTCTTTGTTTAAAGAGGACTAATCTGTTTGTACATCAATAAGCTGGAAAATACGTAACATACAATAATTTTCTTTTCCCTTAGGTGGTTTGTGGCACAGGTAATCAGCCTCCAGCTGGTTCTGGATTTGTTAATACTCCCTATCAGGAGCAGTTGCTGGCACAGCTGCTTCAGTCACATCTTGCAGGGGACTTTTGTGTCATTGGTCCTCGTGGATGTGGAAAGAGTGTTACCCTCAGCAGATTAGCAAGCATGCTGCAATATCATTTGGAACCTATTGTACTGTACCAGGTATGGTAGAAGTGATGCCATTTCTCTGTTATTTGTTTTGACATTTATATGTAATCAACATTGTTACTGGTTTTTTGCTTTTATTATTACTGGTTACTTTCTCTGTCAAAAACCAGGTTAAAATATTACATCTGAACCAAACTTGGATCTTAATTGAAATTTCTCTGGAAAAACGTTTTGAGGCCACTAAATTCAAGAAAGAGGATTTTAGTAATTTCTCAGATTGATGTTTTAATAAAAATCTTAAGAGCAAATTTTGAGAGTAGTTTTGAAAGTTATTACAAAATTAAAAGCAGTTTAAGGAAAGAAAAACACCAAAATTATATTTTACTTTTTTGTTTTGGGAAGCCTTTAAAATTTGTGAAAAACCAATTATTGCAAATTCTTTATAACTGTTTGTTCATGATAAAACATACAAAGGTTTGATATTTTGTTTTTAAATGAAATAAAAGTGCATATAGAATTTTTTTAGAGTTTTTTTTTAATTCTTTTGTGATAAAAGGAGCATCTTCTGAAACTATACAATTTACTCACATGTTATTGTATTATAGGATATGACATCAAGAGATCTCATCCAACAGCGTACAACATTACCCAATGGAGACACCATATGGCAAAACTCCCCTCTTGTTACAGCTGCTCTTGAAGGCAAAATGGTAATTTTAGATGGAATACATCGCATGCATCCAAGTACTTTGGCTGTCATACATAGGTAAGATCAGTCAGTATTTTCTCCCCAACATAATGCTTCTGCTTATAGGTTTAATTGCACACAGTACTGTGGTACCATTAAATACAGTGTTGATACTGAAAATGTAAGTACAGGTTTTGTAAGTCAACTACAGAAACTATTATTTTCATTAATATAATTTTGAGCAGAACTAATACTCAATGCTCCACTTATTGCTAGTATTTACCTAGAACGCGTTTTGTTAGGATCTTCCTAACATCATCAGCTGTTGTCGACTAATGGACGTCGGTTCGGTGAACTCCTTGGAGGTCATAGGTGTGTCTCTGTCGGTATCTTGATGAACTTTAAATTTGGGTTTTCTTCAAAGGTAGTGTCGAAATTAAACAATTTTCTTTCATATTTCTCTATGAAGATTTTTACCCACGTGGTTAATGCAGCTGGACCTTGGACACTTTTTAATAAGTGAATTTCTCATTCTATATCATGATTCTTCTTCCAAAAATGGTACACTACCGCCGATTTATCTATTTCTTTGTTCCTGATGTTCCCAAAATGCTCTTTAAGCCTAATGCTCAAGTTCCTTTTTGTTTTTCGAATGTAAAAGTTGTCACAGCCCTTGCAATTTATCCAGTACACACCTGATTTTTTTGTCTGTGGGTACCCCTCTCATTACCTCCTTGGCTGGTAAAGTATTTCTGGTCGTTTGATAAGCCATTATAATTGGGGTCACACATAATGCTAATTTCAACATTTGCATTCACTGGAGGACATGCTATCGAACATATCCATTCCTCATACAGATCTGGAATGTGCAAGATAGATGGTCTTAGCAAACCAAATGACTTAGAATTAGCTATCTGTTTACTACAGAGCGTCAGTGTCGATGTAGTGCAACTAGATGAGCAATGTGAATAAGACTGATACAGAAACAGATGATTTTCTAGCTAAGAGAAGAGAAGAAAATTCTGACACAGAACCTATTATTTGAGGTGACTTATTCTAGTTAGGGACAAATGGAAATACAAAGTGTGTAAAGCATCATGAACCTAGAGTTACATGTAGAACAAGATCACTTAACCTATAGGAAGTTCAAAAAGTATTTTTGTTTGGAACATGGAGAGTGATATGCCATGAATGCTTTGCGAGTTTGTATTTGGGAAAATAGGATAGTGTAGAATAGGAAAAGAGGGGAAAAAGGAGAGAAAAAAAAAACACTAGCATGAGTTGTAAGAAGTAAAAATTATTTATTTGCTTTATTTTGATGTAATAAGTTTTGTTCTATGATACTATATTTAAACATCTGCTGTCTTTTTTGTTAATATTACACTGTCCTTTGTGTTAATCTTCCATTAGTATTATTAGAATTAAAAACAAAAGTACAAATTAATTGAATGAACCTTTAAAAATAATTAAAAGCAGTTAAAAAGTAATTGGTGCCACCTAGATACCAGGTGACCGACCATGTCAAAATTGAGGCACGACCAACGTAAGGTTAAGAAATAGTTAGTTAGTTACTAACACTCCCCACATGGCAACCTTGGCCTTCGGGGTAACCTCACCCCACCAAGTGATGACCGGACCCATTTCTCAGGTGGAGGCACCCAGAGGGCGGTGTCCATTACCTCCGATGATAGGGTGATAGTGAAGATGGCGGTGAGGTGAGAGGACCTACAGTTTTTACCGTGGACTCCGAACCATGTTGGGCATAGGGGATACTTCACGTGTGCTAGACAGAGGTGAAGGCGTGGATAGGGCCGACTTAAAATCGCCAACCCCAGAGCCGGGAATCGAACTCGGGACCCTTAGAACGGGAGCCGCGAACGAAACCACCGCGCTACCTCGGCGCCCGGTTAAGAAATAGTATTTTCAGCATTAAAGTATCAAATCAGACAGTCTTTTATAATATCATATGAAATAAACAAACCTGCCAAGCAATAATGTGTATCCTTTTATACGGTTACCTCAGTTTGATAGTTTATACTAAATATCTGGGAAAACATTTATATTAAGAAATTCAAAACACACTTAATGAATTTTGACATTTCATCAGAAGAAAATATTTTACTTAACCTCATTGGATCGTCGCCAGATGTCTCGTCTCCGGAGATCCATGATCAGCTGGAAACCAAGGTTCTAGTCGGTTGGCATTTTAATGATACTGCCTTTAAATGGAGGCAAAATGCATTGAAAGCAAATTTTTGGTATGTGAAGTACAGAGTGTCTCAGTCAACTCACTAGGTAATTTTAATTTAACAAATCAATATTCGTGTTTTCCACTTAAATTGTTTTTTATTCTGTGAAACAAATAACTGAAAACTTAGGTATCTTTTGAAAGAGCCAAGAAAAACTTGAACTTTTTCTAATTTAATATATGCACAATGGATCATTGATGATTGAGGTGTTTCTAGCTTCTATAGCCCACCCCTTCTAAATTGTGTAAATCTAATAAGATATTAAAGCATGTAATGAGCTTTATGAAACCTCATCAAATTAATATGCTTAATATTTTTTTGAGGTAGACACATTGAAATCTAATGAATACTATATTAATAAACCAAGCAAATCACACACTCGAAAACTTCACTACTATTAGTGTATGTATCTCAAACTTGTTTTGAGGTGAATACTCAAAAAGAAGTGAAGTTTCTGAATGCGAATTCACCTAATTATTATTGCAATCATCAAAATCACTTTTAACTTTCTTCCTTTGTTCGGGTCGATCAAATAACTTACTGATGTCATTCTTCATTCTGATTAGAGTAAGATAAATTCTCATATGTTTCAGTCATCTGATTTATTCCTTAGTATCTTTAAAACTAACTAAATAAAGAGCTTAACATTAACAAACAAAATAGTGTAATGTATTACATTTACATAACTTCCTCTGTCTCTATTGTTTAATTTTATATTTCTGCAAAGTACTCTTATAAAAACTATTTATAATTATTTTTAATATATTCTTCATCAAAATATAAACTGCAAATTAAATCAGTGAAAGCCTTCCTCTATTTTTTTAATATATATCAGAAATGAAATGAGCAGAATGGTGGTGATGCAAATGCTGTTAAAGCTTTGTCTCTTTGTTACATTTTTACCATATTTATTGATAATGTTGCCAAATTGACATAAACACTCACATTGGCACAATAAATATCATGATATTCAAGGTATTTTGTTTTTAATCAGTAACTCTGTAACCTTTCTATTTTTTTTTTCCCCCTGGAAATAAAGGTACTCATGGAGACAAATTTACCAAAATTTGCAAGTAATTTGTCTGATTTTAAAAAAGGATATGCATACAGTTTCAAGTTTTTTGCAAAGTCACACGCGCTGAATTTTTCAGCTCTTGCATACAAGAAATATAAAAGGGAAGCTGGATGTGTTCAGTGTTGTTTCCTCCTTTTATTGGAATTTATGAAAACAGGACAAAGTTCCATGGAGAATCATGCCGTCTATAAGCATTACCATACATATCATTATATCACAAACTTTTAATATGTAGTGCTTGCTTTGGAATCTATATAAACAATATAAACAATGGCTGGCATCATAGCTCACCTGGTAGAATACGTGTCTGCTGTGTCCCAGGTTTATTTCCCAGCTGGGTATGGGAATTCTTCTCTAGCCAAGATTATTCCCTGTCCTCTCCAGAATGGAAGTAGAGAGTGTCAGTGTGTGTGTGTGTGTGTGTGTGTGTGTGTGTGTGTGTGTGTGTGTGTGTGTGTGTGTGTGTGTGTGTGTGTGTGTGTGTGTGTGTGTGTGTGTGTGTGTGTGTGTGTGTGTGTGTGTGTGTGTGTGTGTGTGTGTGTGTGTGTGTGTGTGTGTGTGTGTGTGTGTGTGTGTGTGTGTGTGTGTGTGTGTGTGTGTGTGTGTGTGTGTGTGTGTGTGTGTGTGTGTGTGTGTGTGTGTGTGTGTGTGTGTGTGTGTGTGTGTGTGTGTGTGTGTGTGTGTGTGTGTGTGTGTGTGTGTGTGTGTGTGTGTGTGTGTGTGTGTGTGTGTGTGTGTGTGTGTGTGTGTGTGTGTGTGTGTGTGTGTGTGTGTGTGTGTGTGTGTGTGTGTGTGTGTGTGTGTGTGTGTGTGTGTGTGTGTGTGTGTGTGTGTGTGTGTGTGTGTGTGTGTGTGTGTGTGTGTGTGTGTGTGTGTGTGTGTGTGTGTGTGTGTGTGTGTGTGTGTGTGTGTGTGTGTGTGTGTGTGTGTGTGTGTGTGTGTGTGTGTGTGTGTGTGTGTGTGTGTGTGTGTGTGTGTGTGTGTGTGTGTGTGTGTGTGTGTGTGTGTGTGTGTGTGTGTGTGTGTGTGTGTGTGTGTGTGTGTGTGTGTGTGTGTGTGTGTGTGTGTGTGTGTGTGTGTGTGTGTGTGTGTGTGTGTGTGTGTGTGTGTGTGTGTGTGTGTGTGTGTGTGTGTGTGTGTGTGTGTGTGTGTGTGTGTGTGTGTGTGTGTGTGTGTGTGTGTGTGTGTGTGTGTGTGTGTGTGTGTGTGTGTGTGTGTGTGTGTGTGTGTGTGTGTGTGTGTGTGTGTGTGTGTGTGTGTGTGTGTGTGTGTGTGTGTGTGTGTGTGTGTGTGTGTGTGTGTGTGTGTGTGTGTGTGTGTGTGTGTGTGTGTGTGTGTGTGTGTGTGTGTGTGTGTGTGTGTGTGTGTGTGTGTGTGTGTGTGTGTGTGTGTGTGTGTGTGTGTGTGTGTGTGTGTGTGTGTGTGTGTGTGTGTGTGTGTGTGTGTGTGTGTGTGTGTGTGTGTGTGTGTGTGTGTGTGTGTGTGTGTGTGTGTGTGTGTGTGTGTGTGTGTGTGTGTGTGTGTGTGTGTGTGTGTGTGTGTGTGTGTGTGTGTGTGTGTGTGTGTGTGTGTGTGTGTGTGTGTGTGTGTGTGTGTGTGTGTGTGTGTGTGTGTGTGTGTGTGTGTGTGTGTGTGTGTGTGTGTGTGTGTGTGTGTGTGTGTGTGTGTGTGTGTGTGTGTGTGTGTGTGTGTGTGTGTGTGTGTGTGTGTGTGTGTGTGTGTGTGTGTGTGTGTGTGTGTGTGTGTGTGTGTGTGTGTGTGTGTGTGTGTGTGTGTGTGTGTGTGTGTGTGTGTGTGTGTGTGTGTGTGTGTGTGTGTGTGTGTGTGTGTGTGTGTGTGTGTGTGTGTGTGTGTGTGTGTGTGTGTGTGTGTGTGTGTGTGTGTGTGTGTGTGTGTGTGTGTGTGTGTGTGTGTGTGTGTGTGTGTGTGTGTGTGTGTGTGTGTGTGTGTGTGTGTGTGTGTGTGTGTGTGTGTGTGTGTGTGTGTGTGTGTGTGTGTGTGTGTGTGTGTGTGTGTGTGTGTGTGTGTGTGTGTGTGTGTGTGTGTGTGTGTGTGTGTGTGTGTGTGTGTGTGTGTGTGTGTGTGTGTGTGTGTGTGTGTGTGTGTGTGTGTGTGTGTGTGTGTGTGTGTGTGTGTGTGTGTGTGTGTGTGTGTGTGTGTGTGTGTGTGTGTGTGTGTGTGTGTGTGTGTGTGTGTGTGTGTGTGTGTGTGTGTGTGTGTGTGTGTGTGTGTGTGTGTGTGTGTGTGTGTGTGTGTGTGTGTGTGTGTGTGTGTGTGTGTGTGTGTGTGTGTGTGTGTGTGTGTGTGTGTGTGTGTGTGTGTGTGTGTGTGTGTGTGTGTGTGTGTGTGTGTGTGTGTGTGTGTGTGTGTGTGTGTGTGTGTGTGTGTGTGTGTGTGTGTGTGTGTGTGTGTGTGTGTGTGTGTGTGTGTGTGTGTGTGTGTGTGTGTGTGTGTGTGTGTGTGTGTGTGTGTGTGTGTGTGTGTGTGTGTGTGTGTGTGTGTGTGTGTGTGTGTGTGTGTGTGTGTGTGTGTGTGTGTGTGTGTGTGTGTGTGTGTGTGTGTGTGTGTGTGTGTGTGTGTGTGTGTGTGTGTGTGTGTGTGTGTGTGTGTGTGTGTGTGTGTGTGTGTGTGTGTGTGTGTGTGTGTGTGTGTGTGTGTGTGTGTGTGTGTGTGTGTGTGTGTGTGTGTGTGTGTGTGTGTGTGTGTGTGTGTGTGTGTGTGTGTGTGTGTGTGTGTGTGTGTGTGTGTGTGTGTGTGTGTGTGTGTGTGTGTGTGTGTGTGTGTGTGTGTGTGTGTGTGTGTGTGTGTGTGTGTGTGTGTGTGTGTGTGTGTGTGTGTGTGTGTGTGTGTGTGTGTGTGTGTGTGTGTGTGTGTGTGTGTGTGTGTGTGTGTGTGTGTGTGTGTGTGTGTGTGTGTGTGTGTGTGTGTGTGTGTGTGTGTGTGTGTGTGTGTGTGTGTGTGTGTGTGTGTGTGTGTGTGTGTGTGTGTGTGTGTGTGTGTGTGTGTGTGTGTGTGTGTGTGTGTGTGTGTGTGTGTGTGTGTGTGTGTGTGTGTGTGTGTGTGTGTGTGTGTGTGTGTGTGTGTGTGTGTGTGTGTGTGTGTGTGTGTGTGTGTGTGTGTGTGTGTGTGTGTGTGTGTGTGTGTGTGTGTGTGTGTGTGTGTGTGTGTGTGTGTGTGTGTGTGTGTGTGTGTGTGTGTGTGTGTGTGTGTGTGTGTGTGTGTGTGTGTGTGTGTGTGTGTGTGTGTGTGTGTGTGTGTGTGTGTGTGTGTGTGTGTGTGTGTGTGTGTGTGTGTGTGTGTGTGTGTGTGTGTGTGTGTGTGTGTGTGTGTGTGTGTGTGTGTGTGTGTGTGTGTGTGTGTGTGTGTGTGTGTGTGTGTGTGTGTGTGTGTGTGTGTGTGTGTGTGTGTGTGTGTGTGTGTGTGTGTGTGTGTGTGTGTGTGTGTGTGTGTGTGTGTGTGTGTGTGTGTGTGTGTGTGTGTGTGTGTGTGTGTGTGTGTGTGTGTGTGTGTGTGTGTGTGTGTGTGTGTGTGTGTGTGTGTGTGTGTGTGTGTGTGTGTGTGTGTGTGTGTGTGTGTGTGTGTGTGTGTGTGTGTGTGTGTGTGTGTGTGTGTGTGTGTGTGTGTGTGTGTGTGTGTGTGTGTGTGTGTGTGTGTGTGTGTGTGTGTGTGTGTGTGTGTGTGTGTGTGTGTGTGTGTGTGTGTGTGTGTGTGTGTGTGTGTGTGTGTGTGTGTGTGTGTGTGTGTGTGTGTGTGTGTGTGTGTGTGTGTGTGTGTGTGTGTGTGTGTGTGTGTGTGTGTGTGTGTGTGTGTGTGTGTGTGTGTGTGTGTGTGTGTGTGTGTGTGTGTGTGTGTGTGTGTGTGTGTGTGTGTGTGTGTGTGTGTGTGTGTGTGTGTGTGTGTGTGTGTGTGTGTGTGTGTGTGTGTGTGTGTGTGTGTGTGTGTGTGTGTGTGTGTGTGTGTGTGTGTGTGTGTGTGTGTGTGTGTGTGTGTGTGTGTGTGTGTGTGTGTGTGTGTGTGTGTGTGTGTGTGTGTGTGTGTGTGTGTGTGTGTGTGTGTGTGTGTGTGTGTGTGTGTGTGTGTGTGTGTGTGTGTGTGTGTGTGTGTGTGTGTGTGTGTGTGTGTGTGTGTGTGTGTGTGTGTGTGTGTGTGTGTGTGTGTGTGTGTGTGTGTGTGTGTGTGTGTGTGTGTGTGTGTGTGTGTGTGTGTGTGTGTGTGTGTGTGTGTGTGTGTGTGTGTGTGTGTGTGTGTGTGTGTGTGTGTGTGTGTGTGTGTGTGTGTGTGTGTGTGTGTGTGTGTGTGTGTGTGTGTGTGTGTGTGTGTGTGTGTGTGTGTGTGTGTGTGTGTGTGTGTGTGTGTGTGTGTGTGTGTGTGTGTGTGTGTGTGTGTGTGTGTGTGTGTGTGTGTGTGTGTGTGTGTGTGTGTGTGTGTGTGTGTGTGTGTGTGTGTGTGTGTGTGTGTGTGTGTGTGTGTGTGTGTGTGTGTGTGTGTGTGTGTGTGTGTGTGTGTGTGTGTGTGTGTGTGTGTGTGTGTGTGTGTGTGTGTGTGTGTGTGTGTGTGTGTGTGTGTGTGTGTGTGTGTGTGTGTGTGTGTGTGTGTGTGTGTGTGTGTGTGTGTGTGTGTGTGTGTGTGTGTGTGTGTGTGTGTGTGTGTGTGTGTGTGTGTGTGTGTGTGTGTGTGTGTGTGTGTGTGTGTGTGTGTGTGTGTGTGTGTGTGTGTGTGTGTGTGTGTGTGTGTGTGTGTGTGTGTGTGTGTGTGTGTGTGTGTGTGTGTGTGTGTGTGTGTGTGTGTGTGTGTGTGTGTGTGTGTGTGTGTGTGTGTGTGTGTGTGTGTGTGTGTGTGTGTGTGTGTGTGTGTGTGTGTGTGTGTGTGTGTGTGTGTGTGTGTGTGTGTGTGTGTGTGTGTGTGTGTGTGTGTGTGTGTGTGTGTGTGTGTGTGTGTGTGTGTGTGTGTGTGTGTGTGTGTGTGTGTGTGTGTGTGTGTGTGTGTGTGTGTGTGTGTGTGTGTGTGTGTGTGTGTGTGTGTGTGTGTGTGTGTGTGTGTGTGTGTGTGTGTGTGTGTGTGTGTGTGTGTGTGTGTGTGTGTGTGTGTGTGTGTGTGTGTGTGTGTGTGTGTGTGTGTGTGTGTGTGTGTGTGTGTGTGTGTGTGTGTGTGTGTGTGTGTGTGTGTGTGTGTGTGTGTGTGTGTGTGTGTGTGTGTGTGTGTGTGTGTGTGTGTGTGTGTGTGTGTGTGTGTGTGTGTGTGTGTGTGTGTGTGTGTGTGTGTGTGTGTGTGTGTGTGTGTGTGTGTGTGTGTGTGTGTGTGTGTGTGTGTGTGTGTGTGTGTGTGTGTGTGTGTGTGTGTGTGTGTGTGTGTGTGTGTGTGTGTGTGTGTGTGTGTGTGTGTGTGTGTGTGTGTGTGTGTGTGTGTGTGTGTGTGTGTGTGTGTGTGTGTGTGTGTGTGTGTGTGTGTGTGTGTGTGTGTGTGTGTGTGTGTGTGTGTGTGTGTGTGTGTGTGTGTGTGTGTGTGTGTGTGTGTGTGTGTGTGTGTGTGTGTGTGTGTGTGTGTGTGTGTGTGTGTGTGTGTGTGTGTGTGTGTGTGTGTGTGTGTGTGTGTGTGTGTGTGTGTGTGTGTGTGTGTGTGTGTGTGTGTGTGTGTGTGTGTGTGTGTGTGTGTGTGTGTGTGTGTGTGTGTGTGTGTGTGTGTGTGTGTGTGTGTGTGTGTGTGTGTGTGTGTGTGTGTGTGTGTGTGTGTGTGTGTGTGTGTGTGTGTGTGTGTGTGTGTGTGTGTGTGTGTGTGTGTGTGTGTGTGTGTGTGTGTGTGTGTGTGTGTGTGTGTGTGTGTGTGTGTGTGTGTGTGTGTGTGTGTGTGTGTGTGTGTGTGTGTGTGTGTGTGTGTGTGTGTGTGTGTGTGTGTGTGTGTGTGTGTGTGTGTGTGTGTGTGTGTGTGTGTGTGTGTGTGTGTGTGTGTGTGTGTGTGTGTGTGTGTGTGTGTGTGTGTGTGTGTGTGTGTGTGTGTGTGTGTGTGTGTGTGTGTGTGTGTGTGTGTGTGTGTGTGTGTGTGTGTGTGTGTGTGTGTGTGTGTGTGTGTGTGTGTGTGTGTGTGTGTGTGTGTGTGTGTGTGTGTGTGTGTGTGTGTGTGTGTGTGTGTGTGTGTGTGTGTGTGTGTGTGTGTGTGTGTGTGTGTGTGTGTGTGTGTGTGTGTGTGTGTGTGTGTGTGTGTGTGTGTGTGTGTGTGTGTGTGTGTGTGTGTGTGTGTGTGTGTGTGTGTGTGTGTGTGTGTGTGTGTGTGTGTGTGTGTGTGTGTGTGTGTGTGTGTGTGTGTGTGTGTGTGTGTGTGTGTGTGTGTGTGTGTGTGTGTGTGTGTGTGTGTGTGTGTGTGTGTGTGTGTGTGTGTGTGTGTGTGTGTGTGTGTGTGTGTGTGTGTGTGTGTGTGTGTGTGTGTGTGTGTGTGTGTGTGTGTGTGTGTGTGTGTGTGTGTGTGTGTGTGTGTGTGTGTGTGTGTGTGTGTGTGTGTGTGTGTGTGTGTGTGTGTGTGTGTGTGTGTGTGTGTGTGTGTGTGTGTGTGTGTGTGTGTGTGTGTGTGTGTGATTTAATATACAAAAAGACCCAAAATCCACTGTATGTGAGTTAACACATTGTCTATAAGCAATATGTTCCAAAGGAAAGCCACTGATAGACTACTGAAGTTAAAGGTAGGTTATAAATGGAGCAATTAATGAATGATGAAGGTGGTGATGGTGGTGGTGGCAGTGGCGGTGGTTACCCAATTAGGAAAATGGCTAAAAAAAGAATTAATATTCTACAAATACAGATCAATAAAAAATAACCAAATATGAACAAATAATTAACTTAGAATAGCAACTAAAGAACAGGACCTCCAAGATAGCATGCAAATGAATATGGAACAACATACCCTGAAACTCCTTCATTCCAAATCTATCTACTGTTACTTCACAGCCTGCCTCTGTAGCATAGATGGTAGCATGTCTGTCTCGTGTTCAAGAGGTCCTGAGTTTGAATCTTAGTGAGTTATCTGAATAAGGTTTTTCCAGGGTTTTACCATATCCTGAAAGATGAATGTTGGGTAACTCTAAACTCTATGGATCCTGAGCTCATTTGAGCATCATTTCATCCATTTCATTCATTGTCCGATATGATTTAATATTAGAGGATGCAAATTAAAAAAAAATACATAATAAAAAAACCTTCATAGCTAAAAAGGGCCAAAAAAGGAATTAATATTCTATATTTTAAATATGATCAGTAAAAAAAGATCCTAATATCAATAAATATTCAACTTAACAGTAGGAACTAAAGAATAGTTCTTCCATAATAGCTTGCAAATGAATTTGGAATAACTACATGCAAAACCTTTATTCTGAATCTGTGTATAACTCCTCACAGTTCAGCTGCGGCAGATAAAAATTTACGAAAGTTACCAGTGCAAAGTAAGTAAACCAAATACATCATTGTTAGGGGTGGTGATTTTTCATAAATGCGATATAGCACAATAAAGTGCAAAATTGAGTCAAAATGCGATATAAATGTGAAATCAACGATTTTCTCAAGTAATTATTTTTTACCAATGTTTTTTCTTCTGGAAACTTTAACTGAAGAGTCTATAGAGCCTTTTGCATGTTTAGTAGGTGACCACTCATCTGGAATGTACAAAGCAACCCTTCCCGCTAAATTAGCCTATTGTTTCACAATTGCCCACACAAGGTATGTTTGGTACTGAAGCGAGTTCAGTTGTTTTACAAAAGAAAGCCTTCTTACCACGCCTAATGACTGTCATAAATCTGTCTTCACAACCCAGTTAACAGAAAATATCAATCCTTGCGTCTGAAAACCAATAGCAATCCTAATTTTAAGGAAGTGATAAACACATGTTAATTCCAGTTGGAGTTCTCAGTTGCCAAAGTTCCAATTTTCATTGTTCTGTTCGGTTTTATGTGAAGCTTTCATTTATTCTGTGCGTAGGTCATGTCAGTAAGTGTGAAGATGGTAAGAGCGAAAATATCAATCAAACAGCAGGCAGAGAATTATGAACATGAAAGTTTTTATATTAGTGATGGCAAAATTTTAATGTGAAAGTTCTGCAATCAGTGTCTGGATTGGCAAAAGAAGGATGTTTTAGACATACACGTCCAAAGTCGGGGACAAGTCAATGCCAAAGAAAGTTTCAAGAATAAATCACAAGAGAAAAAACTTGGAATAAAATGGCAAGTCACAATTCAAATGATGCATGAAAATCTGAAGAGCGCAAAATCTGAAAAAAGTGCTTTTGTTGAAGACACAGTGAAGATGTTTTTGAAGACAAACATCCCTGTTCAGAAAGTGGACCATCCTGGTTTTCGGGAGTACTTGTCAAAGTAAGTACCTTTCTTTACGGCCATACGCCACGAAATTAATGAGATCATTTCTGTATTTTAACTTCATTAAGCCGAAAAAGTTACATAACTAAAAAAATCTAAACATTTAATTCAATTTAAGGCAGTAATCTTAATTTTGTAGCATGGTAGAGCCTAAAGGACTCAAACTTGAGCCATTTTAGCTAATTTAAATCAATTATGCATTCAGAT
This sequence comes from Mantis religiosa, assembly GCA_030765055.1. Taxonomy (NCBI): domain Eukaryota; kingdom Metazoa; phylum Arthropoda; class Insecta; order Mantodea; family Mantidae; genus Mantis; species Mantis religiosa. The sequence goes on along the minus strand of CM060953.1, from coordinate 76,086,891 downwards.
ATGCGCTCTGGAGATCTGCCCAAGGCCAATACATTGCAACTTGAGTGTGTACCTTGCTGTGGAGAAGCAATGAAGGCTGAAATAAATAAGTAGCTGCAAGGAAAACCCATTGTAGTTGCAGACAGGCAGGGTAGATGTGTTTTTGCGGTTTTATTCCGAACAATGTGTGACCGGGTAAACCAGGCCGTATTTCAAGATAGCTGTAGCTTTCTTTATAAAGCAAATGGTACCACTTGTAGCAGGGCAATCACTGATGCTTTGAAAGAATGACATTTCATACGAAAATGTACTGGGGATGGTATCAGATTCAGCTCTTTACATGGGGACATGCTTTGTAGGATTGCAAACTGTAATTAGTGAACATCTCATGCACTTTCAATGTTTTGCACACAAGGTGAACCTAGTTGGTGATTTGATCACAAAAGAAATGTCACAACTAAACCATTTCGTGTCAAAACTGAAAATGGCTTTCTTGCATTCAAGAAAAATGAAAAGTGCTTATATGAAATGTCTTGAAGAAAGTTACCAGCTGTAGTATTTCCTTTCTTCGTGCTCACACTTTGGAATTTTTGGTTCAAATCTTTAGAATATGTGAAAAAGTAATTGTAAAAACTATTTGTAGTCGGTTTGTTGACACTCGTCACTTACTTTTTTTATATTATTGAGGGACTAGTTTCAAAGGTCATTGCCTCCATTTTCAACCTCTCTCCAACTAGCGTCTGTTGTCTGCTCTCCTCTCTCTGGTGGTGGAACTATGAAGAGCAGAGAGAGGAGAGCAGACAACAACAGATGCTAGTTGGAGAGAGCTTGAAAATGGGAGTCACTGTTACCAAATTCCTCCAAACAACTTATGTGAAAAAGTATTTAGATGCATTAACATTTTTTTTTCAATCTTTGGATGAAAATTTGTTAAACAGCAGCTCTTCATACCTACTAAATATTTTTACTGATAAATGCAATTATTTTGAAGTACAGTGTCAGGCTAAATTTGTCACCGAGGTGTCAGTCTCAATTAGTAAATTAATTGTCCAATAGGGGGGCTCTTCCTACCTCTTTGCACATAAGTTGTGGGATACGTTCTAAACTTTATACTTGGTGAAAAGGTGAGCTAGAGGATGGTTAGCCACTGATATAATGCAATTCATGGACACCTTTTCAGATGAAAATGTAAAAAGAAAAATGAAAAACATTTAAGGAGTGTATGCTTAAGTTGAACAGCCACATGGTGGAAAATGTAACAAATGTCTTTTTCCAAAAGATTGGCAAGCTTTCTGATGCTGTCACTGCTGGCAGAGTAACTTCAATAAAGTACAGCATTTTAAGTGAAAGTAAAAGTAAAATCCCATTTTTTCGTGATGTTAAAATGGATAGTTCTGTTGAGGGATATGAATATTTTCATTCACAACTGATACAAACCATGGTGAATAGATGCAACAGCATAGACGTTGAAAGATATTTCAATAAATATAATTTGACTGTGAGTGACAGGGGGACTCAAATGACAGAACAGAATGTTGAAATATGTTCACTGCTTTCATTCAACAGCGTTACTGAATCATAAACTTATGAGTTTTGGCATAGGCTAATTTTGTACATTTTATTTATATATATATATATATATATATATATATATTGTAATTTACGTCATCCAACGTTAAGCTGTATCGGACGATGAATTAAATGGGTGAAATGATGCTCAAATGATTCCGGGGTCCATGGAGCTAAGAGCTACCTGACATTCATCTTTCAGGATAAGGGAAACCTCCAGAGAAACCTTATCCAGGTAACTCGCCCCGACCAAGATTCGAACTTGGGATCTCTTCAACGTGAGGCATTTTCTTTTTATTGTGCTAGTTTTACATCAGTATGGATTTATCTTTTTTGTGCTATGCAGCATGTTTTAGTCTGTATCAGCTTGTTGTATATTTCTGTGTATTGTTTTAACCTATATTAATGTAAAATAAATTGACACCTTATGCACCTTTAACTCACTGTCATTAATAACTCTCCATAAATGTGTTTTAAATCTCATATAAATAATGTTAATATTCATAATTTAAAAAAATTAACTCAAATTAAACTTTTTTTTTCAAAATGGTATAAAATGCTAAATTTCAAATGTATAAATGCTATAAAATGCAAAATGTAAAAATCAAAATGCTGAAATTGTAATTTCAAAATGCTAAATATCACTACTCCTAATCATTGTGTAGGATCCCTGCAGCAGAATAATAATGATGATGATGATGATGATAAATAATAATAATAATAATAATAATAATAATAATAATAATAATAATAATAATAATAATAATAATAATAATAATAATAATAATAATAATAATAATAATAATAATAATAATAATAATAATAATAATAATAATAATAATAATAATAATAATAATAATAATAATAATAATAATAATAATAATAATAATAATAATAATAATAATAATAATAATAATAATAATAATAATAATAATAATAATAATAATAATAATAATAATAATAATAATAATAATAATAATAATAATAATAATAATAATAATAATAATAATAATAATAATAATAATAATAATAATAATAATAATAATAATAATAATAATAATAATAATAATAATAATAATAATAATAATAATAATAATAATAATAATAATAATAATAATAATAATAATAATAATTAATAATCATCATCTTCATCATCCTCATCATCATTGTGATCATCCAAATTGTCTGGTACAAATGACCTAGCTTTGACAGGTCCTTAAACCACACACTTACTCACTTGTTCACTCACTCACTCACTCACTCACTCACTCACTCACTCACTCACTCACTCACTCACTCACTCACTCACTCACTCACTCACTCACTCACTCACTCACTCACTCACTCACTCACTCACTCGCTCACTCTCTCACTCATTCACTCACTCACTAATTCAAATTGTAGAAAGAAAAAATGTGAAGTATTCGAAGTCAGTCAAATAGATGTTTAAGCTGTCTTGTAATCACTGCTGTTCAGTTTTGGCCATTTCTGACTTAAAGCAGTGTGAAAAACTAAACAAAGATGTTATAGGTGTTTGGAAATAAATCTCTATTATCTGTTTTTAAAAATAAATTGAATGGCATTAAATTTCCTTTATATTAAAATTTCCCAGGAGTGTCTCGGCATATATTTATTACCGCTATAGTAACAAAGATATTAAGGCATTCTTTTGGATATTCAAATACAAATATTCTGTTACAATTCATTTGTGTGTGTTGTTAATGTCATTAAGATCTGTCCTCTTTACACAGTATTAAATTGCAACTACACACTATATTGTGTTTCATTGAACTTAAATTATGCAGTTTACTATATTATTTCAAATGTCATTACAGATTGGTGCATGACCGTGAACTACAACTCCATGATGGAACACGTTTGCTTCGTTCTGATCGTTATGAAGAGTGTAAAACTCAATGTGATCTATCAGATGTCCAAATGGAGAAGTCAGGAATCCTGAGAATTCACTCAGCTTTTCGAATTGTTGCACTAGCAGAACCGTCTGTACAAGGTATGTTGTTTATTATATTTATCATTTTGAGTAACTTATATTAGTTGGAGCTTAATGATGCATTCTACATGTTTTAACCTTTATTTCATACAGGGTCAGTCACAGGCCAATGGCTGAACCCAGAAATGCTGAGCCTTTTCTTATATCATGATATGCGACCTCTTGGTCTGGATGAAGAACTACATATCATTAACACAATGGTAAGCATCAAATGAAATAAAAATATAAAATTTATTCTTCTTTAATAAAATTTCTGAGCTTTTCATGAAATTGGATGTATAAATCTGGTCTGCACAGCATAGGGTATCATTTAATAATTAAAACACAAAGAATTTACATAGGGAATATGCAAGCTTATCAAGCCTAATGCACTAGGTGTAGGGATCCCAGATTCTGAAATGAAAAAACTGGGACACTGACATGTTGTCGGAAAACAGAAAGACCTGTTACATATACAAATAGGGTAAATAATGAATTAATACAGATATTAGCACAGTACCATTAGCTGAACTTTATTATATTGAACTTGATCCATGATATCAGATTTCCCTCCATGGCTAATGCTAAACACACTGCGGCAGAAATTGCACTCCACTTTAGATCCAGATCCAGTACTACCAATACTACTGTCCTTCAGAAATGGATATTGCTCTTTAAGAGAATTGCTAAATATACACTTTTGCTTAGGCATCTTAATTTAATTCACACTTCCACCGATAGTAAACATACACTTCAGTACCAACATAACAATCAAACAGCGAAATATTTCCCTTTTAATATTTACCTGACAATGAAAAAAAAATAAAAAATTGTCCATGCCAAGGAATGCAAGTGCAATAAAATTAGAGACATTTCGTGTATTTAGGAAGCAAAAATATTCAGTACTAATAAACCTCTAAAAAATCCGAGTAAAACTTTTCAGTACACTGGGACAGTTCAACAACAAAGGCTAAAAGCTGGGCTGTGCTGGTAAAATTGGGACATCTGCGATCCCTAACTAGGTGTAGCATATAATTTTAATCAAAATAAGAACATGCAAGGATTTTACTCTCTAATTATTTTATTTCTTGAAGCTAGAGACATTGAAGTTTAGAATCAAATCGTAAACTAACATCACTTAATGATACTTCTTCAATTACTTATTACTAAAGTAATAATATATCTTGCAAGCATATTGTCCATATTCTCAGCTGTAGATCAACAGCTGAGAATGATGGAAAATGATTCACTGTTAAACTCACATGTTACTCCACTTACTAAGTTACTGGCAGAATATGTTTCTAGGTCCTGTTTTTCCCAATTTTGGCTAATGTGGACTAAGTGGTGATTCCCCAAAAATCTTCTTCCCTAGTTAACTATAGCATCATCAGGCAAGGGTTGGTGAGATTAAATCTAGAACTGCTGGAATTTTCAAAGTTCATTATTTGATGTTTGAAACTTTTTATGTTCATTCTTTCCATAAATCAGGTTCTTCTTGGTTATGTATTGATTTTAGCAGTTTTATTAGTTCTATATGTAATAGTAATATATTATGTTGTATATACCTCATATATTTATAAAGACAGAAAACAGCTAGAAAACTCAATGAATGAGTGGCTTTACGGACAGAAGGTCCTTAAGATATGAAACCATTCCATTATTATTGTACTCTTACTCTGAAATCTGCATTAATATTTATACACTTTATAAATTTTTATTTTACACATTCCTTCTTATGCACTCTACGGAATTTCCATTTATCAAGCCACCTGTTTATTACATGGACCAGATATAAAAATTATTTCAGAAAAATTGGGAGATCTAGGCAAAGTGATAAGTCAAACCTACTGCCAGAATAGATGTTGTACATTTACATCCCATAAATGTTAAATAAGATAATGTTTATAATCTAGTGTAATATGCAGCATATAACATTTTGTGTAGTAGGCTTAATAGCTTGCACCAAGTAAATATTGATGTAACAATTTTAAAGGAAGCTTAAACAACATAAAAAGATTGTAATATTCAAGTAAAGCTTTGACGCAACAGACAAGTTCCTGCACTCTTCAGCTAGTGCTGTGGTTTAATAAGTGCTTTTTTACAAACTTACATGGTTCAGTAGAATTATTATGTGTGCTGTGTTTTGAGAATTTTGGTTTAAATCTTTCACAGAAGATAAACTTTGTTTTACTTTTATTTTGTTACCTTTTTATTTTTATTTCCCTTCCTCAACTTCATAATTCATCATAATGATGTATTGTGAAACTAAGATTATTCTATTAACATTATTAATAAATTACATGAAAAGAGTGAGAATGCTTTGTGCTTTTTGCTGACCTATACTATGCACGCACGTTTTCTTGAGTGCTCAGGTCCCAAGTCCTTATTCAGTAGGTTTCATCTGATTCCATAAACACAGATGACAATTTTGAAACATGAAATGCAGTATACACTCTGACATTAGTGGCTAATATGCTCAGCTTTCACATGTGTGCCGTTTCATTTTGAGTAATTTCGAGGTTAATTATTAGCTAACCAGCTTACAACAAATCTAAGAGCAAGACGTATATATTGTGGATGTTATGGCTTTTGAAAGGGGACATTATTATTCGACTACCTCCATATAACTGTGATCTGAATGCAATTGCACCGGTGTGGCAAAATATAAACAATGTTTTCTGAGGACACAGTATTACTGGAAAGCCACAAATTTCCTGAAACTTGCTATACAAGTGACGGATTGCAAGAAGGTCTGTGAGCTGGAAATGCAATATTGGAGCTACAAAGTAATAATGGAAAATGCAATTAATGAAATTATCATCAACACGTCAGAGGATACCAGCGATGAAAGTGATGTACTGGACTTGCAAATCGAAGAATCACAAAGCAAATGAGTATAGCTCTTATAATATTTGTTTTCTGCTTTTATCTGTTTCAAGTAAGTATATAAACATACATCGAGATTTAACTGTATTGGAACACCACAGTGAAGTGAAATAATTATTAATTTTTAGATGAGTCGTATTTATTACACATCTGCTGCTTCACTTTCATACCTATTTTGAGGACATGTTTCGCAAATCATCGTTAGCATCTTCTGCTCTTATGCAACTAAAGCTTGATCCAGTGGTGTGGTGGGTGTGGGTAATTCTGGAGTTGCTGCTGCCATCTGTTGATTTAGTGATGAACTTAAATGTGGGATTCTCTTTTTGCGGGATTTCAAAGTTCATTAGTTGGTTTTTATGTTTTTCTATGTATATTCTCTCCCAAAATAGGTACGAAAGTGAAGCAGATGTGTAATAAATACGACTCATCTAAAAATTAATAAATATAAACATCCAGTTTATCTGATCAAGTTCAATATACTCTTTTTCCACGCATCTCACACTTGTGGTGCATATCTTTGCTTATCTTACATGCAATTTCGCTGAATTGTGTTTTTCTTGGTTAACCACACTGCAGAAACAAGAGCATGTTACCTCTCTCTTCTTCCATTCTGCCCGCACCACACCATAAAACCATTGCTCAAGAAAACATGCACATATAGTACATACATATGAACAAGGTAACAAATTCCTAGTTTGCAGACATGTTATTAATATGACTATTCAGCTTCATCCATACAACCTTGTAAATTCTTCAAAATACAATGGTCCAGGTACTGGTGCTAAAACCTGGCACAAATCAAATTTTCTCTTCTTTAGAGTAGGTACTTCTAATTCTTCTACAAGTCTCATTATGTACAGCAATGTCTTAAAATAACAAATGTGCGGACATTTTGTCACTCTGGTAAAGCAAGACATAGTGCAGTAGAACCAAGTTTGTACAAAGATGATTTTCTTGGAAGAACACCACCAACTACAAATATGTTTTAAAAGTTTGAAAGGCACCTCCATGAAGCAGTAACAGTCATCCTTGTTGAGATACTCCATGACTTCCAGAAATAATTAAGAAATGGTGTGTAATGCAATTGAAAACAGTTGATTACAACAAGCATGATACCATCTCTATTGACTGCCTAAAACCTGCGTACCTAATGAACCCAACACATGGATTGGTCTAAAGCCCATGTGTGAAACCCATATCTGCTGCTTCGACACCAGTACTTCCAGGTAATTCTACTCAAACAACTCGCAGTGGGAGAACAGTACGACTACCTCCAAGATTCTTAACCATCCATTAGGATGGGGAGTACTTGTGGCAATTGTTCTTAGGTTGGTCAACTTGGAGATACATAAAAGTTGATATGACGACTTTCTTTTGTTATAACTGTTGTATTTAAAACGTGGAATAAATAGTTGATTAACAACACAATATATGTTGTGATTTTGATCTTAAAATAACACCAGACTTCCACAGGCATATGAACATTAGCAAAACACCAGTTTGAGAATATTGCACTGCAGTAAATTTAATTTCTACCATTTATAACTAACCGGCCTCTCTGTGAATGTAACTATGTATGAGTGATATATTGCAATGGTTATTAGAGCAGGGAGAAACTGATGACAGATTCTTAAGCAAAGAACTTGAATCAACATGTATCCATTACTGGATTGTAAATAACTTCCACTGGGTGACAAATTGAGTTTTTATTTATTGGATGCTCTTTAACTGCTGTGGTTCTCAGTGTCCCATTGCACATGAAAACCTGCTTAATTTTGCACAGAGGCCTCTTTATGAGGCTTAAGGTCTTTTATGTACCATAGTTCTATGACAAGGTGCCACTGACTTCCCTTCCAAAGAAAGCCATACTAAGGATTTTTATCCGAAAAAGTCCATTGCCCCCTGCTAGGTATGAACCCCTGGCCTAGGGAACCAGAGAGTAGCGTGTTATCCATAGACACAATAGATAATTCATTGAGTGAGAGAAGCTGCATTTCAGATGAATGGAAATTATGATCTTTTATTTTCTAACAAGGGAACTATCACTGTACTCACATCACTACGCACTTGAAATTTTGATGATAAAATCCCTGATGTATATAAACTATAACACCAAAAATCTGTTGTGGAATAGAACCGCAACACCCAAAACTGAAGCCTGGAAAATTCCACATGTGATCACTTGCAATAGCTGCTGGACATCCCTTTTCAGCTCTTTTCCAGGTGTGGGGAATAGTGCTCCTTATTTATCCCATGTGTAGGCCACTACCTGTCAGAGGAAAACAATCCTTCCTGTTCAATGCTGTGTTATTATGCCTATATTTCCTGGACTCATTTTTGGATACTTCCAGCTATACTCCACACCTGATTTTTGGCACATAGACCCCACATAGAGCAGAGCTGATGCCATTGAACGCTCAAGCAAATACAGATTCCCTTGTAAGGAATTAAGTGGAACAATAATATCTCCAGTTTCTTGAAAAAGATGTGCTCCTGTTAATCAAAAAAGTACTGCTGATGAAATAGATGAGAGTGTGGTTCTAGCAAAATTCAGCACACCCGCACTGTTCCCTAATCATAAAGAATTACTTAAACAGAATTCCTGAAAAATTAATTGAGTGAGATACACTCACCACTTGGCCAGCAAGATCCCCTGTTCCATTGGATTTCCTTCTGAGGGGATGCTTAAAGAATGTATCTATGCAGAATAACCAACTATTGAAGTGTGGAAGTATGTACGTATGTCAACCTGGCATGTTGCAGTGCATAAGAACTTCTCTTTAACAATGCTTAACTCTACAACAAAAGAGAGTGTCATTTTGATCATTTGCTGCATTAATAAATGATCTTGTTTTTCTATCCTTTATCCTAAGTGTTCTAAGACCATAGCAATTATCATACAGTTCATAAGACACAAAGACCTGAAAGGAGCACAAACAAATAAATCATCAGAATAAATAAAATAAGATAGAACCAAACAAAGAACCAAAGAAACAACCAAAAAATAAAAAAGATGCTGTGGTATTTGAAGGGTTTTCATGATAGCTCGATTGTTAGATCATTCAATCACAAGTCTTTTCTAAATTTCAGTTCAATAGAACAGCTGTGTTTCAAACTGCTTTCAAGAGTATAAAAAGTAACATTTTTAAGCTTTTGCTAGTCGCTGAAGTTCCATGCAGATTTTCATAGTTGTTGCTAAATAGTTACAAGAATGAATTATAAAAGTGTAGCTGCAAAATCAATTACAAGCAAGATCACAGCTTAAAAAAAAGGTATGCCTATTCACTTGGTATACTGATAACACTAAAATAAGCTAAACAACCATATATCAAATTTCAGTACCGACATGAAATAATTTGTGGGCTTATAAGTAAAAATAATATGAAATCTACTAAGCAATTTCATTCAACATTATTGCTTCTGCCAAGTTTGGTGTTATTTTATCTCAGAAGGTAAAATCATAACAAAACAAAATACCTTTATTTTCAGTGATAGATGATTGCAATATTTGATGTGCTAATAAAACAATTCTGAAATGAGTAACATAATAACACACATTGACTTGATAATGTGTATTTAAGATATGCCACTGTGCTCAACATAAGTGACACTTACTGAGATTCATTTTAAGTTGAAGAAGAATATAAGGAGCAGAAGAGAACTGAAAGTTAGAACTACTTTCTAGAGAATATTTCAATGTTGATGCCCAGCTTGTGTTACAATTTCAATCCTCTATTTGCTTGGCTTCCCAAATTGATCCTCCAAACATTATTTTAACATTCTATTGTGCACCTAAAGATGGAAAATAGACTTTTAATTTTTGTTATGCTTGTTCTTTATTCAGTACGGGAAACCCAGTGAACAACTTATCAAAATAGTAGAATTTGCACATAAACTCAGAAGCTCAGAAGACCCCACTCTTCAATCTTTAGCAGGGTCATTATCAACAAGGCAGCTATTGAGAATTGCAAAACGTTTGGCCTCATATCCAACTGACAATCCATCAGATGTTATCCAACGAGCTTGTTTAGCAAGGTAGGTATTCACACATATGTGTTCCAATTACTAATTGTTAATAACTATCACATTTTTATCATTTCCATACTGTCGACTGTTGTAGTCGACAGTATTTGGACTGTTGTAGTCCAAATCCCGGCCATGACATTGAATTTTTCATGTTGACTTTATTAAAAACCTTAACCTATATACAGCTAGTGTGGAGAAATGATTAATTTCCATCAATAAACTAAGATGCATTTTTATTGAAAGGTTTTTATAAAAATAATATATATTTTAAATTATACTTCTGCCCTGATGATACTACAGTTCCCATTAGCATAGTATTGTTTCACCCTCATTGTTGATACCTTGCTCAGTAAGTGACATCTTTACTAAAAACTAATAAAGTAAAACAAGACAATTATTAGGTAAGACTTGAAGCTTTCGCAGTGAGCATTATTGATTAAGGCTTTACGGGTGATCAGCCGTGCCAAATTTATAAATGTCAAGCTTACAACCATTGTGCACTCCATGGCAGAAAGCTCGACATTTATAAATTTGACACAGCTAATCACCTGTGAAGCCTTAATCAATTATTAGGTAGTCAGACTGAAAAATTGAGTGCCACAGCTGGATTTGAACCATGGATCTCCCAGTCTCTGTCCAGTTGCTCTTAACCATTAAGCTAACATGGCAGCATAACCTTATGTTCTCCAACTAACTCATATCTTTCCCGGTAAACCACTACAGATACTCATAATCAGTTTGTGGCAACTTACTATGCTGTAAGTACTTAAGTCCCAGGCTTCATATTAAACCACTATCAGGTTAATTTATGGAAATTAATCATTTTTCCACACTAGCCAGAATCCTGGCTATAGCATTGAATTTTTCAGTTTGACTCTACCTATCCAAAATTTAGCCTGCACACAGCTAGTTTGGATGAATAATTAATTTCCATCAATTAAGACAATTATTGTAACATCTATGAATGCTCACATGAAAACTACAACCTCTACTGAAAGTATAAACTCACATCAGCTAAAGGCTTTTTTTTTTTTTCCTTATTCTTCTTCCTTAGTATCCGAATGTGATGACTTTTGTATCACATGATGAAACGATAAACAAGAGGAAGAGAGAGATGGACAAGGTACTTGAAAGTTTTGGTTTCTAGCAGCATTCATTGCATGGATGTCGCTGTAAAACTGTGAATACTGGGCCATCCGCGCTTAATTCAAATTATCCAGCTGCTAAGAAAAGTGCCAGTGCTTTGAATCAGTACTTTGTAAACATTGGTTGTGAGACTCGGGAGGTTTCCCCATCCCTAGAGAATGCAATAGCAGGCCTATATAAAAACAATTGCCTTATGCTCACACCCGCATTTAATTTTGAAATGGTCTCTCCAGGTAACATTAATAAAGTAATAACAAAATTAAAACAAAAAAAAAGCCCAGGGTTGGGATGAATTATCATTGTTCTTAATAAAAGAAATCAAGCATGAAATTAGTGGGCCACTTTGCCAAATAATCAATCAATCAATGGCAACAGGCGCTTTTCCCAATAGGATGAAATATGCACTTGTGAAGCCCATTCACAAAGGTGGAAGCAATGAATTTAAAAATTTTAGGCCCATCTCTATACTTCCTGCTTTTGCAATAATTTTTGAAAAAATTGTACACTCACAATTAATTACATATTTAAACTACTATAGCAAACTAACTGACTCACAACATGGTTTTAGGGAAAATCACTCAACAATGTCAGCACTGGTAAACCTCATGAATGATATATCTCAAATACTAGATGAAAAACAGTCTGCTTCGCTGATAATATGTGACAACTCAAAGGCATTTGACTGTGTAAATCATGAAATACTATTAAAAAAATTAGAATTTTATGGTATAAATAACATATCACTAAAATGGTTCCAGTCATATCTTAACAACCGCAAGCAGAAAGTAATTCTAAAAAGTAGTAATGGTGAGGCCCACTCAGACTGGAACACAATAAAAGCTGGGGTACCACAGGGAAGCGTATTAGGACCATTACTTTGCATACTATATACAAATGATCTCCCAAAAAAACATCAGTGAAAAATCAATAATGTATGCTGATGATACAACAATTAGGATTAAAGCAATAATTAACATAGAGCTGATGCAGAAAAGAGCTGAAACAATGTCTGCACTAAAACAGTGGTTTAATAGTAATGGATTAAAACTCAACACATCTAAAACTTCTGTTATGCACTTAAAACAAACAAAAGTAGATAATAATATGTTACACTTCACCAATATAAGTACTGCAAAAATACTTGCAATATATGTAAACAATCAGTTAAAATGGCAGGAACATATACATTACATAGCCAAAAGATTAAATTCTGCCTGATTTAACATGTTCTGCCTGTCAAAAAATCACAAACTTGGAGACTAGGAAAGTAGTATATTTTAGTTACTTTCGTTCTATCATGTTGAATGGAATAATTCTCTGGGATCAAAGCAACATGCTGGGAATCAATATTCAAAACCCAAAAGAAAATAATCCGCATAATAACACACAACACACACAGGTCCAAAAGAATCTTGTAGACCATTATTAAAAAACTTGGAAATATTAACTTTCCCATCGCAATATATACTAGAGCTTTGCAAGTATATACATATAAATTTTGACAACCTGTGTAGTACACAAAAACAACATGTCTATCAGACTAGAGCCAAAAGTAATTTAAAACCACTAGCACATAGATTAACACTATTTGAAAAAAGTCCACTATATGCAGGAATAAAAATGTATAATAAATTACCCACTAAAATAAGGCAGACAAAAGATATAAAAACATTTAATAAAGCCGTCAAAGACATGCTGGTAAAAAGGGCATATTACTCAGTAAGGAAATATCTAGAGGATAGTTTATAGACATTAATTGTACTCTCTCCACTTTGTAAAGGCATTTTGCCTAAATATTGTACATTATTAGTTGTAAACACTGGTATATATGTAAATAATATTTGTTATTTCATTACGGAGCTAATGTTCACTTTGTAAATGTTTGTGATGAATAAAGTTATTGTTATTATTGTTATTGATAATACTCTGGAGTCAACAGTGAAGTCATTATCCTTCTGGCTTCCCAGTACTTAGAAGTTATATCTTGACAATTTTAAGTTGCACAGTTTTGTAGTATCCATTTCATACAATTTGGAGAAGTTAGTGTACAATTCTATCGAGATGTTTTCCTAGGCAATCATATCCTGTAGTAAGCCTCATTATAGCAACAGCAAATTTATGTGGTAGTTCTGGAATTACAGAGGGATTTTCTAGAAGCATTTTCATATTTTGGTTACCAATTTTTTTGCAGTTAGTTCAGATTTATAATTAGTATTAATTTTCTTTATAATCTTTTTAATTGATTCATAACAAAAGCCTTTTGTTTCTTTCCGTTTAATTTTACTTCTTTTTTTTTTTTTTTTTTTTTTTTTTTTTTTTTTTTTTTTTTTTTTTGCTAATGTAACAGCTCTTTCCCTGAACTCCATAATGGGCTGGAATCCATTGCAAACACCATCTGTTGTATGAAAGAGTCCAAATGTGCCTTATCTTGGCAAGCAGCTAATGAAGCAATATTCTAAATAAAATGATCTTCATGAACAGAGTATTTCTTTTAGTGGAGTGCAGAAACTTATATGGATGCAAATAATATTTCTAACAGTAGTTTGGTGTGAATTATTCCTTAGCCTTATATTGAGATTCAAATTGATGGAGTTTATTTGAATTTTGTGGCTTTTTAGTGCCCTTTCCTTGACCTAGCTACAGTCGGTGAGCATTTGGCTATTTGTTCACAAGTTGTGGTCTCGAATCAATGATTATATATTACTTTTATTTGAAAATAGTACTTACTGTGTTGTATTGAAGATTCACATTATTTTAAAAACATTTAAAATTCATTTAACACACATTCTCATGTATTATATACAATAATGTTTCTTCCATAAAGAAACTATGTCCATCTTCCTCTCTCTTGTTGTGCAAGTGTTTCATCATCACCATGGTTATATATTTTATTATGATTACCTAATATAGGATGGTTTCCTTAGCAGCTTGCTTTTTTTTTTCCTCACTTATCAGTATTCTATCACATTATTTTTAATTAAATAGTCATTCTAACATTTTGCAACTTTAAAAACTGATAATTAACCTTTACTGGGGGGGCTATGTTTAAATAACAGTTTATAGTTTTATAATGCAAATTCAGAGCATCTTAACTGTGCAGTGTCACAAGTGGAGCATACTTCTTATTGGATTTTGCACTAACCATTAGTTTATGTTTTGCTTTAGTTGTTCAACATAATTTCAAGAAATACTTATCTTTTGAAATGGGCTTTCTATTTAGTACCATTCAGTGCCATTCCCTTCTTTTTATGCTTCAGTTTCTCCTCTCATAGATATTAGATAACCAACATACAAGAATATTATTAGAATGGGAACTGCAAATAACCCAAAGGGCAAAACAGTTTTCCTTCAAGTAGCAAATTGGTATCAAAATATCCAAAGCAATTGGATAGCATAGGTTCATGGGAAATGCTGAAACTAAATGAATGTAGTCATTTTTCAGAATTTTAACTTTTATTTTAATTGTAAAACTTTTTTTAAATTAGGTATGTTGTTTTAAGTTCTGTGTAATATTTTTTAGAAAATATGAGCAAACTATGAAGAAACTAATAGTAACTTTGCTTAATTTCACTACAGCTTTTAGATCTTATCTGTATTCATTTTAAATGCAAAGTATATGGTCATATAAGGAAATGTATTTCTCCATTTCAGGTTTCTTCCAACATTAGCTCGTCAGGCTTTAGAAATGGCTCTTAAGGAAGCCGATATGGAGACAAACATTTCACAGAGTAACTGCCCTTCCTTAGGTATTTGTGAAGTCCAAGGAAACATGTTGAGAATTGGAAACACATCAGCACCTCTTTACCAAACCAAAGCAACTTCCAAAGTTCCAGATATACTCTTTTTTGATGTTCCTCAGGTATGTAGCATTGCAGGTATTTGAAGCATAATGCCTTTAAGCTATATCCTCGAGGGGGATATTTCATGCATTGCGACCTACACAGATTTATTGTAGTTAGCTTCCCCTGTACCAGTACCATTCTTAGTTTATGGGGCGATGTAAACAAAAGTATGTATACGTATGCAACATCATTGGCTGTTTAGCTTTATAACTCTCTGCGGATGAAAAATGTAGTTCACATATCATTTTTAAAGACTGAATCTAATGCAATGTATATAAATAATTTTACATTATTACAAATGCCGGTGTTGGGCTGATCACTCATCCTGGAATCTCTCTGATCAGAAAACATCTGATCCTCAACCCATTGCCTATGGGCCTCGAGGTTGCGTAGTTCAGAAGGCCCTATGTTTCACTTAAGGAAATATGGGAATTCATTCATTCATTACAATGGCAACATGCAAAGAGTAATTAATTAGTATTTTATTTGATATACGTAAGCATGATTTGTAATTAATCAGAGTGAATACTGCGCTTGTGCAGTTTAAAAGCAGAAGAAAGGGTAAGGATCAGTTGCACAACATGGCTGCTTCCATGCAATATGTAAACATCACAGAAGGAAGCTAAAAAGTGCTGAAAACAAATTATATTGAACATATCGAGATTTAACTGTATTGGAACACCACAGTGAAGCGAAAAATTATTAAATTTTAGATGAGTCGTATTTCTTCCACATCTGCTTCACTTTCGTACCTATTTTGAGGAAATAAAGAACAATTAGCTGCTGAAATAAAGAGCTGTAGATGCAAACGAAGATTTGCGAAACATGTCCTCAAAATAGGTACAAAAGTGAAGCAGATGTGTAAGAAATACGACTCATCTAAAATTTAATATATTGAACATGTTTTGCAAGTAGTGTGCAAAATACCCGACTTAAGCAATGGAGGATATTAATTTGTCAGCAGAATTTACTGGTGTTTCAGCACCAAGTATTAATGCCTCTCAAAGTTCGGTTGTGAAAATGAGCCAGCTTTCCACTCCAGGAAAACATCGAAAAAGAAAGAAGTGAGTTGTGGAAGGTGACTATGATGAATTTGTTAAAAGTGCTATTTGTCGCAAGGTTTATCGAGGAACACGAAGAAACTGCAATTAAGAGGAGAAGAATAGAAGATAATGATGTGAAAAGAAGAGAAGCTCTTGAAGTATGTGATATTCTTAGAGAAGCAAAGGACAGATTTAGCTTCACGGGGCATCTGGTAGCCTCGACTTCGTTTCATCAAGAAAATTTCTAAGACATTTCCAGAGGATTCCCTTAGAGAAACAATAAGGTTCTATCCTTTTATCATTGAAACAAAAATTCATAGAGAACTGACTGTAATTTACAGTCGAGAGGAATTTCATGGAATGTCCGGCGCTTTGTGCTTGATGGACTTCATTAAGGAAAACAATTTATGTGCTACATTCAGCGAATATGTCAAACTCCTGCGAGTGCTGTTAACTATGCCAATGTCTAACGCTGAAGCAGAATGCTGTTTCTCAACTTTAAAAAGAATAAAAACTTTCCTTAGGAACACAATGTCACAGGACTGATTGTCAGCATTAGCAATGCTTTCTTAGGAACACAATGTCACAGGACTGATTGTCAGCATTAGCAATGCTTTCAATTGAGAGAGAGTTTGTTATTAAGATCAGCGACTTCAGCGTAAAAGTTATCAATAGATTCGCCAGGTCTAAGGAGAGTAGAGCAGAGAATCTGTATAAATAGGTGAGTCATTACTACTCTGTATTTTATTTTTCATTTGTGCACCACCAATAATTTAACCCACCAGCCGCCACTGGTGGAACTATGAACTTTTTTGTCAAATTATCTGCTGGTGAGATTTCAAAGTTCATTACGCGATCCTTATTTTTCCATATGAATATGTTCTCCCATGTTGTCAATTTATTTTGGTTTATCACTCCTTTTAATAATTTTGGATTTGGATCAATGAAAACATGACATTGATCCAAATCCAAAATTATTAAAAGGAATGATAAACCAAAATAAATTGACAACATGGGAGAACATATTCATATGGAAAAATAAAGATCGCATAATGAACTTTGAAATCCCACCCGTAGATAATTTGACAAAGAAGTTCATAGTTCCACCACCAGAGAGAGAGAGAGAGCAGAAAACAACAGATGCCAGTTGGAAAGAGATTGAAAATGGAGGCAAATGTGTTTGAAACTAGTCTCTCATAAATATAAACAAGTAAGTGACGAGTATTAATAAACAAACTACAAATATATCAAGATTTAACTGTGTTGGAACACCACAGTGAAGCGAAATAATTATAAATACGACTCATCTACAAATTAATAAAACTACAAATAGTTTCTGAAACTAGCAATATACTAGTTTGACTCAAAATTATATTAATTACTTTGATGTTAATTGTAAAAACTATTTGTAGTCGATTTATTGACACTTCTCACTTACTATTTTCATATTATCAAGTGACTAGTTTCAAAGGCCATTGCCTCCATTTTCAACTTCTCTCCAACTAGCATCTGTTGTTGTCTGCTCTCCTCTCTCTGGCGGTGGATCTATGAACTTCTTTGTTAAATGATTTACTGTTGGGATTTCAAAGTTCATTACACGGTCCTTATTTTTCCATATGAATATGTTCTCTCATGATGTTAGTTTATTTTGGTTTATCACTCCTTTTAATAATTTTGAATTTGGATCAATGTCATAATTTTCGTTCCAAAATTGAAATGCTACTGCTGACTTATCTTCTTGTTTCAATCTGATGTTTATAAAGTGCTCTTTGACTCTGGTTTTTAGATTTGATGGACAACACTTTTCTTGGATCTAAATAGTGTCGCCCTGGCGGTAGACTCGCGAAGCCGAAGCCGAAGCCGAAGCCGAAGCCGGTGGAGATTCGGAAAACTTCGGAACCAATCGTTACCGGTAGCGACAGACAGTTGAGAGTAGTTGAGAGAAAATAAACAGTTTTGAGGTTCTAGAAATTTTGTAATGGTGAACAGTGTATTTCGAGGAGAATAAAGTGTAGTTTTTGTGTTTTGTAACCTCGTTTTATCATTTCACGAACCCACAAAGTCACAACTGGTGTCAGAAGTGGGATAACAACATCACCGAACATTATGGCCATGGAATCGGCATTGGAAATGCTTTTGCAGAAGATGAACGAATTAACAGCGAAGTCGGAAGCGGCCAATAACAACTTGGCCGCGAAGATGAACGAGTTAACAACAAAAACAGAATCGGCAAATAACAACCTGGCCGCAGAGTTGAAAGAAATAAAGACCGAATTGACCACAGAAATGAAGGCAGCGAACGACAGTCTGGCCACGGAAATGAAGGAGGCGAACGAGGTCCTCGCCGCCAAATTTGAGGAACAGTTGGCCGGCGTGAGGGATGACGTGACGGAGCTGGGCAAGCGGATGGGCCAAGTGGACGAGCGCGTCGAGGACCTGGCGAACCGCTTCAATGACCTAGAGGAAAAGGCCGACAATAACGCCAAGTCCCTGAACGCCATGGTTAAAGACGTCGAAGACCTCGCGAACTTCGTAAACAACCTGGAGGGAAAGGCCGACAGCAGCGTCAAGTCCCTGAACGCCATGGTGGAGGACGTCGTCGGCAGGAGACTGAAGGATTTGAAGGCTGACGTGCCGGGACGCGACACAACATCGGCGCGCGTCAAACCTCCGAAATATGACGGCGCGTCAACATTCGAGGTCTTCCGCTGCCAGTTCGACACAGTGGCCAAGCACAACAGATGGTCACCGGAGGAGGAGGCCGCACAGTTAATAGCCAGCCTCCAGGGACGGGCCGCGGAAATCCTAAACGCGGTGCAGACGACGGCGGCGCCCAAGGACATCTGGGAGGCCCTGGAGAATCGCTTCGGGAACCACCGCTTAGCCGCAGCATACCGCAGCCAGCTAAAGGCAAGGTCGCAGCAGCCGGGGGAGACGCTGCAGGAGTTCACCATAGCAATCGAGCAGCTAGCTAGCAAGGCCTTGGTTGACCTGCCACTGGAGTTCGTATCCCGGGAAGCCGCCTATAACTTTGTCGACGGGGTACGGGGCACGGAGATTCGTCAGCGCCTAATGCTCGGCGATTATAAAACCATCCACGAGGCGCTGACAGCGGTATTAAGGATGGGGGCGGCCAAGGTAGCATCTTTCCCGACGTCGAGAACGAGGAGTGTCCGCTACGCCGGAGACAGAAGACCAGCTGTGGGACGCCAGCGAACACCTAGTGGCCTGTGTTGGGGGTGTGGATAGCCCGGACAGCTGCGGAGAGACTGCCCACACCAGGAAGAGCAGCCGCAAAACGAGTAAGGCCCGGCGTGGAGAGGGGTACGTCGGCGCCATTACCACCATCCCCTCGAGTGACAATCCGCGCCGTCAGCCGGCGGATGGATGACAACCTCATCGCGGACGGCTGGGTAAGAGGAAAGCCGTGCCGCGTGCTGGTGGACACCGGGGCGGCCGTGACCATTATCAGACCTGACGTGGCGAAGGGTTTGTCGACGAGGAAGCCGGGCCGACCATACGAGCTTGTGACAGCATCGGGCGACACCATGCCTGTGGAGATGGAGGCCCTACTGGAGCTGAACTTGGGACGGAGTGCCGTGCGTCTGTGGGTGTTCGTCGTGAAGGTGGCTGAGGTGATTCTGGGACTGGATGCCCTCAGGAGCCACGAGGCGACGGTCGACGTCGGCAGGAAGGTCCTGCGGCTCAACGGGGAAGAGGTTATACTCCGTCAACCAGAAGAGCGCCTTGGAATTGGCAGGGACGTCTTGAGCGAAGACGTGGTTGTCCCCGCGAGGAGCGAAGTGATAGTGACGGCGCGACCGGAAGGCCAGACAGCACGTTGCGTTGAGTCCAGAAGCAGCAGGAGTACGACTTCACCTCGAAACATCGCAGAGGGAAGAGTCACGGTAACGCGGACGCTATGTCCCGAAGATCCTGTCCAAAAGAGTGCGGCCAATACGCAAGAGTGGAGGAGAAGGAGCGTGCCGCAGCAGTTCGAGTGGTCACGGCAATGCCTGCGGATGGCTGGGATAGCGCAGGCCTGAGGAGGGAGCAGCTGGCGGACGCAGACTTGGGGCCACTCTTGAGGGATGTGGAGAACCTGGTGGACTACCTCCACGACATGCACGAGATGGCTCGCCAGAACATCCAGAAGGCGAGCGACCGCATGAAAACCCGATACGACAGGCAACCCAACAGCCAAGGGTTCCAGCAAGGTGACCTGGTCTGGTTGTACCGCCCGACCCGGACCAAAGGGACGCTGCCCGAAGCTTCAGCAGCCATGGCAAGTACCGTACCGTGTGGTGAAGAGGATTAACGACGTGGTCTACCGCATCCAGAAGGTGCCCCGAGGAAAGATGTTGGTGGTACACCTGGACCACCTGGCCCGCTACGAAGGCGCTGTTCGGGACGACCAGCCTTGAGGAGGGAGCAGTGTCGCCCTGGCGGTAGACTCGCGAAGCCGAAGCCGAAGCAGGTGGAGATTCGGAAAACTTCGGAACCAATCGTTACCGGTAGCGACAGACAGTTGAGAGTAGTTGAGAGAAAATAAACAGTTTTGAGGTTCTAGAAATTTTGTAATGGTGAACAGTGTATTTCGAGCAGAATAAAGTGTAGTTTTTGTGTTTTGTAACCTCGTTTTATCATTCCACGAACCCACAAAGTCACAATATCATCAGGAGTAACACAAAAATAAAATTTGGAATTTACAGGAAGCCAACACATTCGGAAAATTACACAAAAAATAATAGCTACAACCCAATTATACACAAGTATGCAATAATAAACAACCTTACACACAGACTAGTCAACATACCAATGGATAAAGAAGAATACTTCAAAGATCAAAAAGCCATACTACACATAGCAGAAGAAAATAGTTCAACAAAATTCTGGTGTTTAAGAAAATTAGAAAAGCTAAACTAAAGAAAATCATTAAAGAAGCAACCACATTTACAAAAGAAAAAGAAAGCAACAGCATATTCAGTTCATTCACATATCACCCAAAAACATTTAATAAATTTAAAAAGATCTTCAAGGAACAAAATATCACCTTGGCACCTACTAATAGGCACTCAATTTTAAAATTGCTAAATTCAAAAACAAAAGATGAAATCCCATCACTTAATAGATCCAGAATATACAAATTAAGTTGTAAACATTGCGAAAAATGCTACATAAGTCAAACTAAAAGAAATCTAAAAACCAGAGTCAAAGAGCACTTTGAAACATCAGATTGAAACAAGAAGATAAGTCAGCAGTAGCATTTCATTTTTGGAGCAAAAATCATGACAATGATCCAAATCCAAAATTATTAAAAGGAGTGATAAACCAAAATAAACTAACAACGTGGGAGAACATATTCATATGGAAAAATAAGGACCACGTAATGAACTTCTGAAATTTCACTAGTAGATAATTTGACAAAGAAGTTCATAATTCCACCGCCAGAGAGAGGAGAGCAGACAAAAACAGATGCTAGTTGGAGAGAAGTTGAAAATGGATGCAATGGCCTTTGAAACTAGTCCCGCGATAATATGAAAAAATTAAGTGACGAGTGTCAGTAAACTGACTACAAATAGCTTTTACGATTAATTTTGACATCACTGTTACTAAATTCCTCCAAACACATACTTTAATGTTGTTAAAAAAGTAACTTTTGTGTAAAATATAATTAGCCCCATGTTAAAGAGCTGCTTTATTCATGGAGAGTTTGGACCTCTTGACAATATATATATATATAATATTTAGCAGTTAATACTTCACATAGGGTATTTGCATTTTATTACAATTATTTCCTCCCTTCCCAGTTTGGAAGCATGAATGAGAATATGAATGTTTGTGTAATTTGTATATCAAAATCATAAAACAAAAAACACAAAGTATTAGAATCCAATTAACATGAGTAAACATCACTGATAATGCATGACTGTTTCACAGTCAAAGCCATTCCAAAATTATGGAATGTAGTATTTTGATTTCTCGTCTATAAATTATAAAAGCCTATTTCCATTGTGTAAGGACTATGATACAATGAAGCACAAAATTAATATAATTTTGAGTCGAACTAATACTCAATGCTCCACTTATTTCTAGTATTTACCTAGAATGCGTTTCGTTAGGATCTTCCTAACATCATCAGCTGCTGTCGACTAATGGATGTCGGTTCAGTGAACTCCTCGGAGGTGATAGGTGCGTCTCTGTCGGTATCTTGATGAACTTAGAATAGTAATAGTAATTTATTTCCTTTTACATCAACAAATGGAAATACAAAATCAAGATTACAATTATAAAATCCATACTGAAATATGCCATATATTCCTAAATTCTGAAAATCCTATCATGTTATGTTGCCCACCATTGAATAGTAATTCAGCCCCCTTACACCTAACCCTAGGTTTTTGTGTAATGGAGGCCCTCTGCTCCTTTTTACACTTTCTGCCATTTCACCTATCTCACTCTACATTTTTCTCTTAATTGTTCTTAGCCATCTCTCTTTAACTTTCCCTAAATAATTCCCTATATTTCTCCTGTTCTTTTCTCCTTTTACTGACAACATTTTTCTAATTACTACTTCAC